>JAIFZK010000021.1:6952500-7022500 GCA_027481765.1 Tenualosa thibaudeaui | reverse complement strand
AATTCTGCGCAGCCCATTCCTCACGAGCAAGTTTGAAGGGAACGTGTTTGCTTTTTTTTTTTTTCTTGTACAGACTGACAGGCCATGGCAGCTAGCCCCCCTTTTCACAGTGTGTTCCTGCGTCCATCACATGTCTCCAAATAATAGGACCGGCATCCCAGGAATCCCAAAGTATATGTGTGTGTCCAAATCGCCTGTATCCACGTCCTGTCATTGAGTGTTACTGAAATGTCAAGGATGAATGACAAAAAAAAAAAAAACATTTATTGAAATAATAAGCTTCCAAGAACACAGTAAGGACAGGGATGTCTGTAGTCACAAATCAGAGGTAAGGCAGGCAGAAATAGAGGAAAATAGAGAGGTGACTAGATGTACAATTTGAGGTAACTGAGTGGGTGAAATGCATTTGAATGGTTCACATTCAGCTGGAAATAAATCCCTAAAGAGAACACCAGGGACCATGACGATTACGACGGCTTTGGAAACTTGCTTTAAAAAGGATTATTGTTTACACAAGCAGATAAAACAGTTACTAAAAGCTGGCAAGTGTGTTATGGACTGTTTGTAACACCAGTTAATGCTGAAGAAACAGACTGTCACTTACTCTTACCCTAGGAGTGTTAAGATGTGTTAGCCAGTCATGATGTTCAGTTACCAGATTCTTTGATTAGACATAGGGTTGCTGTATTTGAGAGACTTTTTATGGAAACATAACGTCACAGTCACTGGGGGCTACATTCCTTTAAAAAAAATGTTCTACAGTTGCTATTCACAAAGGCTCTAAATCAACCTCTATGGAGTCAGCACAGTTTTTTTTTTTGCGCATACTAGCGAAAAGTATGCCATTGTAATAGAGTGCAAAAGTGTGAATGCAAAATCATTTGTTTCTCACTTATTTATTCTATATTGACTTTACCAGACACAGTTTGTGTGACAGTGGCATGGAAAAAAGTGGACGATAGAGGTCAGGCCAACCAAGCCAAGCTTCACCAACTATGATGAAAATGAAAGGCACATCCTTGACAACGACCTTCCTTACTTCTACTACATCTTCAAGTCCTTATTACAGTAAAAACCCACTGAAATGCCAAAAGGAAAGTGTGTTCATCCTATCCCAACCACTGCAAATACAGTCAGGATCTTTGATCGCCGTTTTGGACCTTTGACTGGGAAGGCAACTTAGCCGGAGGGCACATGTTTATGTGGGAATGGGAGAGGATCAGTTCAAACGTCTCTAGCACTTGGGGTAGGTCTGAACGGGGGCCAGGTGGTTTCATTGTGTTACACCGCTGCAGAGTGGAAAAGGTGGTTTTCATCCTCTAGCAACTCTGCCTGGAACCGAGGCTGGAAGGAGAGACCAGCCCACCCCTGCTTCAGAGTGAGAAGAATTCAGTTTATTAGCTGGTTTCTACTTTGAGAGGGTCATGTCTACCTCACAGTCAGAGGAATGTGGTCATTGGCAAGGAATAAATGAATAAACGAATGAATGAATGAGCAAATGAATGAAGGAATGATAGAAACAGTCAAATAAAGAGCTATGGATGAATGAATGAATGAATGAATTGGTTGATGATATGGATGTGCAGAAGAAGGAACACTTCAAAATGGAATGAATAAAAGACAGATGCAGGGAAGAAAAAAAATGAAAAGGTGAATAACTAAATCAAGGAACGAGCCAGGAATGAATGAATAAAAGAATACATGAAGTCTAATCTGAGTGAAGATGAGGAGTTGGAACAGAGGCCCAGATTCCTTCACAGGGAATAGGGGTTGCAGCCAGGCCCCAACTGACACTCATAAAAATCCTAGATGATTACATTTTCATAGCTTTTTTTTATTTCTTGGTCCTGGTGTGCCTTGTAGCCTCCTTGTGTAGTCCAAAACATCAGATAAGATGTGGGTTTCTAAGTCTGTGTAAACTCATCTTAATTCGTTCTGCAGGAGATGACACAAGCATGCAGAGGCCCAGATGACAGATTATGATATTATGATGCCTGGGGTGGTGTGTATGTGTGTGTGTGTGTGTAGGGGGGGGTGTTTCTTGACTCATTGACCAGCACACATGTGTGCAAGACTCAGGTTGGGAGGTTTCTGCGAAGAGATTCAGCACCTCAAGGACATAATAAACCTCCTCTTTAGAGGTTTGGAGTCCAAGATTATCTCAAATCCTGCAAACATAAATGTTTGTTCAAAGGCAAGTCAGTTGTCACCTAAAGCAATAAGTGCAGCTGCAGGGACACACATGCTTCCCCTTGACCAAAAATTGTCTCACTGTAACTCAAACTCTCCTAACACTCCATCCCTGCCGTTCCACTGTTGTTAGTTGGCTTGACTTGATTTGACTTGTTGATGGCTGGTTTTCTGTACGCTGGCACACACTCTGTAGAAAATTCTCTCAACAATCAATAAATATTTGTTCTGTTAAGTGAAGAAAAAGTTTGTTCCCTCCACGTTCCCCTGAGCACATGACACACACTTCCACAGGCCATGATATACAGTTTTTAATAACTGTTTATAATTCCATGACATTCGTTCTCAATAAAAACCCATGCAGCACCTCTTGACTGAGTCACAGAAGGAAAGAATGCACCAGGAAGCTCACGGGGAAATCATCTATGGTTTGAACTTTTTTTATTTTAATGAATTGATGGAAAAGTAGAATGCATGCCCGCAGATCCTATTCATACCATTCCTCTCTCATTATAAGAATCAGAGAGATGGTAGATGTGTATGTGTAGGTGGATGTGTGTAGGTCAGTGCATGCGTATGTGAGAAAGAGAGAGAGAAGGGAGGGTGATATTGGATGCAAAGACCTGCCAGTTTAATATTTTATTATTATTGCCAGTTTATTAATTCAAGCAAGCTTTTTAGCTGAAGGAGCTGTCAGGTCAGACCAAACAAAGGCTCAGTTTGCTTATGTGAAAGAATTTTGGAAAGGACACCGCTAGACTGATCGCAAGCCATTTTTCAGAAGCCATACTTGTGTTACAGCAGGAATTTGGACTTTATGGTTCCCATGTCAAGTGCGTGCAGTTCCCAGACCTCCGATGCATAAATACAAGTACACTGACAAAGACTTTTATTTTATTTGCAAAGCCTGCATACTTGTTGGTTTGTGAGCACTGTTAATTTTATTGGTTTCCTCTGAAGAAGTACTCTCAACTCCACTATACGGAATCTATTTATACCTGCCTGCACAGCACCCTGTTGGTGGCACCGCTCCTGAAATCTTACCCCACTTTGTAAGCCAAGCTGAGTCAGCAACTTTTTTTGCACCAGTGCATTGTGGTATATGAGGGCCAGGTGCAGTTGGTTGAGTCCCATTCGGATGACATGACCTATAAGAGGCATCCTGTGGGTAAGGCCTTCCACAGTTGTTAAATAAAGCCCATTAACTTTACAAGGTGGCAACCCCCCATTACAAAATTAGAATTTTCCACAAGCCTCAGGCATTTGGGATGCTTTACCCAGGTTCAGATTCCTAAATTCTCCCTCATTTCACCTATGTGATAATGATGATACGTGAAGAATATGCTGGCAGTCATTGTTCTTCTTTTAAAGAAGGTCCAGTGAGCAGAGTATAGACTTGAGCAAATTGTAGAGGTGGGGAAGGAGGGAAGGTCTGTGTGTGTCAGGGGGTGTTTGTGTGTGTGTGTGTGTGTGTGGGGGGGGGGGGTAGTTATATGAGAGCTCATAGCTGTGTCAGAGAGGTATGCCTGCAGCCTTTTTCCCCGCTCAGGTTGAGAAACGCTCTGCATGTTACACCTTGTTAAATCCACATAGTTGGTTCAGGCCAAATTGCACTAAGCCTTCATGCCACATAATGAACTGAAGTAAAGTGTGAAGAAATCTGGACCGCTCCTTATGGCTTGTCAAAAATGCTCAGTTATATGCTACTTCCTTTTGGAGCTTGATGGCGTTTCACCTTTAATCCATAAAAGCTTCTTCAGTTCTGGCCTGGTGATGGGAAACCAGGGAGTTTATCTCTGGGCTGTGGGTGCAGTTGTGAGCTGTAGACCACACCCCTCATCATGTGACAATGAGTCACATGAGTCATCCATTAACATAATTAGCATAAGTCAATAGGCAAATTCAAAGATCACGTAATTGTGCAGCACTGCGCGGTTGCACTGATCTAAAGAATACCTGGATAGAGCATCTACGTCATAATGCTAAAGTGTATTCTTTAAAGATCAGTGCCCCTGTGCAGTGCTGTGTGATCTTGAATTTGCCTATTGTGTTAACTGAAGTGAGAGTTATTCTGATAACAGGATCCAGAGAGTGAGAACTACCTTTCCATGTTGCACTATCAGAGGGGGTGGCCAATACACACACAAACACACACACACACACACACACACATACACACAGACACACAAAGCATGCTTTCCAAACTGTGATTTAAGTGATGAACAAGGCGTGCTGGATCCGGTCTGTTCGGTGACGGATCTCATTGGATTGGGCAGCTCACGCTGGTATCAAGCAGAGATAAATCTACATATCTGGAATTCAGCTTTTGGCTAGCAGAGGGGCAGAAAGCAAGCGAGCAGCAAGTGTTGTACCTTTCCAAGGCGGAATATAGGACTATAAATATCCACAGCAGAGATGTTGGGAAGATTCATGTCCCCACAAACTGACGTTTCGCTGGCTGAAATATCATGTTTGATATAGACAGAAAGTCAGAGAGAAAGACAGATGGACAGAGAGTAAGGAAGAATATCATGTTCTATTTTGCATAGACATACCTCCTTGGCAGCTCACAAAAGAGGAGGCAGGTTCTGTGACTGCAGATTAATCTTTGCATGCAAGCTGGGCCTCATAATACTGGATGTTTTTATGTGTGTTTCATTCATGGCACGACCATTCCTGACACCAGGTTTTCAGATTTGGCACTTTGACTCGCGGGAGGGGTTGGGAGGGGGTGGCTTGGTGTCATAGCCCGGCCATGCAAGCTGTGAGTGACAGTGGGCAAGCACAAGGGGAAGAGGGGGAAGCAGGGGAGCTGGTAAAAGAAATGAACGAAAAGCGATTGATGTCAAGTGGCGGGGGAATATAGAATTGCAGCTGAGTTAACAGAATTGACCTCAGCTCTGGCACGAGCCAGAGCAGCAGATGTTTCCGACCGAAGCCTAATCCAATCAACGTATTGATTTGTATGGACGTGGTGCCACTAAGAAAGAGAGTTAAAGTTTCTCGTCTGCAGACAAGAAGACTCTAAAGCCCTCTTCACAATCAAAGCCATGCCCAAATCGGCACGGCACAACCTTTGGTGCAGAGGTTACGCTGGAAGTGCCAGCACTCAAACAGCTCAAAGAGTGAACATATTTTTTCCTCTTTGGGGATCGTCCAGATGTGAATTCAGTGATCAGAGATTGCCTTTTTGGACTGTTAGTGTGGAAAAAAGTACTTTATAAGCCCAGCTAATTCATTAGCAAGAGTTAACACAAATACACAGTCCAGAGTAGAGAGAGTAAAGTGTCTGTGTACACACACTAATGACATTATGGTCTTTTTTTTCCAAACAAATTGCACAAGCTGTGAACATTTTAAACGCTGTCTGTTTGTGTATTTACAATACTGGTATAAACAGGACAGGGGACTCCATAATTCTTTTGAAATCGTAAACAACAAAGTTAAAAGCTATTTTCCAATAATTTGATATTTCTCGAGATGACAAATCCGATAATCTAGTTCATTTGCTCAGCCCATTATATGACGCTCAGCCTGTTATGCAATTCAACTCTAATGTCCTCAGCTGTAGCATCATGTTTTATGTGGGTAAAATGATTCACAGTCCAAAAAGATAGCACATGATCGTGCACTTTTACACACAGCTGAGGTTCATTTGTGAAAACATGATAAACCAAAAACACTAATATTATCCGATACTCCCCATGGATTAAACAACCGTGACTATGTTGACAATTAGTCACGGAAACATGTGTTATTGGAAAAGCTTGTTCCTGTTTGCTTAGGACAAAAGAGAACTTTGTGCATGTGTGACAGACCATGTAAGAGTTTAAGAGGAGAGAGAGTGTTTCATGTCCTTAATTTATCTGCTTTTTTAAATTCTATGACTCCTCTGGGCTTCCATAATGGGCATCATAAGATGTGTTGTGGCACTGAGGTTAGGGGGGTCAACAAACTTATACTCAAGCCACCACTGGAGTAGACAAGGCCCGTCTCTGGCACAGATCAGCCACCGACCCCCCACCACCCCAGCACACACATGCACACAAGCACACTCACACACACACACACACACACACACACAACTTATTCCCCTAGAGCTGCCCATGTGCTGTGCCAATCATGATTTAGTATTTTTTTATGTCAGTGACTGGGCTTGAATGTTACCTCTCTGTGGCAGACACATATCTCCACATTTCATGTCATGTTTTGCCACCGTCACCCCTCTGTCATGACTTGGAAGACGTTTCTGCCTGGGAGCCTTTTTAAGAACATAAGTTTCAGCTCCACATTGTGTAGGAGAACGTTGCAGGCAACTTCCCCATCGACCGCTGGCCTCCTCAATGTCCATGTCACGAGTGTGATTTGAGCGAGAGTGTCATGGAGTGATTGCGTCGACCCTCGTCCAATAAAGCGCTAAGCACACACCTCTCAGGGGCTTGTTTTGGCAGGGCGACACGTGTAACTGACTTGTTTTCTGCAGCTGTGTTCTAATCCTCAGGCAACATCCATCAGTCTTTTGCTATGATGTCATTGAGGAGAGGAGTCCCTCTCTCTTTTGCTCTCTTCTTCTCTTTGCCCAATTTTACCACTCTTTTGTGGTTTCTTCCTCTCTCTCTTTCTCTCTCCCTTCCTCACTTTCTCCCCTGCCACTCTCTATGTCAGTCTTCTTTCTCCCTTGCCTTCCTTCACAGTCATTTTCTCCCTCACTCTCTTTCTCTCTCTCTCTCTATTTCTCGTTCATGAGAATGGCAGAGAGGAAGAAATGTATAAACTTGTCACTGGGACTCAGGAGTTCTATCCTCCTGATGCTTATTTATCTACTTGTTCATCGCAAAGCTTTCAGAGCTCATTTATTCAGAGAGTGTTTTTGGCAGCATGCTTGGCACAGTCCTCACTTCCTTTTCCCTCATTCACCAGAGCTTATCATGTCACTGGACTGATTTGTAAGGCTGAATGGAACTCCAGAGAGACAGAGAAAGACAGACATCCTAAACCCCACACAGGTCAGCTTGTTCCACTGCACATGGAGATTGACTGCAAGAGACTTCCCATCAGTAAAAGGGGGTGGGGGCTGGGGGTGGTGGTGGTGTGGGAGGGGCGGTTGTGTGTGGCTGCATGGTCGAATGTGTCTTCGTGCGCATTTCATTTCTTGGGCATTTCATAGCTCTACAGAAAATAATCCAGCTCAAACCCAGCCTAAGCTGGAAACTAGGTTTCAGCTGGTTTAAGCTGTTGCCACCAGGTGTTTTTTCTATTTTTTTGCCAGGTTAAGTTGTGTTTTTGTTTGAGTTTTGATGGTTGAGCTTGTGATGGCCATTCTTGCTGCTTTGGCTAGAATGTCCAGTTGGGACATGCTGACACAACCAGCTTAACAAGCCTAACTGGCCATCTTTAGGTGTGTATCCTCATGATTTTTGATGGTTTTGCTGATTTGACCATGTTAAACCAGCAGCTAAAACCAGCTACCACCATAAGCTGTTAGAACTGAGTAGGTACTTACAATAAGATCATGAGGTTAGTGGTCCAGGTTGCAAGAAATATTTCTGCAGCAAGCTGTTTGTGTAATATATCCTTCCACAGAGCTTGACTGGTATCTATGTATTGCTACAAGATTTCATTCTCAAAGGTCAAGGTCAAACTGAAGATGATCCTGTCTAGAGCACACAAAGCTACAAGGGTGGGCAAGCCATTGCAATAGGTTTAATTTTGCTAAATTGTTGACATTTGTGTTTCCTTCAAAATAAAATATCAAGCCCTGATCACCTTGTCTTTCAGTGTTCATTCTGAATTAAAGGAGAAATCTGGAGTGAATCAATCAGTAGTCCTGTTGTTTGACATTGCTGAGAGCTGTCAGTAGATATGAGAATGAAAGACTTTGGTAGTCTGGCAATTCATACCACAACATCAAGATGTAGGGTCTGGCCATGACCGATAGACCAGGCTCAATCCTAGGGGCGGAATCAGCGGTTGTCTTTCAAACTGCCTCTGCATGCAATAGGATAGTGCTATGACCAATCAGAGCAACATCAGCAAAACAGCCAACAATACATCCTTCTTTGAAACAAATAACTTGCCTTTTTTTGCTCAACTTTCAATCTTACTTCAAATCTTACTCTTCCAATGTCAATGCCAAAGCCAATTCAAAAGGCCACTGTTCTTTGGCCACAGCCATCTTAGTTGTTTATACCATCGCAGCCCTGTCGTCATCGTGCCCGCCCAACAACTCTCTACAAAGATAGAGCATTGTGATTGGTCCTACCAAACCTTGGATGAAATAGCTACTCAGGCCCTATGGCTCGTGGCTAGACGTACTGGCTGAGCAAAGCTATTTGCCACCATTAGGGTATGTCTATGGCTGTCAGTAGTTTTGAGATTTCTGTAAAACAAAGTAGTATATATGTGTGGGTGTGGATACAAAAATAGAAGAGAGCATGCAGCAGAGTGTTATACTATAAAAAGAAAGTGTAAGTACCAGCAAGAGTGTTATGTGCATGCAAGTAAATGCCTCTCTGAAAACTGTGTTGAAACCAGTTTACCTGTTTAGAGCATCATCATAAAAGGACAGAGACTGAGGCCTGGCGTAGGATTGGCTCTGTGCCAGCCACACTACCTTCAGTAAGGAGTATTTAAGATAGATAGATAAGGTGTAAGATCAGTGGTTAGAATGGTTTGAGGATTACCACTGTTATAACCATTCTCTCGGTGAACACAATAAAGACTTGGTTGAACAAGATAAACGTCTCTGCTACTTTGGGTTTTTCAAGAAACTTTCCCACAGTAGGAATAAGAACGAGACAATTCGGTACAACATAGGCTGAAAACACTGACTGAATGGGGCACAGCCAAACAAAACTGAAACAAAGTTTCCTTGTCCTCATCAGTTACCATTGGCTGCCATTTCTCTATTGAAGGCTATGTTGTAACAAATTCTTATTATTCCTATTGACAGCACTTTGCAAGCGATCAGCAGATCTATGATTTGAGGTTGAGGTTGAGGTTGATTGACTTTGGACTACTGCTTTACAGTAATGTGAGGTCACAGGCTGTACCATAACATTTAAGATTCAAGCAAGGAATGCAGGAAGCTTGACCTCATCTGCTCTCTCACGTTTCAAAACTGTATTGTGAGCCAGCATCTGACAGTTCCTCCCCCTGAATTTCTTCTGTCGGTGAACAGGTGGTCTATATTTTATGTATGTATATTCGAGATCGTTCCATAAATATCATCCTTCATCTCATCATGGTTCTTTCTATAAATTTAAGACCTCATTGTGTAAATATCAGACTTTTTTCCATATAAATCATAGTTCATTCAAGAGTTCCTGTTTGACCTGCCATTATGCACACACAGGCGCACACAAATGTAAATCAGGGGAGTATTGCGGATGTTGGTTTGAGATGTTTTCCACTTGCAAACTCTATCAACATCCAGGGGAAAAACACCCACGCGCCGCCTTAAGCTGCTTGCTTGCCTCCTAGGCCGATGAAGTCCATCTCCACACATTTCTGTCAGCCTGTTCTCTCCATGGGGCTTCCCAAGCCCGATCCTCTCCTTAAGAACCACGCAAAACAACTCCTCTAGAAATCCCTGCTAAATTGCTTTACCATAAACAAGTCTCCTTCATCCAAAGGAGTCTTTCTTACTTATACACACACACACAGACACACACACGCACGCGCAGGCACACACCCACGCACAGACACATGCCATTCTGCCTATCTATGGTCTCTCTCTCTCTTTCTCTCTCTCTGGGAGTATACACACACACACACACACACACACACACACACACACACACACACACACACACACACACACACACACACACACACATCACACGCATTCCTTATACATTCACCATTTTCCCTGTCAGTTCTCTAACACACACAATGTGCTAAAACACACACACACACACAGTTGTGACTGGTAAATGGCTGATTGCCTATTAGCTCTCAAGGTCTGCCTCTGACTGTGCAGACCCACCCCCCACCCCCCGCCCCCGCCCCCCGCTTTGTAATGTTTAGGGAAAGAAAATGCCAGATGGCCATAAGTTACAGCAAGAGGGGAGGCTGAATCAAGTGCAGACAAGCAGTCAAGTGAAGACACATACACACACACACATTTACATTCTCCCTGTCAGTGCTCTCTCTCTCTCTCTCTCTATGTTTATGAAGACTGTAGATGTGAGAGTGCTTGTTTGGCGTAATGATGGGTTTAGAGCTTGTCACACTGGGGTGCTAACATAATCTTGACAGGTTAGCTGGAGACAACCCTGGCCTTGTGGTAACATAACCTGGGTCTACCTCCAGCTACGAAGGTTAATGTTGCTTTCAGAGAAAACATGACTGGGAAAAGAACAGCATTTTCTCAAGGAATCTCACTGTGGTTTAAGGGCAGGGCTGTGTCATCATCATTTTCTTTCATTCATTCATTCATTCATTCTTTCATTCTTTCGTTAATTCATTCACAGTGCTGGAAGCCATTTCACTACAAGTGTGTGTTCTAGGGTTCCTGAAACACTGGAATCATTATGGACAAAATTCCAAATGAAGCTGCTTTTCAGTATTTACCTAATACATCATGTTCTCAGGTTGATGTCTTTTGTGTGTGTGTGTGTGACTGCATGTCTCAAAGCCAAAAGGGAGGGGGTTGTAGCTCTGTCAGAAATTTGATGGATGAGAGGGTTTTTTTCCTGGCTGCGGGGGTGGGGTGGGGTGGGGGTGGGGGTGGTTGTCGCGAAACCCTGGAACCCAAACCGAACCGCCGTCAGATGGCCAACTGGAATTACGCAAGACCACCAAACACGGTCAGGCAGGGAGCCAGCACCTTGACAACAGCCTCCCAACACCACCACAGAGAGACAGAGTTGGGTGGCGTGTGTGTGTGTGTGTGTGTGTGTGTGCTAATGTACACCGCACACGCGTGTGTGTTTCTGTGCACATGCTGTGTGTGTGTGTGTGTGTGTGTGTGTCAGAGAGAGAGAGAGACAGATAATGTATGAGGTTAACTACATGCAGTCAGCACCAGTTCCCTTCCATGTTCACTCCCGCTGGCCCAGAACACAGGTTCCTGATGAGGAGGAGAAACATCTGGAGGGGATGCTTCCTGTTCATGACTGAGTTAAAGCTTTTTTGCTTGTGACATGCTTCTATGTGCTGACTTTCAGTATTGGATATCTTAATTGAATGGTTTATGGGATGGTATGTTCCTCAGGGCATTTAGTTAAGTTTGATTGATGGAACTTGCTCAAGGTGAGACTACCCTGAGACATAGACTTTTTGGTCTTTTTTTGCGTTAAAGTGAGAAATCCGCCAGGTAAATCAATCTGACTGCTGAAAAATGAATAGGTTTAGCACATGTATGAGAGAAGATTTATCTTCCAGTGCTTTGGGTCTGTGGCTAGATGTTCTCTCCAGTTTGATTTGCACAACAACAAAGCAAGTACAAGTAATGAAACAAAGCAAGTAATGAACACAGCAAGTAATGAAACAGTGATTTTGAGATTCTGGCCTTTGCTTATTTCAATCGAGTCCCACAAACGGATGTAGCTTTTCTGAAACATTTCACAGTGTTCTCAGCTGAAAACTCACAGGACACCTCCAAATGATAGCGAGCACCTCTCCTCCACAGAACAACTAGAACAAATTGTGTGTGTGTGTGTGTGTGTGTGTGTGTGTGTGTGTGCGTGTATGTGCCTGTGTATGTGTGTGTGTGTGAGAGAGAGAGAGAGCGAGAGGAACCATCCATATCTCTGTAAGTCTGTGAATGTGTGTGTGTGTGTGTGTGTGTGTGTGTGTGTTTGAGTGAGTGTGTGTGTGTGTGTCTGAGTGTAAACTCCATATTTACCTGTAGCACATCTCTCTCTCTCTCTCTCTCTCAGCATGCATGAGCTTATTGATATATTGAAGATCATACCACACAAATGGTGAGAAAATACACATATGTGCATATAACAATATGCACACACGTGCACACACACACACACACACACACACACACACATACTAGAGTTTCATCTTTCCTTGATTAGTGTTGTGCTTCATTTTGTCCAGACACTGATGTCTCTTGCCTAATTGGATACACACTGGGTACACCTGGACAGAGCCGTCTCCATGTCTTTCACAGGCTCTAGAGAGCAGAGGACTTTGAGCAGTGCTGTTTCTAAATCTTTTCAACCTTTTGGATGTGGTGGAGCAACAGTTACAACACTTGACTGATAAGCAGGGACACGGGTTAAATTCCATAATCTCATGTTGCGTGTCTGTGCGTCTTTGGATAAAAGAATTTGCTAAATAATACTTAATAATTGTCCTGTTTATTTTTCCTGCTCTTATTTGTCACAGTATTAATCACGAACTCTATCTGTACACCCTCTTTCTCTCTCTCTCTCTCTCTCTCTCTTTCTCTATTTGGATGAGTGTAAAGCTCATGGTGGTCAACCTCACTGCTCTTAATGCTAGCTCTGCTTTCAAAGTACGTGTCCCCCATTGTTATGATACCCTCGGTTTTGCAACAGGCTCCCTAGAATGTTCCATGGGGAGACAAGGCTATCTTCCCCAGGCCAAAAACATCAGAATTAATGCACTTAGCAAACTAGTGGGGAAGAATCATTTGGGTGCTTTTCTTTTTTTGAGGTTAGACTCTGTGTTTCCTGGATGGGCAGTCTAGCAAGACAAGCTTTGTTCTTTGCGTGACCACAGAAAATGTCAGGAAAAGCGGAAAACATCAGGTCTGTTTCTTTTTTTTGCCTTGAAGAACTTTGTTTCTTGAATTACTTTCTTTCTTCTCTTTCTTTCTTTCTTTCATAAATTCAAGTCTTATTTATTCATTGACATATTCTTTTCATCCTAATCCGATTCTATTGCCAGCAATTCCTAATAATCTAATCATAATCCTAGTCTATTCCTTTTCCCAATTTGTCTTCCTTTCCCTTCATAGATTTTATCCCCATTGCTGTTTCTCTCTCAGCTGTCGAGGTGTGTTCCATTTTAAGGGCACAAGGACATCCCCAGTGACCAGTGATAGAGGGGGAAACTCTGTGTAGTGTGATGCCTGAGTCACTCAGCCTTTGACACAGCTGGATCGTGCCGCTGCACGCACTTAAGCACACATGCACACACACACACACACACACACACACACACACACACACACACACTCCTTCCCCATCTAGCTGCACATCTTGCTCCACATCTGTCGCTGCGCCACGTGCGTGTGTTTGTCGCTCCATGGCAAGTGCAGTGACTCGAACACCAAAGAAAAAAGGAAAGCAGAGTGGAACCAAACGCACGCTGAAAAGCCAAACAAAATAGGACCGGCTTGCCTTTCATGTCTTGTCATCAGAACAACCCAGCAGCAGCCATGATAGATGACCAGAACAAAAGAGCCGTGTGTATGTCTGTGTGTGTGTGTGTGTGTGTATGTAGCATGTATGTGTCTCTGTGAATGTGTGTGTGGTGATGTTGGTGGGAGGTCATAACCTGTAGGGCTACCGGTGGACAGCTGGCCAAGCTGCTAACATCATCATCACAGTCAGTTTGATTTACCTTCATGTGGTCATAAATAGAAGCAGACGTGAACATTTAACAACCTTCCCTCCTAAGTACTTAAAAACGGTGTTAACGGCTGCTCATTGCTTCTCTCTGTCTGTGTCCCTTCTGTGTTTGTGTCTGTCTATTATATTGTGACCCACTTCTAGCACCACTTTGATTTATCTTAAAATACAAAGGATCAGTGGTGTGTTTTGTTTTCTGTAACAACCCTTAACGTTTGTGAACACTGTTGTGAAGCCGTTCTTTCTTTCTTTCTTTCCGTTTATTTTCTTTCTGTCTTTCTTTCTTCCTTTCTCTGTACTTGTTGCCTTTCTTTCTGATTCTGAGCATGGCAGAGGGGGCTGGTAACAGCTGGATTGTGTGGGCTTTCTGGTTGCACTCAGTATGTTTGGGTAATTCTCAGGGGGTCGCGGAGAGGCGACGGCGGCCCGTGTTTATGTATTTTGGAGGCGAGCGGTACAAGCTCTCCCCATAATTACATGCCTTGAATAGGGCCGCGCTGAGCCATAAAGACATCGCTGGTGAAGGAGTGTCACGTCTGTCAGAGAACAAGAAAGACAGAGGGAAGAGGGGGCAGAGAGACTTGCTCTCTGAGACTTGCTTTACACGAGACGAGAAAGCAATTCAAACCAACACTAACACTAGATGTCATGTGTGAGTGTGTGTGCGTGTGTGTGTGTGTGTGCGGTCAAGGGTTGGGGTGAGAGTGAGAGAGTGAAAAAGGTCTTAAGGGTTGAGGCCTTTGGGTGATGGATGTCTCTCAGGCAGTTAACTGTCTGTAAAATGGACTCGGTGTGCAGCTCTGAGTGCTAGACCACTGATCTGGTGCCAGCGGGTGCCAGCAGAGTGGAGTGGACTGGAGTGGACTGCAGTGGAGTCTAGCCTCCATTCATGCCAGAGTTGTAAAATACTAGGCACCGTGTGGAGCAGAGGTATCATTTTTTGTCTTTCTTTTTTTTTTTTTTTTGTCTTTCTTTTTTTTTTTGATATATTTTTTTTGTATTTTGTTGTTACATGGAAATGTTCAGCATGGCCCCGCTGTTATGTTCATGCCACTTTTCATGCAAGGCAGTTTCTCTCTTTCTCTCTCTCTCTCTCTCTATTTCTCTTTGTCTCAGTCACTCTTTTTTCTATTTCTCTCTCTGTTTCTCATATGGCGTGCGGGTTTTTCCAATTTTCTTGCTGTTGGGATCTTTTGACACCTCATCCTGCTAGCACGCGCCTCACGCCTTGGCCGTGAGTTATGTGTACTTCTACCACGTCAAAAATTAACCCCACATCCCAGTTGCCCCTCAGTCCTCATTAGTCAAGGGGCCTGCAAGCGTGAAATCCATCTATGACTTTGGGAAAAGTGCCGGCATTTGATTTGTTGCCTTTTAAACTGTCAGGCGGATGCTGAAGTCACCCATTCCAGATTTCTAACTTCACCGTCTTGCTATTTAAATTCATAAACACACACACAAACGCTCTGGTTACCTCAGCCCTGTGTTGTTCCACACCCAAAAACCCATAAGTTTGCTCTCCAGAGACCGCCAAATGACGTACATCAGGGCTAGTTCCCAGATAGCGGCGACCTTCTGGGATAGGAGGGTTCCGGTTCCGTGCTGGCTCGGTTCCGGGCCAAGACTGGGCCATGGGCCAGATACGCTCTGCCGTCAGCGCAGCACTGTAGCGTCCTCCCTATCTCCCCTTTTCACACATCACGTTCACAGCCCCGCCTTCTTGACAAAGCATAGAGTGTAAACTCTATGAAGGCAGTTCAACTTTGACAGCACAGCATCTGATAGTGCCATCATGATTCTGTCACAGCAGAGTCATATTTTACTGGGAGTTCACAGTTTACACATCAACAGCCCATGATTTAAAGTCTCCCGTGTCTGGTGTATACAAGAATAAAAATGTCTGTTTTTCAAGTGACTTGATTAGCATAACCTTTTAACTTAGTAGATGTCATTGCACATAAGGATACGATCAACTTGTGCTTGAAACCCACAGCTAATAGAATTCATTTTGAAATAAAGTTCTCTTAACATTACACTACCGCACCTAAAGTGTCTTCTGCCAAGCTTGAAAGCCACAGCTGAAAGTCTTTATGTAAACATGAGACCCTTTTGCTGGGTCACACTGATTCTGGTGCCAGTTGAACGGAGTGACCACTCTGGCTGTTTCTGCACCAGGACCAGCACTCAGCTCCACTTGGCTAATGACTGTGACAGTGCTCCCTTTGTAGTTACACCCAAGTAGGCCTAATCGCCTCCACCACCCCCCCACCCCCCCACACACACACACACAACTCCTTAGTCCAACCGTTCCCATGTGTACCCCCAATCTCCCTACCCCACCTTACCCAGCAGACACACACACACACACTCCTTAGCCCAACCGGTCCCATGTGTATCCTCAACACACCTCCCTAACCCCCCCCCCCAACACACACACACACACACACACACACACACACACACACTCCACCTGACCTCACCCGGCTGGCTGGGACACTGGCGCTTGGTGCCTGGCACTGCCCGGCTCCTTTTCGGACTGGCACACCGGTGGCACCAGGCAGGATACCACAGTCAGTCTGGCGTGGCTACTTCCCTCCACGGCCCCCCCAACCCTAAACACACACACTACACACACACACACCAGCACTGTATGCACACATACAGACACCCACACACGCACATACACACACACACACACAGACACACACACACAAGCACACACATGCATGCATGCACACACATCTTTTTTTGCATATGCTGACAAGTCCTGAGAAAGTGTGCAATAAGATGTGGGGAGTTTTGTGTGCCACGCAGAGTGCACCCCTGGAGTTGGAGCCCTGCTGGAATGCCATGCTGTGCTTTTATGAGATGAGGGGAAGGTTCAGGGCCTGTAGCCTGGGAGAGAGGGCCTGAGCAGGGGAGATCTTTACACTCCCGTGTTTTTGTTGTCAGCCAGCAAGGACTGGTGTGAACCTTGGGTTGGGTTGTATGTGTGTGTGTGTGTGTGTGTGTGTGTGCCTTTCACACCAAGTGTGTGTGTGTGTGTGTGTGTGTGTGTGTGTGTGTGTGTGTGTAGAGGCTGTATGATGGAGACAAAATCTGAACCGATGCATTTCACACCAACACTGAACCGGTGCATTTGACACATACACACATACAGTACATACACATGCATGTGCTGACAAACTTAGACAGACAGACAGGCACACAACACACACAAACACACACATACACACACATACACACACACACACACACATACATACAACCCACTACAGTAAACACTGCAGGAGGGTCCTGGCTGGGGCAGGAAGTGCTCTCTGTTCATACTTCCTTCTACTCTGAGGTGGGCAAGACTCTAACTATAAATCAATCTCTGTCGGGCCACTCTCCTTCAGGGGATAAGCAAACAACCACACACACACACACACACATTCACACACACACATACACAGTGCTAGTGCTGGCACCACCCTGACCGCCAGCAGGACCGACAGCATTTACCGAAATGACTTTGTATTTGATTTGGTTTTCTCCCGAGGTTTCAATGTCGTCCAATCTGCCAGCATGTAATATAATGTGGGGTTCCTCTCCCAGCATTGGACATTGTACAGGTCTGTGTAAAAATGAGAGAGAGAGGGAAATAAAGAAAGAAAGAAAGAAAGAAAGAAAGAAAGGTGAGACAAATGGCAATGATGAGGAGAGAAGAAAAAGAAAAAAAAGAGAAAGAATCAAAAAATGAAAGATGAGACAGAAAGAAAGAAAGAAGGAATCAAGAAAGAAAGAAAGAAAGGTGAGACCAAGAGGGAAAGGAACGGAAAGAAGGATTGAAAGATGAGAAGCAGACAAGAGGAGAGAAATCTGGAAGGGTGCACCGCCAGACGTGATCTCTGCCCATCGGCCCAAGCCCAGCTGGTGTGCAGTGGGGCAGCTTATTGACTGTGTGAATCTGGTCCAGGTGCACAGAAAGATCTGAAATCACAGATTGCCATTTTAGACCATTATTGTGGAAGAGAATGCTTTATAAGCTTGCCTAATTTCTTATCCATAGATAAAACAAAGGCAGCGATGATGGAAAAATGGTGTGTGTCAAGGTGTGTGTGTGTGTGCGCATGTGTGTGTGTGTGTGTGTGCCTGTAGGTGTGTATATGTGTGTTTGGTACACGTTGCAGCCAGAATAGAGGATAATGAGAAAAGTTCAACCGAAGTGCAAACTGTTACATTGAAACTTCAGAGAAAATACAGACTGCTCCGTGAACCTCTGTCCAAGATAAGCTCAAAGAGGACGGTTCAAAAGTTTATCCCCCATAATTCCTTACAACCACGGTTCCTTTTCTCCTTCGCCACACAATTTCATGGGCATTCAGCACTGCACAACTTCACAATGAGCTATTAATTATTGCTAATCATATTAGGCTTCAGTGAACCAAGCCCTTTTTAATGCAGCTAATGTGACACACACACACACACAGACACGCATGCACACAAGCATACACACATGCAAATACATACATGCAAACACACACTCACACTTTATCGAGAAATCATCACATCACATCCGTACAGAGATCATTGGGGAGAGGACAAGGACAACATTGAATCCCATGTCCAAATACAAAACAACATAAGAGTCGTCCAATGGCAGCCTCAGAGCCACCTTTCCCACTGCAGAGCAGCAGGGATTGTCCGCTCACTCAGCACACTGGATAAGGATCTATGCTCTTGAGTGGAAAGACTCCCCTATTTGCTACCCGCCGCCTAGCTCTCCAGTTACCACTTGAGAGTGTTGATTTGTTGACTCTGGTAGTTTTTATGCTCTCTCTCTCTTTCTCTCTGTCTCTCATTCTCTCTCTCTCTCTCTCACTTTTCTTCTCTTTTTTTTCCTATGTCACTCTCTGGTGAGAAGGTGCCTGACAAGGTCATGAAGAGATCATGAGGAGAAGCAAGAGCATGATACATACACATACACACACACACACCACACATACACACACACGCACACACACACACACACACACACACACACACACACACACACACTGTTCCTTGCGCAGATATATATATATGTGTATGTGAAACTGGTTTGGTTACACCAAAGGCCTTAGAAATGACTCCAAAGATGGCGTTTCCACTATCATGATAGTGTTATGACACAGCTGTAATTGCTACATACATCACAACACAAAATTACAAAATATTTATGATACATAACAAAAGAATGTTGTTTACAATAATACTTTCACAACCTGTTGCCCACAAAAGTGATATCCTGATGCAGCGATTCTCACAACACTTGCCAAACTGCAAGGTAATCATTTTAGATTTATCTGTATTTGTGTAACGAAATAGGGGAAAATTTTTGCATGAACTATGTATTTATTCACCGCCTTGCATCAAACTACAGAAAATACAAAAAAGTCCTGTAATATTGAAATGAGAAGTACTGAAAAGGAAGCCGACCACAAAAAAAAAAAAAAACAGAGTAAAATGTATTCTCTGAGTGCTACAGCAGGAAAGGCTGTGGCATGATATGTGATGGAGTTTCCAGTCATCCCCCTCGCCCCTGATGCCTGTCCGTGGTGCAAGCTGGCTGTGGCAGACTGGGAGGGGAAGGCATGGTGCCCACAGTGCCAGCTCATAGTATGGGGCTGACAGCAGAGCAGAGAGGCATGGGAAAGAGGCGGCAGGGCCCTTGCTGTGGGTGGCAGCGCTGCGTTGCTGAGGAGGTATCCAGCCGCAGGGTACGGTTTGGAGTTATGTGTGTGTGTGTGTGGTTGGTGTATTTGTGTGTGTGTGTGTGTGTGTGACTGTTTTTATGTGTGTTTGTGCATGCATGTAAGTGGTGATGCGGTCCCTCCAGGAAGCCACCCAAGCCAAAGAATAAGATCCTCAGTGACATGCATATGTGTTACATTTAGTTGGAAAGAAAAAACAACAGATCTAATATGGCCTGCAGTCTGTGGCATAGTGAGAAATGCTCTGATGCTTGTGCAGGGACGCAGTACTCTTGTGCTTGACATTCTGTGGTACTGGGTGTCAATGCATCTATTTACAAATACATCTATGCATGTCCATTAATAGAACAGAGAACAAAAGATAGATAGATAGATAGATAGATAGATAGATAGATAGATAGATAGATAGATAGATAGATAGATAGATAGAGCAATGAAAAGCCAGTGGTCTTCTAAAAACTTTGAACGTCAGTGGGTCACACCAGGTCATGTTTGCACTGATGTGTACACGGTGAATGCCATCATAAAAATAAAGACCACTTTTGCGCATTCTTTCTCATCACACATAAAAAAGACACCAACAACATATGATTTAGTCAGAGCAACATCTGACATGAAGTGAATGGCCAGATCATGCAAAATTAGAGGTTCCTCTTTTATGGGTTAGCTTATTGACATATTTATCACATTGATTGTGGGGTTTCTGCAAGTGTAAATTGATGTGTTTTCTAAACAGAAAAGTTCAAACTTGTGTGGTTATTCATGATCACGCTGTGATAAGTTGACACTCTAATGCTGCATTAATGTCAGATTTTGTAGCGTTTCCAATCCCTCTAAACCATGCATTACAAAAATACCATTCCCTGCTTTGCTAGCGTTGCTTTCATTCTCTTCAGGAGTCTAAAATCAACATTATCTTGATACTTGCTTTTCAAGTAAACTAATGAAATGGAAGATTAGTGTCCTAAATTTCTTTCTTTTCCCCCCAACAACTCAGCTCCCAAACAGACCTCGTCCATGTTGTCTAAAATTCCTTAGGCTTTATTGTTGGTTCGTCTCATGGGGCTTAGCACAGAGCGACTGGCATTGATAGCTGCCCTCCCCTGGGAAAACAGTTTTCTCATGCACTGAAGCCAACATCGGTTCAGGGAGTTAACTTTTCAGACGTGTCGAACCATCGCCCAACTCCTTCTCTACACGTGTTGAACTTGGTCGCTTTTAATTGTGAAGAGAAAGGTGAGCTGCTTGACCCAGTTAGAAAAACACGCACATTTTTTTGTCATAAATCTCTCTGGCATGTCTGGGAGGCTTATGAAATGTGTGTGTGTGTGTGTGTGTGTGGGTGGGTGGGTGTGTGCGCACGTGAGTGTGCGCATGTGTGTCACTGGGACATCCCGAAAGAGGAAAAAAAAAGTGTGAATAATTGTCTGCTGAAATTATCCATCGTTGCTCTCAGGCTAATTGGTTTTTCTACTGCTAGGAGACCATTATGACATCAGCATGGCAGCAGACACAGGAAACTGATGTGGTGGAGCTGTATGAGATCTGGGCCTCATTCGGCCTTGCTGTGGGGGGAGCCCTAGTGTGACACTTGACACTGAACAGGCATCTTTTCGCCCAGGGACTCAGTTGGATTGTGGAGTAAGCCAGCAAGATATATCGCTTCTGGTGAAGTATATGCTTTCCACATGGCCTGGGCAATTGATAATGCCATATCATGGAGATATATGGTACCACATCCTGTTGTAGTAATTCCTAGAATTAGTATAAAACAGATGATGTTTATTTGCACTTTTTCAGTTGCGTTGAGTCCAAACCACAGAGCAACTGGTTCTCGGAAAAACCTCCTCAATCACCCTATCACTCAACACACACAATACTGATGCCAGGGAGAGAGGGGAAGAGCCAAATCATTGGTTTGATGTTTGACTATGTACTTAAAAAATGTGTGTGTGTGTGTCTGTGTGAGAGAGAGAGAGAAAGAAAGAGAAAGAAAAAGAGAGAGAGAGAGAGAGAAAGAGAGCAACCGATATGATGTTTTGGGAAGATAAAATACTGAGCATGCAATATTTCTGTGTGAGCAAATTTCATGTCAGTCAAACTCTCAAAACCATGAATCCAGAATCAAAGTCCAATTTCACTGATGGATGAGAAAGAATGGTTTATTGCAACAACCTCATCATCACTTTCTGTTTTACTTTAACCAATGTGAGGACTTCTAAAGTCTCTTGTGGTTTGCGATTTCAGACTAAATTGATTGGGCATTTGCTGAGGAACTACGAAATTTCCCTGGAAACCACGTCTGTGGTAGAGATCATCTCTGTTTAAATTGTGGTACATAATAAACTTCCCAGAAAACAACAATACCAACAACATAATGATATTTAAGTATAAGGTAAATAAAAAAACTATTCCGTATGAAAAAATTTACTTATTTCAAAACAACCGTTGCTGTATCCTTTTTCTGCTTCGTGGTAACTGATTTGGGACTTTTTCCATGCAAGCATGTGCGTCACTAACAGTATGTGTTTTTCATAAGCAATAAAAATGCCAGCATCTTTACAGGGTTCTTTTGAGCATTGTCACCACATTCTATCTCTAACATGACCCATCAGGGAAGATGTCACTCACAACAGTGTTCAATTCTCCACGGATGAGGTCAGCTCTAAAGCCAGCCAGGGAGAGTAAAATTTATGCCAGTCTGTGAACCCAGGGTGCTGAACTTCCTCGCCAGACCACAGGAGATCCTTGTGGTCTGTTCCATGGGCAGGCTAAGCACAGGAAATGCAGGAAATTATGAGGCAACTGTCAGCTGGGCACTCAGTGCATCATGGATGTCAGCGTATGTAAACATTCAGTGATAAAAAACAAAAACAACACTTGCACTTTCTATTTCCTTCCCAAATTACTTCCACTATGTTAAGGCAACATATGAAATGTTCAAATGGAAGCCCTGTGGGAACAGTTAATCAGATTCTGTAGAATATATAGTTGGTAAGTATTGTGTTCCTAAAGTAACATCGGTGTCTGGAGCAAGTACATTTAGGTAAATGACACACCTGTCAGAGTGAACCTCACTTCTGGAAGCCTTTTATGATTTATCAACTAACTGCTGCATTTCAGATGAGATTTGTTGAGGGTTTAATTGGTAATGCTTTTGATTATGACCCGTGAAATACAAGGTGAGGAGTAGTAAGATTAATTAACAAAAAGTATCAACGGATAAATAAAATAAATAAAATAAAGAGTACTATTGTGTAAGTAGGCTGGGAAAACTATGAATGTTATCTGATTAATCTGTCTGATATTGCCTTCCTATGATCCACACATTCATTTTACACATGGGCTAATTATAATAGCCCATTACCTGCGACTTATCAGTTAAGTTTATGTAGGCTAACACATTTTTGATGAATCAATGAACACCCCCACCATTAGATTGGCCTCACTTTTAATACAGTTTACGGTGTGATATTCCCACAATTTCAGAAGCGCCCAATCTCATCAGCAGTAGTCTAAGCAGCATAGCACTTTTTTCTCTTCATCCTCACAACTTGCCTGATTCTTATTTTGCAATTATGCAAACAGTACACAGAAAGTCTATGTATCTGATGTACTAATTTAAGTTCTCTTTCACTGCAGTTACACTTGAAAATGAATGGAGACTGAGAGGAAAAACAGTCTTTTGAGAATTTACGTCAAACTAAAATTAGACATGGTCTGAGATAAGGGAGGGGTAGATCACAACTGACATTAAGAGGAAGCAATGGTGCTGATGCACCAAGACTATGTTTCCATCAACATCTGGTGGAATACTTTAACTCTAGCGCATGACCTTCCAGTAGCTTTTTTATACATAAGTGTTTCCATGTCTGATAACCTCTGTGCGTTGTGACATTCATGTGGACTGGCATCTACTTAAAACCATCTGCACAGCCTGGCATCTGTGTCTAGTGTCAGACTGGACTTGTTCTTGGCAAGATATCTGGCTTAAGGTCCTGGAAGGCAAGAGCATGTCTTCAAACAGCAAAAAAAGAAAGAAAGAAAGAAAGAAAGAAAAACCTGCATTGATGTCTGCCAACAGCTTTGTCCCGAATTTGCACTATATTCCAAGGCCACAGTGACATTCTCCCATTTTATTCTTCATCCGGGAACGCTCCCGCTGTTTCCTCAGGAACTGTCCAATCAGACATGTCTGTTTGCTAGACATGACAGGGCAAAACCTTTCTGTATTCCAAAAGCTGAAATGTTGGCAGGTGCTCACATTCCTCCAGTAAAGTCCGCTTATGTAAATGAAGGGCATGGTCAGTGCTGCCAGTAAAATAGCACACAGTAACCCAGTGATGTTGTTAGAGTTTGGCGCAATCAGCTCATCAGCCTGAAGTAGAAGATGGAAGTTTGGTACCACTTGAGGAAACAGGGAGACAGCATGACAGACTGTCTTAGGCTGCACCCAAAAAGGAGAGAGAGGAAGAGAGAGAGAGTGTTTGAGAGAAAAAAACACTTCTCAAATTGTTTCTGTGAGGCTAATTTTGTTTGTCATTTATTAACATGAAAAACTGTGAAAACTGTGGAGAGAGAATTAATCATTGTGATCAGTTGTAATCAGTCCAGATTATGTTCTCTTGGGGACTGCCTTTCTATGTAGTGTTCTGTATTTTCACTCTGCAGCTGCAACTATCAAAACGTCACAGGAGATTACAAATTGATTAATAGTCATATATAATTTAGAATTTCAAGATTCTGCATTTTCAATGAATGTATTTCATATAAATGACAAGAATTACAGTCCTACACCATGCCAACCTTATGGAACCTCTGAACTGTAGCGTCAAGAAAAAATTGGATGTGGTTGTTCTGCAAATAAATAGATAGATAGATAGATAGAAAGATAGATAGATAGATAGATAGATAGATAGATAGATAGATAGATAGATAGATAGATTTAAAAAAAGAGCCTTGGACAATAAGTGCTGACTTGAAGTGTGTCTGGTTTAGTGCTGATATCCCTGCCCTGCCTCAGGTTAATGTCATGGAGATGATAGCCATACGCTCTGGCTGCCTCCTCTGGCATGGCTAAGCCTAATCTTCAAGCCATCTTCAGCGTCAGTAAAGCCCCAGTAAAGCTAGAGTTGTCCATCCTGAAAGCATAGTTGAACAGCTCCCATCACTACACGATGAGAGAGTCATTTTAACACTCTTTTTCTTACTTATCACTACTTTGACATTTTCAGTATTCCAGCTTCAAGTGCATTCCAGCTGGAACAAACGTCTAACCTCTATCAGATCTAAAACCAGTAGAATCGCATCTAGAGATTAACACCCACAATCCTTTGCAACTGCCTTAAGATGCAGGCAAGATGAAAGCACAGCATACTAGAGTAAATACTTAATTAAATTTAATTTAATCATATTTATAGAGTGCTTTTTACATGCATAAGCTGAAGCATTCATGAATGATTATTTGGCACCATTGTTGCAAAGTGTTGCCGCCAGTTTGCATAGAAGTGTCTGTTGAGGGGGGACATGTTGATGTACATATTCTGATGTAATCACCAAATTGCAATATAATCTTTTTACAGTTGTCCTCTTTGACTGTTCTCAGGTCTGTGTGCTTATGTTTTGTGTATTTTGTACTGGATACCATTTCCTTCAGGACAAATATAGTATCTATCTATCTATCTATCTATCTGTCTGTCTGTCTGTCTATCTATCTATGTATCTGTTTATCCATCTATCTATCTGTCTGTCTGTATATCTATCTATCTGCTATCTGTTTATCCATCTATCTAAATTCTATATGTTTTTCACTGCAGCATGGCCATGTGAGTCACCAGTGCACTGGCTCTCATCTCATTTGTTCCACGATTTGAAACTGTAGCTTGGAGAATAGGCAACTCATCGCACATGGATGGATGGGCTGTCTTCCAGGCCATTTTTTCCCAGTTGAGTTTGCAGTTATCCCAGCTGATTTGGATACGAAGCAGTCTCTTAAAATGAATCCAAGCGCTTCATCGCATGCCCAACCACATTCAATTATTGAGCCTAATATCACAGCAGAGGAACGGGGGAAAAGGAGGGAAAAGTGCACCCTAACGAGAGGATGAGTCACTTGAGGGTGAAAAAAGTGTCTGACGTCGAAAGTGGGCACCCCCGCATCATTTCCCATGCCTCGATCGAGAGGTTCTGTCTCTCTCTAGTGTGTGTATGTGTGTGTGTGTGTGTATGTGCATGTGCGTGTGTACGTGTATGTGTGTACGTGCATGTGTGTGTGTCTCTTTTTACAAGGCACAGGGGAGCGCTCACTCAGAGAGAGCTGAGAATGTGTATCGTTAAGTGCTGGTGACAGCATTGGGCCTGGCCAGATAGAGAGCGGAGCGGAGTGTGTGAACTGAACAACCATCCACACAAACAGCTTCTCTCCCCATGCTGCATATACAATCCCAGAACAAAGGATTTACGTCAGTCCAAATTCTTTCTTGGCCTCTGTGGACTCTACACAATGTGGGAAAGAGATCACTGTTAGAGATTCTTTGAATCAAGATAGTGCTGTCATGTCTTAAAGTCGTGTAATGTGTAATATCTCTCAGGTTAAAAGAGAAAATCGTCATGAACAAGTCACACAGAATTTCAGTATTTCATGATGTGAATAGGGTCAAAATGCAGATTTTCTTGACTGCTCTTTCTGCTCTGATAAAAACTCTAGAGGAACATAAATAGTCAATTCAATTAAATAGATGTAAATAAATGTAATTTATATTGATATCCCATATGAAAGTATCACAATGCACTTTTTAAAGCCTAGTATTTTTCATGCTAAGGTAACTCATTTTCTCTCTCTCTCTCTCTCTGTTCTGCGGTGTACCCCTGAAATGGCTGTTATGTCATTTGCCCTCTGCCTGAGCCAATTGCTGCCTTGTTCCCTCACTCATCCCTGCTGTGGGTCGAGATGTGGGTGGCTGCTGGGGCATGACGGAGCAGTGCTATGCAGGTGTTAGCACTCAGGCAGAGATGGAGGGTGGGGAGTGGGGGGTGGGGGTGGGGAATGGGGGGTGGAGGGTGGAGGGTGGAGGGGAAGGGGTAGGCCTGACTCTGACTTCTGCTGTTCCCTCTGCAGAGGCTCCTTAGCTGTCAGTCTGAAATCCATGATGACTTCACCGACCTGCCAGAGCCAAATTAAGCCCCTACACACACACACACACACGCACACGCACACACACATACATACACACGCTCTCACTCTCTGAGTCACACAGGCAAATACTGTCTAACAGTAAACCACATGGAGTGCAATCTACCACTCTCTGTCACTTGCTCTCTCTCTTTCTCACTTACACATACATCCACACACACACAAACTCTCAGCCTCTGACACATGTACACACACACACACACACATATATACACAAAGACGCACACATACACAGAAAGACGCACATACATTGCTTGTTTTTCATTTTTCCAGTCCACACCCCTCTCCTTCGATACATACTACAGTATATAAAAGCAGGCTGTCGCCTGGAGCTCTGATTTTGTGCAAATTGTTTGGAAGTCCAAGGAGTGGCCTCGCTCGGCTCATGTGTGAGTGGTTAACATCACTACTGCAGAGCAGGCTCTCAGTCAAGGAGTCAAGGCAGGAGAGGAATGTGTGTAGAGGGTTTCAGGCGATCATGTTGGCAGGACTCTTAATGGAAAACTATGCATATAGCTGTGGCTATTGTTTGTTTGTGTCTAGCTCAATTCATTTCACAACACTGTTGCTCTTCAACACTTTGTACTTTTGGCATGATAAGATTCTTTTTTTCAATACTGCACCAAAAAGCATATGCCCAAAAATACACATGCCTACACAAACCATTTAGTCAAACTCATTTCCCTCCTTTCTTTCTTTTTTCTTTTTTTTTTCTTTTTTCTTACATTCTTTCTTTCTATTTTTCTTTCTTTCTTTCTGTGTCCCTCTTCATTGTATTCCCTTTTTCTTTTTGTAGGCTTCTGTTCTTCCACTCCCCCATCTCATTATAAATATCAATATTATTTCAACACACATCAACACAACAAATGACATCATTTTCAAAGCAGTAAAACCGACATCATGTTTGAACAAGCTATATATCTGTGCACTGTAAACTTGAAGGTTGAATGCTCTTACTTCTTGCCTAAAACAGACCATGGAAAATTCAGGATTTTCAAATCACATCATCTTAATCTGGTCACAGTTTATGTGTTTTCACATGTTTTCACTGACATGTTTGTGAGAACGCATGAAAAGGCATGAAGAGTTTTCCTTAACCAGTATCCTTCACCTCGGTTGACAGATCTCAGCTAAGCTCAGGCTTGGTGTTTATATCTAAGCCTTCATGCTTTCACATAAGAGAGAGGCAACAGTTTGTGTTTTCATCTAATGTATGCCTTACACACAGTTAAGTTTGACACATTTCAACATCTGTGAACATCAACACTCATTTTATGGGTGTTTAATCGTGTATGTTTGTGTGTGTGTGTTTGTGTGTGTGTGAGCATGAGAGATAATACAGGTGAATGTGAAGTGAGATTATATTTCTGTATGTGCATGCATGCCTGTGTATGAGTGTGTGTGCGCTCACACGTGCTCATGTTTGTGTGTGTGTGAGAGGAAGAGAATGAGACAGTTGGATGAAGACAGAGTGTGTGTGTGTGTGTGTGTGTGTGTGTGTGTGTGTGTGTGTGTGTGTGTGTGTGTGTGTGTGTGTGTGTTTGTGCCCGTGCACATGTGAGTCTAGTTGAGTCTGGTCAGCCTCACTAACCCCACTATGTACTTCTTCAGTGCTCAGTGACACCAGAGACCGACCTTCGGACCAGCAACAGCTGTCTAACAGGTCTGCCCCTGAAAGAACTCCTTTGTCTTCTCAGAGTCTGCGCCAGGGTCTGGCCCCAGTCGAGAGGTCAGTAGGGCAAATGACTCTGACCTCTCTGTTGACGTGCAGTGACGTCAGACCTATGGGTTATGAAGTCACTTGGCGAAACCGGGTCATTGTGCAGCCTTGGGCAGCTTTCGGCTGTGGTGATGACGAGGTGGTCGTGCAATCCTCCGTGTGCTTCTGAATGTCATCTACAGAGGTTAATATATGAAGTTTTGATGTGGTAAGAAGACAAAGTGCCCTTTGATGATCTGCAAAGCCAATAGATAGCCAAATTTAAGACAGATGTCCTGCTTATGTTAGTAGGATTTATTTTTTACAATGAAAATGCTACAAATCTCCACAGAATTTCAAAGACTGTGTCATGTAAGGCCAGTATCTTCACCAACAGTCCTGTAAACTGTCTCTCCAAATGATAAATAAGAATGGTTGGGTGCTTCCTAAAAATAAATCATTTGTCTTTTTATAATCAAAACCATTCTTTGTTGGCAATCGAAAGCGTACCTCCTAATTCTGAATATTAAACAACAACAAAAACTCTTTTTTCGGCAGTTCAGGCACTTGCACATGTGACTACGAGATTTATTACTCGCGTAAAGTAACTGGCAGTGATTTCAAACGCTTTTTGCTCGCTTGTTCTCCAGCCTTGGCGTCTGTCATCCCGCTGTGGCAGCCAAACCATGCCCCCGGTCTTGCTCTGTGCCTTGACTTGACAGTTGCGGTAAGGTCCCGGACTGCATTTCTGAGTATGTTGCTGGAATCAGACGCTTGGTTTTCGGTCACGCAGGTCATTATAATGACAGCACTTTTACCGTCATCAAACATGTAATCTACTTGTGTAAAACCGTTTCTCCTTCGTTACACACGTGTATGAATGTTGAAAGGGGTCATGCAGTTCATATATTCATGTCCCCAGTGTCAGTCAGAGGTAACGGAATTCACTTTAAAAACGATATCATCGTATTCTTTCGTAGGCTATTCTGACTAAAATGAATAATATGAAGTCATTGTAGCCTACTACGTTGCAAAAATAGAACAGGTGCCTGCTCTAAATATGAGTCTATCTTTAGAATGTGATATGAAATAAGTACCCATAATGGGGGCAGCCTAGATACACGAATCGTCTTAAGCAGGTTTTATCCAGGATATAGCTACTGTTTGGTTCTGGCTGTTTCATTAAAACCACGGATACATCTTGCCATTTCATCATGTCATTAGCCTATATGCTCGCTTTTTGCTGCTTGCTTCCAGTTTCGGAAAATATATATTCTATAGGATCTCAGGTGTTAATGTCGCATCAGACATCAGATGTTGAATGTTGCCCAGTGAAGTTCCATTTTCAACTGAAATTGGGATGCGTGTTTCAGTTGACACAAAAATGTGCTATATGATGAAGTAACCTCTGGCATAAGCATTCATCATATCACACAATATGCCTGTACCGTGTGACACGTCACCTGAATCACTGCAGGGCTAGCCTATTAGTAATTTATGCGAGACATCAACTTTGCCACTAGCGGTGTATCAGGACCCGCCCTAGAATTCCCACCTTTAAGCAAAATGAAGTGCGCCTCCCCCTTTCTACAGCTCACATGTTCACGGTCTAGGGTTCGTGTCTGCAGTTTTAAAAGGAAAGGCTGCTGTCAGCCGCAGACGAGAGCGCAAAGAGAGACGGTTGGGAGTAGTTGAAGGAGGTGACCGTTTGGCTATTACCTTTCATTGATTTCAGGACTTTTCTGTCGTCATTGTCGTGTTGCTGATTTGGAAACGTTTCGCGACTTACATTTTAAGTTACTTGAGCACCATTTTTATTCGTGAGGAGGAACAGATACTTGCACTTCTGCAAAGACATAAGTATAAGTCTGTCACCGAGCAAAGAGGAAATCCAATCAACAACCAAAGATACCCCTTTTCACAATTGCAGAGTTGCATGCTTACTGATTCCAAAGACATGAATTCCGTCCCTCAATGACCGGACGCTGAGCGATCACCCACAAACCACATCTCAGTTTTATAGTTTTTGTGGAGTGCTTGCTTTTTTTCCTTCGTTTGAATCCATAAATATGCTTCTGAGTTTTTGCACTCTGGTGACATTTGTGTTGGGACTGTCCCGGTGTCAGGGCTCCTACGTGCCCTGCGAACCGTGCGACCAGAAAGCGCTCTCCATGTGCCCACCGGTGCCCGTCGGTTGCCAGCTGGTGAAGGAGCCAGGTTGTGGTTGCTGCTTGACCTGCGCGTTGTCTGAGGGTCAGGCATGCGGGGTCTACACCGGTCCGTGCAGTCACGGGCTGCGTTGCCTACCGCGGAGCGGCGAGGAAAAACCTCTTCATGCCCTCCTCCATGGCAAAGGCGTGTGCATGAATGAAAAAGTATACAAGCCTCTTCATCCGGCAAAAGGTGAGTGCAAGGTGTGACTTTCGGGTGTTGTAGGGAAATTCTGCAAATTTGCGAATACCGTTTGAGCAGCTAACTTATAAACGCGCAATGGAGATTGATTATTTTTGTCCTGCGTTTCAATGCAAATCAGCTCTACCCTTTAATCTAAACCACCAGAGTTGGAAATTGGGTCATTATGTACCATTTATGTAATCTATAAAAAATCAAACAATACACATTTTTAAATAAATTATTTCAATTATTTTTTTATTACATAATGGTTCTCATAGCTCCTAATGATTGCACTGCAAATATCAATACAGCGTGATGGACGCATAGATATAATGAACGCATAGATGTATCAGATGTATAGATTACTGTTGACAAATCCATTCATTCATGCTTCCCATTTATGTTGACCTGCAGTGTTGGACACATGTGAATACATCATAGCAGTCCTGTCCTCCTCTGTTTCTCAGCTGTGCAAGGTGAAAACCAATGAGGATGGTTGGGTGCTTAAAATGATGGTTGGGTTTTTAAAACGACTTGTCCCTGTAGGCTGTTACATCAGGGCTCAAAATGACATGATGATTACAGTTATTGGGGTTTAGAGGCTTCATTATCCTGCAGAAGAATAGCCCTTGTGACAGTGGCATCCTATGCTTTCGGAGGAGTGCACAGAGAGCGGCACAGGTCTCCATTATGAGTCTCCTGGAGGAATTTTGCCTCCTTTTGTCTCTCTGAATGACAGCAGAATCCCCCTGGTCCGCCGTTTTGTACTGTGTCTTATGGCTGTGAGAGAGTGAACGGAGAAGAGAGAGAGAGAGACAGAGCAAGGGGAAAAAAGAAACGAGAAAGACAGAAAGGGAGATAAGAGAGGGATATAGTGAGAGAGATGATGGCCCAGTGGCTTGACATTTATGCTGCAGTGATTCAGCAGAATGCCGTCGGAGCGTTTGCACGACCCCACCGTCTGTCAAGGCAGCAGAAGGATTTAGAGTGGCAGCTCTCATTTCCTGTGGCCTGCCCAACTACATACTCAACCACCACCTACCAGCTGTAGCAAGGGCAGGATGACAGAGACAGTGTGTGTGTGTGTGTGTGTGTGTGTAACAGCTCGAGGAAGAGCGAGTGAGTGAGAGAGAAAGGGCTGGAGAGAGCGAGAGAAAGAGTGAGAGTCATTGCCAGCGAGAGTTGAGTGAGGGAAGGAGAGTGAGAGAGTAAGAAAGCGTGTGCCAAAGCTGGAGTTGTATATGAAAAGAGGGGGTAGAGAGAGAGTGATAGAGGGAGGGAGAAATAGAGAGCAAGAAAGTATGTACCAATCACAGCAACAGAGGGGGAGAAAGTGAAAGAAAGAGCGAGAAGAAGAAGAAGGGGAGGGGGGAGAGAGAGAGAGAGAATGGAGCTGGGAGAGCAAGTGAATTGACAAGGGAGAACAAGTTGGAGCGAGACACTTAGAGGAGATCAAGGTCAGGTGTCAGGCTGTTCTCTGAGGACAGCCGCGCCGAGACCAGATTAGCATGAATTCTCCGAACAGGACCTCCAGATTAGGGGCCAGTGGGGCCCGCATCGCCAATGACATCCTTCAGGACGCGCAGACGAGATGCAGTTAACTAGGGCCGGCTCCATGACGGCTAAGAGCGCAGATTAGAAGAGACACAAACACGATTGATTATCACGCTTGCTGCTCGCTGCTCTCTACCAAAAAAAGGAAAAGAAAGAGGTTGAAATGGGGGTGGACTGTGGATGAGTGGAAGGGTTGTTTTGGGTAGGAGTGTGGACAACGGGGGGGTGGGTGGGTGTGTTGATGGTTCATGGCGTCACGAAAGGCTTGGGAGATTTGCTCATCTGCTGTGACCCTGTTTCACGGGCTGCTTAGCTGTGCAGCGCGTCCTTCGCGTGCAGCAGGCAGTGTACATTGAGAGTCTGGGTAGATAAGAGGGGAGAATTGCTGGCCTGGTTGGGTCCAGGGAAGAATGTGTGTGTGTTGGGGGGGGGGTCTGTGTATGGAGTTTGTATATAGCCAGTATGTGCGCCATCTCTCTTTCCCACTCTCCTCCCCCCTCCCTCCTTTTTCATTCCTCCTTTCTCTCTCTTATTCGCTCTCTCTCTCTTTCTCTCTGTCTTTCTTTCTCCTTCTCCTTCTCTTGATTCCTCTTGCTGACATGTTCTCTCCCCACATGCCTCTAATTCATACACTGGAGCAAAGGGAGAGTGTAGTTGTCTCACCACGCCTAAAGTCTAGGTCTGATAAGGTCAGCTTGACGGGGACACTGAAAAGCCTGGCGCATTGGTGTAGCAGTCAGAATGCACATACTCACACACACACACTCACACACACACACACACACACACACACACACACACACACACACACACACACACACACAGACAGAGAGAGTCTAACGGGCTCTAAGTTTTGCTGGTTAAGATGCAGGACATGTGAGATCTTGCACCTCCCTGTTCGCCTCATTCCTGCATGTTTAAGAGTAAGTAAGGTCATCTGCATTTTTTTAATCAAGGGAGAAAGCATGCATGCAGTGATATTAATGCACTGTTTGACCAATTCCAAATGACCCAACACAGGATCTATATGTCCACACATCTCTTATTTGTATACTTAGTTATCTATTCTGTTGAAAAACTGCTGTAGTGCATTTTTAATACATTCAGTGCTGTGTGCTCTTGGCACATTTGAATGACGTTTCTGGGGCAAGTTTATGTTTCCATCCACACATTCATGCAGAAAGCACAAAAGCAATGAAATATGCATGCAGCCTCTCTCTCTCTCCCTCTTTCTCTCTCTCTCTCTTGCTCTCTCTCTTTCCCTGTCTCTCCCTGTCTCTCACTGCAAGGCTCCAGTGATTCTCCTAATAAAGTTTTATAGCGAGTCGTTCAGCATGCATTTGTCACTCACACCTGGGAGGGAGGAAGGGTGCAGAGACAGAGGGTGCGCAGCAGCTGCAGAGTCACACAAGGGTGCATTGCACACACACACACACGCACATATAAATACACAGACGCACATTTAGAGAGGGAGATACACACACAAGTGTATATACAGTATATATACACACTGCCCACCTTTACACACATACACACAGATCCACAAACACAGAAATACACTCTTTAACACATGCACTCTTTCTCTCTCTCTCTCTCTCTCACACACACACACACACACAGAAAAAGAACAAAATCGGTGGGAGAAAGGGGAGGAACTCTATCTGTCTGTTCTAAGGGTCAGGGGTGTGCAGAGAGACTGAGAACGTCCACCCTGAGGGCCTTCTGCTTATAATAAATGTAGTCATGTAGTCATAACTGTATAGTTTCTCCCCTGCTCTTGACACGCTGCCTTTGCATACAATACTTTGTCCGACTTGCGTAGTTACCAATTTAATTGTGTGTGTTTTTTTTTTTTTTACTAATTATTGCAAGATGGATCAGGCAAGTGCACACAATGTACGTTTAATCTATTCTGTTTCACATTAGAAGCAAAAAAAAAAAAAAAAAAACAAGTGATGACATGCCACACAGCTAGAATCTTGAGTGCAGCAGTGGAAAATCTGCCTTGTAAGATTTATAAGTATTTAAAATTCAATAAAACTGGACATGGCCAATGAGTGACTGAGGCGAGCACTTCAATAAGTTGATACGGAATTCCTGCGGAATTCTCACAGCTGTGCTGTGACCCTTGGATGTAGCGTGGAAGAATGTCAAAATCCAGCTGCCTTGCCCCATGTTGGAGATGGACAAGATCTGGGAAATTGGAGTAGTTTCTAGGGCAGTAGCCTAAAGCGCTCAAACGCATATTACGTGTACTGTAAAAGTCTGACACAGTCAGCCACATGCACCGCAACTGCCACCCCTGTATTTGTTTCACTGTCGATTTGTTTATTTATTTATTTGAGCAGAAGCTGAAACGTTTCGGTTGTCATGGAAACCTGGAGAGGAGGGTGTGTCTACAGTGGTCATATGACTCCTGCAAATGCCCCCCTCAACTACCAGCATAGCCCCTCCCACCCACCCATTTTTTTTTCTTTTCATCTGAACCGACTGTCGTGAAAGAAAGAGATTTGAAAACTAAAGGAGAAGAGAGAGCTTTACCTTCTATATGGAGAAGAGTAAGGGGCTAGGGGCATGTGACCATACCCTCCTTGGCCAGGAGCCAGAACACTGGCTCAGTTTCAGAGTCAGTGTCAGACTTACTAAGCCTCCTTTACAAGTGAGAGAGTCGGAAAAACTGAGCACTCACCCCAGCCAGAGAGAAAGAGAGAGAGAGAGAGAAGAAGAAGAGAGAGTGTGTGCGTGCAAGAGAGAGAAAGACAGGGAGAGAATTTGATTCCAAAAGAGGATAGAAGAGCCCTATTGTCACAAGTGAGAAGATACTGGCCTTTTTAAGTCTGTGGCTGAAAGGCAATATGGAATCTGGTACATTTGTGTCAAGCTGGAATGAAGACATGAAAGAGGGATTGAAAGATGGGGGGAGATTTAGCAAAAAAAGAGAGAGAGGGAGAGAGAAAAAGAATGTAAAAAACATATTAGTCTTGTGTATTAGTTTGAGTGTTTTGCTTTGGCAAGTCTGCACTACACTCTTGCCGGGAGGGCAAAAGAGAGCCACTCTGCAACTGAGGGAGAAAAAGCGAGAGAAAGAGAAGGGCTGAAAGAAGAGCAGGAGGGAGAGAGGGAGGGAGAGGGGGAGGTATGGATGGAGAGGGAAGGGGAGGGAGGGGGAAATCAATCCCAAGAATAAAACGACTCATCCTCGTCTGTTAGTGTAATCTGCTGCTCACCATGTTTATCCAGCTGTGATGGATGGCAACTGTTCCAGGAGGCCTTTCCATCCCCCCTTCACCCCTCCTCCTTCTCCTCTCCTCCTCCTTTTAATTTCTCATTTTTGTCCTCTCCCACACTCCCTCTCAAAATGCCAAGGAGAGCCCAGAGAGTTATACATTCACAATTGGCTTTCTCTTCACACTGTCACTTGGATTTTGTCACTATTGATTGGTCTTGTCTTGCTTTTCCCAGTAGGTCTAATTATTTTGCTAGATATTGATATCTTGGACATGGCTCTTATGGTCATGAAAGCAGAGTTATGAGATTCAAGATCTTGAAAGTATTATCACTTATAATCTTTATTGGTAGCTCCCTCAGTATTTTTGGATATAATGAGCATTCTCATTTATTCTCTTTATTGGTAGTTTTCTAAGTATTTTTTCATATAATGATGGGAAATGAAGAAAAATGAAAAGATTGTTAAGACAGGTGAAAATACCAGACTCTGCATCCAAATTTGCTCATTAACTTCTGATACTTATGAAGTTTTCTCTTTTTTTTCTTTTGCTTTTTTTTCTCCCTCAGAGCGGGAGTCTCAGGAAGAGGCCCGTGTTACCGAGGTAACGGAGGAGCTGCTTCCGCAAGCCAAAGTGCCACTGTTTCCAAGGGACCACATCAACAGCAAGAAGGTCCAGGCCATGCGCAAGGACCGCAAACGGCAACAGGCCAAACTGCGCACCGTGATCTATGCAGACCACCCACCGCTCGCCTTAGACAAACACCAACCAGAATTTGTAAGTCCGACAGCTACAAAAACATCCAGCCGACTTCTGATGTGCCGTTACCAACACACTAACTAGCTTGCTAAATAATTATCTGGATGTGGATTGGCCAGAGTTGCAAAAGAAAAGGGGAAAAAACTATTTGAGCAATTTTTTTCTTCTTTTAGATTGCTATTTCATGTAATTAAAACATAAAAATGGCCCAAAAAACCATTCTCTTGGCAGGCACTGGAGAAAAAATCACCAGTAAGAAAACACTAAATTGGAGGAATGATTAAAACCTTGAGAATGTCAAAATCCACTTTTGTAATTGGCTAGTGAAAAAGTAAATGGAAAATCAGCGTTGATCTTATTTCTAAGCCTGTAAAATGTATATTTTGTATCTATCTATGTGTATCCATGTGTAATTTCTATCTATCTATCTATCTATCTATCGATCTATCTATCTATCGATCGATCAATCGATCAACATGTCCACAGGGTCCGTGCAGGAGAAAGCTGGATGGCATCATTCAGAGGATGAAGGACACATCCAGAGTTATGGCCCTCTCTCTCTACCTGCCCAACTGTGACAAGAAGGGCTTCTTCAAACGCAAACAGGTACATATGATCCTACTGAAGACCAAGAGAGATTGCAGGTGCTACAGTGCAGCACAGGAGGCTAAATAGTAAAAATGATATGACTGTCTCTTGCAAGGCTGCTATAAATTGTACTTTGTGTGCCGTAATCCTGCCAGTCATCTGCCTTGTAGTATCTTTTAGACTAGTTTGTCTTCTTGCTTGTCATGACCCCCCCCCCTCCCCCCAACCCCTTGGATTGAAAACATTGTCCTCTGGTAATAAAAAACAAAGATTATTATTCCCTTTGGAGAAGCTAAACAAATGTTGGACATAATGTTTTGTATATATTGGGCCCTAATTTGAATGATGGACAAAGTCCAAGACTAGGGCAAGCTACCACCCACAATCATTTTTCACATAGACCAAATCAGTTTACTCAGTGCAAACACAGATGACACAGCTCAGTGCACCCACATGCATGGTGGCTTTAGTTGATGCATGAGAATTTTTGCTTCTTGACAGACTTTGCAGTTCGCCAGATATTTTAAAATTAGTGGTCATGAGATTTTTTTTGTGATTGTGTTTGTGCTATGGCTGTTTTTTGTCCCTTCCCTGACTTGTCTAATTTGGAAGTGCTCTGGATTGAAAGAGGAGTTTGAACGCTATTCTATCTCAAACATTAGTTAGACTTATTGTTGCTGTTATTCATTCAAAGCTGAATGCCATGTCAGTGATTGTGCTTCCTCTTTCATATTTTACAGTTGTAAATCTGTCTTTCTCGCCCTCTCTCCCTCCCCACTGCACCACAGTGTAAGCCGTCCCGCGGCCGCAAGCGGGGCATCTGCTGGTGCGTAGACAAGTATGGCGTGCAGATGCCAGGGACGGACTACAGCGGTGGAGACATCCAGTGCCGAGATTTGGAGAGCAGCAGCAGTAACAACAACGAGTGAAGCAGTTTTGGGGGGGAGTGGTGGAAGGCAATGCCTTTCACATGACCCCCTAAAATGGCAACAAAACCACCAATCATGGCTCATCATAAACATGCAGAAGCCTTTTGTAAGAATATTAGACCGACTGGCCAGAATTTGATTGTCTGCTTAGAGTTTCTTTATTTTTCTTTCATTCAGTCCTGAGAAAATATTAACACACAGTAGTTTCACTGTGTTTTGAACATACCTATTCCAACGGTGAGACATGTTGAACGCCTCTCTTAATCCTGTCCATCACCAACCAAACTGAATACTGTTGCCAGAAGTGAGCAGAATTCTGTATCGGCTTGATTTCTGAGTGTGAAATATGTATGTAAATGTTAGTCTTTGTCTTAGCACTTAAAATTAAATTTTTCAGGTTTATTTCCTCTACATTGTAAGAAATTTGTTGAAATATTCACTTCAATTACCCATTAAATAGTGAATCTCAAACAGTAAAAAAGCTTCTGGCAACCAATTGCCTTTGACAAGTAAAGGTTTAGTCTGTTGACTAGCCTTTATAAACTAGCTTTTTGTAAAATACTACAGCCTCAGCTTGAAAAGTACTGTTTTGTATTTGATGCTATTGACTATGGAAGCTCTGTCAGACCACTATGTTTGGAGTTTCAGCACTTGAGTACTGCCAGACACTTGGGAAATTGGTATTTTTCTTTAATCTTCCAATTTGATTTTTTTTGTTCTGTTCAATTATAAACTCTTTGCTTGATCATTTATAGAGAACACTTCTTAGGACTCCTAATTAGGAATACTGGCGCATAAAAAAAAAATCATCCTGACCCTGTTAGCCTTGACTTGTGCAAATCTAGACAATACTCCATCTTTCCCTACTCTCAGTCTTGGACAAGAGGGCCTTGTCATTTGAATGCAAGATGGCTGTCTATCTCCCGCTCTCTAGTTTCCTATGTAAATCTCAGTGCCTTTTTTCCATGACGAACGATTTCAATACTGATTTACATATTAGATGCAGATCTCAGCGTTCCCAGAGAAGTTTGCCACACACACTGCTATTGGCAACTGGGAGTAGTGTAAATGGGCCATGTTCCTGTAGTCCACAGAAAAAATGAATGGAAAGGTTATGGCTTATATAAGGGAAGCCAAATGGTTATCTTGCTTTTTGAAACTAGGTTCCTTGGGTTTATAGAGCAGTTTCTGTATGTTGCCACTATAATTGTGTTTTGTCCTAAATTTTACACATACAGGGAACACGTGAGGTGGCCTTAGGAATTAATATCTTCTGTTGGTTGACAATTCTGTGGTTGTGAGCAAATGATTGTGAGTTTGGCCTGACCCTAGCGGTCATCTCACAACCCCATTTGCTCTCAGATCACAGTGGTACTGTTTGGGAGATCTTTCCCCTGGCGAAGCTGAATCAGGATGGTGAAATTGACGACTCCACTTTATGTGAAGGAAGTGTGGACACGCCTCAGTCTTTGGGGTATTGTCGTACCAGAGTGGTGGCCTTTCTCTGTGGTAGTGGTAGTACCAGTGGTGGTAGTGCTCTTGTGGCCAGTAGTAAATCCTCTGCTACTTCTACTGCTAGATAAGATGCAAAAGTGGCATGGATAAGCTAAAGGTTCAGAGGAAATTATTTAAGCATTGCCTTGAGATCAGGAAAGCACGGGAGTTGCTAGCAAGAAGTACTAAGTAGCATTAGCATGTCCTCTTAGCAATTATTCCAAGTTTTCATCTTAACCAACTTGCAGCACAGATTCTGTATGTTTTTAAGAGCAGCTGTTTCTTTTACTCTCTCAGAATTGACTCCATGGCCTTGGTGTTGGTAGCACCTTGCTAAGCTAACAAATAAGCCATTTATGCTAAAGTCTTACATTATGGGGACAGTGCTCAGGCAGTGGGGCCCCCATTCTTTTGGTAGTCAACCCCCTCCTCACCATGGTCATCAGGGCTGCATTAATTCACCACTCCTACTCAACATACATTTGCAGTGTTTGGTTACAGAGCTATTCTAGACTTCAGTGGTGGTGGATGCCGTACAAACGATGCAAATCTGGCAGGGGGAAAAAGTAGAGTAGAAAGTGCAAAAAAAGTGTGACCCATCATCTGACACCTCAGTCAACAAATCTAAGTTGAAATGACAAATGGCATCTTGGAAAGAGAGCAAGCTAACACTGCCAGCAACATACTGGGACCGAGCCAAGGGCCCCTGTTCCTTTATTTTTGGTGGGTCGACAGGGAAGGGAGGGGTGCGATGCAGACACAAGTAAAGCCACATTTGACATATTCAGCGGGTCTACTGAGAGGGCAGGATCAGAGAAGAGAGATGGTACCAAGTCTCATGGCTCGATAGGCTTCAGATTCACAAACGCCTACGAAGCAGGTCATTATGGTTTATGATACATAAATTATGTTTTGTATGAGAAGTTGAAATTTGGATGAGCAGTTCCCATGTGAAAACAGAACTTTGTATGTTTTTCTCTCTTTTTGTGTTCATTGCAAAGATGAAAGTCTTCCAGGCCTGCAGTGGAAAGAATGGTTCAGCCGCCCCACTTCACTCACCTGTTTTCTGAAAGATAATGATAATAATAATCATGCACAAGTCTTCCTGTTTAAAAAGGACAAAAATGATATCGCCAATATCACTGTGTTATATTTATTCACCTTGTAATTTATGTACTCTATCTTTGTCTTTTTTGTAATGACAAAGCATTTATTTAAATAAAATTATGTATTCATTTATGAAGAGATGTTTCAATTTACTTATAGATTGTAAGACAGTTTATGTTCACAGATGGGATGGTCTACGTGCCTGATGCATCAACTGCATTCACATCGTTTCACTTCGTGCAAAGCGTCTGAAAGCAATTGGCAAATGTTCACTCCATGGTGATACTTTCTGCTTCAACCAATCGCTACTGTTTTGATCATGTTATGCGCTGGAACGCGAATTATCGCTTTCAAGGACTCACTCTTCTGTTAGCAGGTTTACCACTACCTCATGGTTGACTTACTCAAGTTTGTCACTTGTCCCCCTTGTGTTCCTGAACCAGAATGCCCCCTTGTGTTCCTGAACCAGACTTGAGTTAGTTGGTTGCGGTTCACCTACTCTTTCTACATATTTGGTGCTAACCTTTTTATTGCTTATGCACCACCCAGGACCTATACATACCTTACATCATCATTTGTTTCCGAGCTTAAATACTCCTAAGGCTTCTGCTATTGAGCTAACATTATTTTAAACACAAACACATAGATAAGACATGTACACATACCATATATATGGACATTCAAGAAAACAGAATAAGAACTGGTTTAATAGTGTTTAATATAATACTGTAAGACATGACTGGAGAGTACTTTGTAATGTATGCATCTTGTACATTGAAGATACAGTGAACTTCAACGGAACCACAGAGTACATGGAGGGCTGAGAATGTATAGCTTATGCTACAGCAAGAGCTGCTAAACAAACAAAAATAAAAAAAGACATTCTGAGAAAGAATTTGCCTGAAACACAACGAAAGCTTGTTCCAGAAGAGTAGCCAACCAGTCAGAAGTATGGTGCCCAAAACTCCAAATTATGAGTTATGACCTTTTTGTCTGCAACTGGAGGCCAGAGAAACGTTAACACAAATCACATCATGTTAGGTTTGTCGTTTAGTTTGTTGCCTCAAATTGCCATGTCTGTTATAAACGTTTTAGTGTGTAATAGTCTGAATACCATAGAAACCTGGTTATAATGATTATGGGGAGAAGAAGGTACTGGTCAAACCTACAAGACTCTCTTAATACAGAGTATTTCATCTCAAATGAGCAAATATAAACCAAGTGGAGACCATTTGGTAGGAAAGGGCACCTGTGGATGTTATATTGGTCTGAGTAGCCTATGACTGGGGACCCCTAACCACCTTGTCAGAAATAACCACCAGGTGGCAGAAAGCACCGCTGCAGACAGTAACGTCTTGCATAAAACAGACATTTTGTCATTAAAACTTTTTTAAACACATATTTTGCGTAGTCAAATAGATAAGAAAATCATATTTCAAAGCACCTTCAGGTTGTAAGTGGTAAACCATATTTCCAGTCAGGAATGGATTACAGTTTTAACATTAACCTATGACATTGTTAATATGTTAAAAAGTAAAGTCTCTCTATGTTAGAGAGGGTTAACAGGGATCTAGTGATAAACACATTACATGTTAGTCCTTTAACTCAAATCATTTTGGGAGCCCCAAGGAGTCTTCTTAGCTTAAAATCCCTGTTTAAAGATGGCTTCTTACATCAAACAATGTCTAAAAAACTGAAAACAGCGCAAAGTGAAGAAGGTCTTTTGTGCTGAGCAACAGCACATCTTCAGCTAACTCACTCTGCATGTAGGAAGATACAACAAACAGACTCTTTACTACTTAAAAACACTATGCAGAGCTCAATGGCATAGATGCAGGCATACTGGATGTATGGTGTACTAAAAGACCTAGAACCTTCTACATGTCTAAATGCCTAATTTGCCTGTATCCTACTTCTACCAAATACCACACACTAAGATACATATTTGGCAACGGTCAGTTAATCATGTAGCTTAACACTTCAGGCTACAGCCACGCACACAAACACATATACCTGTACAGCTCACTTTTGTGTAACACTGCAACATTTAATCAATTAAGATTATTTTATTCATCACCTATTTTGGTCATCAACTAAAACAGTTTGAGTAAAATTTATGTGGAAAATTTTTGCATCTTTTTGTTCTTTATAATTCAATCGCTATGACAGTCAAATGAATATCTTTGGTGTTTAAGGATGTCATCTTGAGCTTTGGAAATGCTGATTTACATTTTTTGCACCATTTTCTGAAATTTTATAGACCAAACAGCTAACAGCTAAATCGCAAAAATTAAAGACATTAATCAGTTAGGAAAATAATCGTTGCAGGCCTACTTCCACGTTAAAATACTGCCTCTATTGGGCCTGGCTGTGCCCTTGGTCTGGCTGTATGGGAAGGGAAAGAGATGGGGAGGGGGGCAGGGTACATTGTGGGTGGACTGGGTAATGGGGTACTAATTCAAGGGTGCAGTCGGAGGGTTAATCTCTTGTCCTCCGAGGTACTGACTGCAGTTGGGGTCTCCTCTGACCACTGGGGATTCTGGGATTGGGCGTCCAGTGTGAGGGTTGACACACCAGCACTCACCTCTCTGTCCATTCACAGACATCTTGCACTGAGATGTCACAGGGGGTTAAGGAAGAGTCAGTATCATTGCAATCAACAGATGGAACCAATGAATGACTTTTCTAAATTAACACAAAGCCTAAAAGGTTCTGCTAGACTGATTTCTGATTATCTCATAAATTTGTAAATCTTCATCACACTGCAGCCTTTTTGCACTTTATGTATTTATATACACTTTATAAATGTATATAAAATACAATAAATATTATATAAATAAATATTATATATTCATATACATATTATAGATAGAACCATCAGAAATTGTGTCATAGCGTTTTTCCCAGATAGGGTACATATATATAATATACTGAAATACTTCAACATGAGGAACATCAAGAAATGTGGGTGCATGAGTCTCACTTGCTTGTGGTTGTACTGTCCCATCTTGTCACAGTTGGGAATGTCCAGAGCATAAAGATCCTCAAGTGGACCCCGGTTGTCCCTGAAGGGCATCTTTGAGATGCGCTCCAGCACCTGGTCCAGATCTTGTTGACACTGGGTCTGCATAAACACACACACACACACACACACACACAAGGATGTAAACATCCATGACAATGTAACCAAAGGGGTAATGGGGTTGGTGTCCTTTACTAACCCCACAAAGATGAGTGGGGTTGTTTACAAACTGTATGACATGGGGTGTCTGAGCAGGGTTATACCAGGATATTCCCAATCAAAGAATGCCTTGAGTCAAATCAAAGCTTAATCAAGTGTAAAACAGGAACTAACTCTTATACAAAGTGCTGTTTATGTATGTTCTTGACCTTAATGCTGTTACAACCTATATCTACCAGTACATCTACAGAGACATAAAATCAAAATGCTGACATAAGAGATGATGTCCTCCCAAGCATCAGCAATCGATTAACATGTCTTCCTTAATGCAGCCTCTCCAAGCAGCGCAGGCTGTGTAATTTGAAGTATCCCCTTACATAAGCTTAATCCCTGCCAGACTCCAGAAATGAGACACAGATCTTTGCAGTCGCACAGAGCAATGACCTAAGACAAGTAGCCGGGCCTGCTCCATATTATAAAATGTCTTCTTCAATACAAACTTGTGTCAAATCCTCATGTGTTGGAAACGACCACAACACAGATTCTTATCTGAAATCTTGTGGCTAACTCCTTTACATTCCTCCGAAATTATTTATTTTATTTAATTAGTGTATTTCTATATATCTGTGTAAACGACAGGCTGACGCTTTTGACAGAAAGTGATCTGGCTGGGTTTTCCCAGTGGTGACTAGCACTAAAAACACATCAAAACAGCTGTCAAGCCCTTCTGAAGGAGCGGGGAGGAGGGATGATGGACAGTCCCGAAACAAATTAAAAGAAAAAAAAAAAACAGCGTTAAGCCCAGAGGTCTTATGTTCAGTAGAGCTGTATCAGCTTTGCAGCATCAGGCATTGGTCCTTGTGCCACTCTCTCCACAATTATCCATACATGTACCAGTAGGCCTGTATGTAAATCATACATTTGTAAAACTGCTTGTTTGGTTTCTTGATTGTGATTGGCAGATTTGGCGTTCTAAGCCATTCTAAATTCAGCACAAACACACTGATTTGCATCTTCTCTTCTATATTATTCCACAGTGGACTTCAATAAAAAAAAGTTTAAGGCTAAGTAATAGCCCACATGATCTAACTGTAGTAGTTTTTCCTGCTTCGCATCGTGCCAAATAACACTCCTTAGCTGTTCTAAATCTAGCACAAACTCACTGCCTTTTGTGGCTTCTTGCAGTACAGAACATGTATATATCATGTGTACATGTGCATGCATTGTGCACCTGCATGTCAGATTTGATCAGTCTGCACAGTTCTAATACAGTCCCACACATGGTGCCAAATCCGGGCCAGAGCCGGCTTTGCTCCCTAGCTCCACAGTAGTCCTTAGTAACACTAACAGCCAAGCCTCTCGGCTGACCTTTAAGGCTGTAATTTTGGTGACCCCTTTTAGAACGACATGTTCCCAAAGCATACGGCAGCTATTAAATCATAGAGGGAACAGTGGCAGCGCTGGGCTCCACTTTATCAATGTCAGTGGTTTTGTCATGTCTTTGTCTCTGGTAATTTCACTTAATAGCTCTTAAGAATGCACAGAGAGCAACAGATGTGGAAGGGAGAAGCTGGACAGAGAGACAGAGAGAGAGAGAGAGAGAGAGATGAAGAGAGGAAGCAAGAAAGAGAGGGAGAATGGAGAAGAAGTGGAGTGACAGAGGGTGGTGGGTTTGGGGGGTGAGGTGGGGGCGGTGACAAGGTGCAAATAACAGACAGTTCCAAAGAGAAAGAGAGAGACAGAGAGAGAGAATATGAGAGTACAGAGAGAGGGAGAATGTAAGACTGAGTGAATGAGTGAGCGAGGCAAAGACACACACACATACATACAGAGAGAGAGAGAGAGAGAGAGATGGGGTAAACAGTGTTGGGAGAGCCAGAGCTAGGCAGAGAGATGGAGAAAGAGAGAGAGGAAGGAGAGAGAGAGAAAGAGAGAGAGAGGAGGTTAAAAGTTCTGGGAGAGGCACTGGGCGTCTGGCTGTTAATGGCCTAAGGAGCCTCACTAATGGAGACTTGCTCCCTCTCAATGTCTCCCTGTCCGCATGAAATACCTAATCACCATTCACTGGGGAAATCAGCTGCTGGAATATACACAACTATGATTGAATATCTTCAGCCAAGAGCAAAATTTAAAAAATGCAATATAACTCCAAGGAGGTGTAATTACAAGGAACATTTTGTGACATTGTTTTTGTTTTGTGTCATTGTTTTTTCTTCCTCTTTTTCTCTTTTTTTTTAATCTGTCTTCGAAACCACCACATTATGACATGGCAGCATAATTTATTCACAAAAATTGGTCTAACAAAAATTCCCTTCAGAAATATTGGTAAAATATGGAACGGAAAATGAGGACGCTTGTCACTAAATATTATTTTTCTAACAATGCCAGTAGGTGGCAGTATTACTCTGCTGAAGAAGGAAAATGTGAAGCCATTGATTACAAAAAGCAAGAGGAGTGAAAAAAGTGAAATATCAAAAGAATAACAAAAAGAATAAGATTAATCCTGTACTTTTTCAAATTCATTTGAAATGCATAAAATCCTAAATATCCATAAAACAAAAAAACTAAATGGTTTAACATATTACAGTAATAAGATCAGAAGATCCCCCGCTCAAGTGTGTGTAGAGATTCAGAGGAATGTTTCAGTGTTTACTTTAGAGGAAATCAAAATTCACATTCAAGCTGGGCTTTGTGAAGAATCCTGAGACATATTCCTGTTTCTGCTGCTTCTTAAATCAAACTGAATTATGCATGAACTCAATTTTTACATCACTTTTTTTTTCAGTTCCGTGATGGAAACTGAATATCATTTGGAACCTATAGCTATGAGCTATGTTGGCATAGCTATGAGCTATGTCTTCTCTCTCTCTCTCTAAGCAGACACATAATGGACAGAAATGTTTTAATACATGGTCATCAGCATTTCACTGATCGTGTGAGAGAAGAGCACATAATGTAGCCCTCACTCTAAATCTGCCATTGGACAGGTTTAGAGTACAGATGATCCGATTCAATTTAACTCTGATTTACAAGCTTATGATTTGATTCAAAATTGATCAGAATCGGAATCAAAGATATAAAGGAATAAGATGTAATAATATGAAGCAGTTTTCTGTGTAGATGAGAGATGTTTATGAAGCCCAAAAGCGAGTGCAAATTTAGAAATGCACTGCCATTTGAAATAACTCTAAAAAGGAGGTTCATAAACCAAAAGTTCATAAACCAGCATCTTTTTAATATGAGAAACTCATGGATAGTTTCTTAAAAACCAAACTAACCAATCTCTTTCAAAGCAAAAAAGTGTTCTGGTTGGCTGAAATACAAAATGTGCATGTCTATCCTAGAAAAGGGCAATAGCATGGAAAAAGGACTTTTGGTCACATCCATTGTCAATGCCAAATAAAATGACAGATTTTTGTATGATGTGAATCATTATATGACATTTGAGGATTTCTTGTATTCAGTTGTAGCAGTAACATGAAACAATTGTACAAAATATTGAATTAAGTAATACTACATATGCTTATGTTCTGTCACAACCATAATGTGGAACTGCCTAAAACTCCTAAAAAAGGCTAACAGACTAACATTTAAAAAAGTATTAACTGATTGCAGTAATTAATATTTTTGCACACCTATACTCACAAGGCCGTCCTTCCTGCCACTTCAACCTCCCCTATTGGCTGAACCTCCAACCCTTTTAGGGAAGGGGAGATGGTGCAGGTGGTAGCTGTACCGTTCAGCAACCGGAGGGTTGCAGGTTCGCGCCCCCTTCTGGCTGACCCCATCAAAGTGTCCTTGAGCAAGATACTGAACCCTTGTATGGCTAATAAATGCAGACCATTTTAGGGCATCAGAGCTGAGGGTTAGGGGCATTCGGTCTAATGGATGTCTTGTAATGTTTGCTTGGATGTGTGAGTGTGTGTGTGCGTTTGTGTTGGGGGTAGGGGCATGACTTACCAGTTTGGGGCGTGGAACCTTGGGATCCTCCACTTTGTTGGACTTCATCCTGGCCTTCTGGCCCTGCCGATGCTGCCTGACAGCACTCTCTTTGGGGCCCATCCACAAGTTGTCTTTGGTGGCCTTACTGACTGGGGGAACCTCCGTCTGACCCATGTCAAAAGACTCCTGCACCTCCTCTGTTCAGTGAAGCCAAGCAAATCACAGAAGACAAATCAGACTCTCCATTAGGGACCTAATAACATTTTTTTAAGAATAATAAAATTTGTATTAAAATAATATCAAAAACGCCTAAGCACTGTGCTGTCCTGATATCCTCTGAAGTTTGATAGATAGATGCTTCATTATCCAGAAGAACTCTCACATAAGACATATGTAAGTTATAACTGTGACTGTTGTTACATGCAAAACAACTAGCACCGGGTCAGCAGGCCAATAACATTCTACCACCAGTGGCCGCTCTATTAACACAATGCAAGTGAATGTAATCTGTGCTCAAGTTGACTCAAAACAGAAAGTATTCCATGACACCACATAGCAGCATTACAGCAAGACATTCAGCATCACTCTCAATGATTGTCTTTTTTCTGTTGTCCCTGATATGGCATATCCATAAAAAATCCAGAGCTCTTGGAAATGCTGACTTTAACAACACCATGAATACACACACACACACATACACACACAAACAGACACACACGTGCACACAAGCACACATACACACACACTAACACACCAGTGCTCAGTGCCAGCCCTCATCATATTTGCAGCACGTGGTCAAATTAATCGTAAATGGACACACAAACATGCACACACAGAAACACACACACACAGACACAGAACCCCCCCCCCCACACACACACACACACACACAAACATATACACACACGCACAGAACGAGTTAATTCTCTGTAAACAAAAAGCAGTGGCACAGAGAGTACAGACTACTGAGAGTACAGACTTGTGCTTGTGCTTTTCTCTCTCTCTCTCTCTCTCTCAACTCCTCGACTTTCACTCCATCTCTTGTTCTCATCATGTTCTCTCTTTGTGTGTGTGTGTGTGTGTGTGTGGGTGGGGGGACTGGTGGGGATTGGAAGCGATAAAAAGTAGCATGCTGAGAATTGATTTGGTACATATGACACTCTTTATTTCCACTCTTTCCACTTTTAATATACTACAAGTTTAAATCTTGATAAAAAAAGGGCCAACTTAACCAAGCCCTGTGGAAACCTGGACAGAGTTCAGCTCGCAATCCTAAGATGCTGGGGGGTCAGGGAAAACCATCCAAAACGTATTTCAAATCCGCCACCCCCAGTTCCTACCCCCAAACACCACAAGCCTTTCAACAAGACTGTAAGACCTGCAGTAGAGGAAGTACAAAAAAAAATCACCCCAAACACCTTAAACCATCACCTCCACTTTTCAGTGATTTCCCAAATGTTCCTGGAGAAAAAAATAAAAAAGAAACCCTAACAGCTGCCATTACCTAACTCTGCCCTACCCTCTCAGGGAGGGGGCTGTTCCGACCCTGACCATCACAGCAGGTGATGCAGAAGCCAAGTGTAATCAGGTGTGTGTGTGTGTGTGTGTGAGAGAGAGAGGGAGAGAGAGAGAAAGACAATATGAGTGTATGTGTGTTGGTGTTTCTGTGTGAGCTGGTGTGTGTGTGTGTGTGTGCATGTGTTGTATGAGTGTGAGAGGGTGTATTGTTATGTATGTGTGTATGCATGTGTGTGTGTGTTTGTGTCCGTGTGTGTGTCCATGTGTGTGTGTCAGAGACTGACTACCAGAGCTATTGTTTTCTCACATTACATAATGGCTCAGGCCCTGCACGCGCATTCCTGCTCCCTCTGTAGAAACCTGAGTCCTGAGGGTGTCTTAACAAAAGAGGGTCAGATCCCATGGGGTATGGGCACCATGTCTGAACACTCTGTCCTGCCAGTAATATCCCCCACCCCACCTCACAGACACAGACACACATGGACACAGACACATACACACACACACACGCGCGCACACACACACACACACACACACACACTGCCACCGCCATTGGGAGGGGTTTCATCTAATGAAAGGGGCCGTTAGACTACTGCTGACTCTGCACTTTGGGAGTGCTTTACATACCAGGAATTTTAGTGTGAGGCATGCTCAGACTATTTTCCACATTTTTTCCATGATGAATATGTTTTATGCAATTAGGAGCTGGAACAAGCTGTTACAACATCCTCCCTTACTGACCTAGTGTGATGGAAATGAGGAGGAAATTTGTCAATGTAGGCGGCCAAAAACAATGACATGAACATAAACCTACATATGTTTTGATATAATTATTTAAGATTGTTAAACTCAGTGCAAAATTACTCATTTTAATTACATTTTAGGGCAAGTAAAGTACTGGTTCAGCTACTAATTACATACATAATTCAGTCAAATTTACTTTTTTACAATTTTCCCTTTTCAGCTAAGTGGCTCTCTGAAGGAATGGACTCAATCTAGCACCAATCTGATGTCACAACAAATAGACATTTATTGTTTTGGATTCATTTTTATAGCCAACTTATTTAGTTGTCATTTTTAAATCAGGATATCATTCTGTAAATATGAGGGACAACAGCACAAACAAACTTCTCACCAGCCAACAAGGCTATAATGTGTATACGGTATAGTTGACTGCAGTTACTCTCTGAGGATAAAAAACCTATACCTACATGCTAGCAACCTTTACCAACAGAAGACATCAATTAGCATCAGCATGCTTCCATCCGTCCAAGATTTTGACTTGCTGGTTTTAGATCTGAACTTTGCTTCAGCTTGGTACCAACAGTTGAGCAGGACCAGGGCTGCTCCAAACTGCAGCTGAAGCCCTGGACCAACAGCCACATCTCCTTTCATTTAAAAATATGCATTGTAAATAGACACATCCTCCACAGATACCACCACACAGACACCTCCAAACACCACACATTATTATCTGGCCACAACAAACTCAAAAATCTTTTCCTGGGCAAGAGGATGTGTGGATTGAGCTGTTCAAAGAACCACTTCACCACATTCACAAAGCAATCTCACTCCAGCTCCTAAAAGCATGTAATAACTTTAACAGATGCCAAAGATTATATCTAAATTATTTCACAATGCAAGTCAAAGACTGACAGTTAAAATGACTGGGGAAACTGCAACTGAATCCACTATGTTGCTCTTACTCTTTTGAGGAAACTGATAGTGAACATGATACACAATACACATCAGTAAACACATACTGCACATCCTACGGGATGAATAAAGTATCTATCTATATCTATCTATCTGTCTATCTATCAATCTATCTACCTACCTACCTACCTACCTATCTATCTATGCATAAAAAGACTCTGGCAATAAATACATTTTCTATATATGAAATGCATCTAGCATGCACACTCATATTGAGCAACCTATATCTAGTGGCTTGGCAAATAACAAATGCTTCCCTTTCAAATGACGTACTGCTTACATATAGTCAACTAAACACGCAAGTTGCACTCTTAAGACACTGGGCTTCAGCGGTCAGTAAATCTGTCGCTAAATGTCATATGTAACAGCACCATGCTGTTTAAACATGGCCTGAATTCAGTCCAGACAAACTGGTTCCCAAATCCATAAAGGTAAAGCTGCAAACCCATGACATCAGTGTGTCCCATCAATGTGTCCAGGGAGTTTCCAGTGAGGGGCTGGAGTGGAAGTCTAAACACAGGGCTCAAACAGAGTAATTACATCCATTAACTGGGACCGGAGTCAGCGCCACAACAAATGTCCCTGATTATCATGTAACTGTGATCTGGAGTTATTATGGAGTCAGTAGCTCGAGAGGTTCACCATCATACAAGTAAGGCCATTGTCTCTCTCACTGCTTCAGCCTCACACTGAGTCCTGTGAGACTAAGGGGGAAAAGGGTAAGTTTGGAATCCATCGGATCAAAGCGGAAGGGGCTCAACCAGATTTAGTTTTTTTTTTTTTTTTTCGGGCCTGCAGGCAAAATGCCATGGTAGACTGATATGTAACAGTGCATCTCAGTGCACCACAAACAGAATGCACAGATCTTTGGCTGACCTGAGCACCCTTTTGTGAGTCTGTGTGTGTGTGTGAGAGAGAGAGAGAGACAGAGGGTGGGGGGTGGTTGGGTGCATGGTGCTTGCATATTTCAGGTTTTGGCCCATAAGTTCACAGGGCCAAGGGGAAAATGCTGATGCCGGTGATGATGATGTCGTCCTGACGACGACGATAATGATCATTTGAATGCTCCGTGCAATTTGCCGACCGTTTGTGGAACAGGGCTTGAATTTCCTCTCCCATCTGTTTCGAATCTCAAATGGAAAATGGCAGTGGAAGTAACAAGATTGAGATCAATTCGACTGAGTCAGCTTTAATTCAATATCCACTGTCCTTACAATGCTAAGGCTTTGGACGTGCTTCCCTCCCCTTAAATTTGCAAGCGGCCTGATGCTGTGCACCCCCCCCCACCCCCCCCCCCCCAATCCCTCATCACCATCCCCCCTTTTTTGGCAGTTGCTCACACAGATCTTATGAAAAACCAGACCCATTCTTTGCTCTGGTAGATCTGAACAGGAAAAAAAGAGAAGGATCTTCAAGAGATAATTATGCTCTTCGACAATTCTGTTCTAAAACAAGTGTGACAGCCTATGGGTACTCTCTGAGTCATCACATATCACGGTACACAAGATTGAAATTAGTGAGTATATGCAACAAGCACACCACAGACAATTGCTCTTTCTTCACTTTCTTCATCTTTTTTCTCTCTCTCTCACACACACTCCACATACAATACACTTACACACACACACACACAAGCTCTTTCTTTCTCTCTCTCTCTCTCTCACACACACATACAAACAAAAACAGACACACACAGTCTAACATAAGAATGCCAACATGTAGCTTTCATTAGGAATAAGTAAGTATGACATGTTTTCCCTCAATGCTGTGCCACTCGAGATTGGCAGAGTATCTTCACCGAGTGAACATGACATTTGGTTTGTGGCTTTGGGATGTTCTCCCTCAATTTGTTCAGGTTGATTCGAGAGAGAGAGAGACAGAGGGAATAAGTGAGAGAGTTGTCCTCTTCCAGGATAGGGTGTGTATGAAACCCCCTTAACTCTGCGAAACAATGCCATGTCATGATCGCTCACAGTTGGAGGTAGACCCCAGGCAGACAGACAAGGGGAGTTGTGGTAAAGAGCCTCGAGTGTTTGGGCCAATTTCACACTGAGAGGCTGAAAGCCTGGACAACAGCCTGGACAGCCTGGACAACACCCATTCTGTATATATATATATATATATATATATATATATATATATATATATATATATGTGTGTGTGTGTGTGTGTGTGTGTGTGTGTGTGTGTGTGTGTGTGTCTGTGTGTGTGAGTATGTTTGTGTATGAAAGCCTGTACAGTGTTTGTGTGTGTGTGTATCTGTGTTGTTACATAGATAGATAGATAGATAGATAGATAGATAGATACTTTATTTATCCAGAAGGAAATGAAAGTGTCCAGTTGCTTATATAACTACATACATACACATAGGCCCAGAGACATACACATGACATGCACACACACACATCACATCACACACTTCAAAAATAGAAAAGAAGAAATTAATTGTGTGCCATTCCAGTGGAGTTAGCAGTAAAGTGTGAAAGGAACGGTGTAGAAATGGATGTAATGGGTTCCATAGCACAAGAGAGTGCAAGTATTGCCAGTACAAAGTTTATATCTTTTACAAGTATAATAGGTTGTGTGTGAGTGAGTGTGTGTGTGTGTGTGTGTGTGTGTGTGTGTGTGTGTGTGTGTGTGCGTGCGTGTGTGTGTGTGTGTATGTGTGTGTATGTGTGTGTGTGGGGGGATGTGTCCATGCACACACAAGGGTGGGGAGTTGGGGGCAGTGAATACAAAAGTCCAAGTTCGATAACAGCCCCCCCCCCCCCAACCGCCCAACCCCTTCATTTCCCCAACACCCTGGTTCTGGTCAGCTCAATAACATTTCTGACATTGTTTGTGTCTGTGTGTGTGTGTGTGTGTGACATTGTTTGTGTTATCTCCAAGCTGCTGTGGGGACCAGGAGAGAGAGAGTTTATTCTGGAACGCGCCACGTTAAGATTCTTGGCATCCGCACAGCCGAGTGGCCTGAGGGGATGGCAGCCATACCCGCTTTTCAGCAGAAGCGGAGGGATTAGTTTGGTCTATTTCAGGCTGACGGGCACTGTCTTCAGTCCTGTAGGTAGTCTGGAAGCGGAGCGTTTATTTTTAAGCGCCACTGCCAGGTGGCCAAGAGTTTTATAAGCTTTGGCATTTTTTGGTCTGTGAGTGTGTGTGTGTGTGTGTGTGTGTGTGTGTGTGTATCTGTGTGTGTGTGTGTGTGTGTGTGTGTGCATATGTGTGTGATTCTTTGGAGTTGGATGTCACAGCTCACACCCCGTATCTACACCCCCACAAAGACACAGCGTTCCCGCCCACATCCCCCCCAGCAAGGACTAGGCAGGCCTCCCTCTGCCATGTGCCAAGATCTGTCAACAGCCTCCACGTTTTCACTAGCTGCCTGATCATTGTTGCATTTCCATCACTGATCAAGGAGCACGCTGCTGCAGCTTGTGTTCTGTGCTTCACACTTCTTGATCCACAGTCCATACAGCCAGTCATGGCTAGAAGAGGTTAACAACAGTCCAAAAGGAACAAGCAGATCAACCAAGTCAGAAAAACTTGCCAGAACTAACCCACTTTTGTATAAATAACTTTGCACCACTAGGCTACTTGTCATCACATCACCCTGACAGCATTTCACTCATAACTTACCACATCAACAAAGACACAAACTAACAGACCTTAATGGATAGACTAGGGCCTAGGCTATGTGTGTGAGCTCCAAACACCCTCCCCCTAACACCCCCCTCTACCACCCCCCCCCCCCCCCCCCCTTGTCCACAACTACTGAATGGCAGGATGTGAGGGTCCTTCCTCCACAGTCCCAGACGCAGTTCCACCCAGCAGGACCTGTGGCCCGGCAGGGGTTCCTTTGGATGTGCTCAGTGAGCCCCATCCTCTGACATGCTCTGTGACAGATTTACAGGAGAGAGGGGTCAGAGTCCAAAAGTCCGCCTTGTTAATCATTCTTGCAAAAGAGCCTGATGATCTAGGAAACTCCAGTTGCAAAATGTCAACGGAGGTTTTTTTTCTCTCTCTCTCTCTCTCTTTTTGACAGAGCGTCCTGGCAGAGCAAGAGGGTCTGTTGAAGTGTACAACCAAGAGTTTCAGGGAAATTAATACTGTGCAAAAGGTGGAGAGGGCACATTGCAGGGGGAAAAGGGGAGGTTCAAAGAGGAGACCGGCTGTGTGTGTGTGTGGTGTGTGTGTGTGTTTGTGTTTTGGGGGTGAGTTCTGGAGACAGAGGAAGGGAGTACTTTTTGGAAGAGACAGGTATTGATGATGTCAATAGTACTCATTCATAGCCAGATAGATCAATATCTGCCAAATAAAGTAGGCATTCTTTGCTTGGTGCTTCATTCATTGGTTAGTAGTGTGGTTTGTACTACTGCATAAGTTTTTAAACTTTAATCATTCATTGAATTTGGGCTACAACTACATGCTAAATTGATATACCTTCTGTTAAAATGGTCTGTGTGTGTGCGTGTGTGTCTGTGCGCGCCAGCGCGCGTGTGTCAACAATGCAAAAAATTTTAAAAACAGTGGTTGCCACTACATCTTGCGTTTACAAAAATAAATCCAAGCGTGCCATTTGGCTACTTAATACTATTTTCAGTCGACATGTCCTCATTGTGGTGCCATAACACAGACATGTGCTGTCGCACGGCAGAGACACTCAACAAGCGTTATCCCTTACCACTTTGTCCTCGATGTTCGATCGCAGGCTCCGTGTCCACTTTGCGTCCACAACGCCCGTGCCCTTTCACGAGCTGCTCCAGGGGTAATTCAGAATCTGGCTGAGGGTAACAGCGGAAACCGCTAGCGCATCTCGGGGTGTACACGCCGCAAAACTCGTCTTCCTGACGGGCGCACACCGGACAGCAACCGCAGCCAGGCTCCCGCACAATCTCTACGCAAGTCTTCGTGAGCTCCGGACATGCCGCCTGACGCTCGGCGGTGCAGCTTGGGCAACGGAAGACCATCTCACCAAGTGCCGCTCCCGGGAGTGTCACAAGCGCCAGAACCAGGCAGCAACCCACACACGATAACATTTTGGTAAGCAAAGTGTTGGTCCGTTTACGTCTGAGCTGGAAGTTCAGGTAAGAGGCGACTGTGCATGCGAACAGGTGAAGCCTAAACACTGGGTTCGGCACGGTCCTATCAGCGGTGCTGTTTCACTGACATCACAAGAGATGCCAGCCGCACGCTGTAGTCTGCTGCAGCGTGCTCACTGCTCAGGGGCAGCAGTTCACACTTATCAGCTCTAGGGACAGGTTAGAAACCTGCTGTCACAGGATCACATTGCAAACATGGTTGTGAAAAAAATCAGTCGACAAGCTTGCCTGATAGAACTACAACAATTCCTTGAGTCAAGTGTAACATGAAATGAAATTCGTGATGTTATTCCATTCTGCAACAATAGCAAGGGACTCATAACTGATTTTTGGTTAACAGCTTGTTGTTTGAGGTTTTTGCTTGTAGCTTTTGTTCTGATAAAATGTTCTGATCCTCTGTATGCATTTTTTTCAATAAAACCACAACTTCTGACAACATTTGGCCGTTTTATCCAAGGCGTTTGGATTGCTTTCATATGGGCCTACGACAATAAAGGGTATGTATAACTTTTTAAGAATGTGTCCTCCTTGAGCTTTGAAAAATGTTGGTGCCGGTTGTTACAGGCTGTACCATATGCCTACATTTGTTCTATCTGTCTAGTAATTACTTGCTTAGAGATATTCTACTCCTACAGCTCTTATCCTGAGAATAATTGACCGTAATAATTTTTATTACTGTATATAGATGTAATATCTACCCTATGACCAACCAAATGTATTAGGCCTGTCGTTACTTTGAAAGATCACTACAGAATATATAAGAGGCTACCTGTCACAGACACTTACTGCAAGGAACACTCAATGAGAACTCAATGAAAGACCTAAACTGCAACCAGAGTTTGTCTTCACTCGTGTTGGCTACTGAGACTCGGTGCTGAGGTGTCGAGCTCGCCACTCACACAGGCTCCCATTAACCCGCCTGGGGCACAGGCCACACTCCGTTGCCCCGGAGACTAATCGTTGTTTATTTAAGGTTCCCAAAATAGCCCGCGAGGCCTTTCTCGCCTGCATCAGGGTCTGTCATGCAAGATATAAATGAGGATTATTTTGTTTTTGTGGGTGCCGCTTGATTGCGTGGCATTTTACGTATTTGCACTTGGCTCGGTTGCCCCCCTCCTCCCGTCGTTCACCTTGAGGCAGCGATCGGATGGAGAAAGGGCACTTTTGACACAGGCCCTCCCGGGCACGGGTGAGACGTGGAGATGAAGCAGGCATGTTTGTGCAGGACCTCATGTGTCGCTCTTTAAAAAAATCAGCCGCTGTGGACGGGACCGTGGCCCATAAGCCCGTGCCTGTATGCTGAAGTTTGCTCAGTGTCTGCAGCCCTCGAGGGTGATGGTCTGCAAGCTGGCCGCAATATCTCCTCACAGGGTCTGGACGTGCCCTTCCCATCAAGGACACAACTGTGTACAAATAAAACTAGATAAATTGCATCTTAATTAAGACCCGAGCTACAGACAGGGCTCCCCTTTCTGCAGAATGCCCAGCGGATGCCACCAGAGTTATGGTTTTGCTGTTATATAAGTTATAAGTGGCTTCTCAGTCTGTTTACCAACTGAAATGCATTGGAATTCCTGCCTGTTTTTGATGCGTTAAAAGATCATGTACACATGTCATATATGCATCAATTTGTCACGCGTTGAGGTAGGCTCGTTTTATATATACTGTATAGTGTTAGTTTTTGTTTCATGTTAAAAATAGGTATGTGGTTAGGTGAAGAATAAAAACAGACGAATCCCTCCGTGCTGATAGCGGCTCAGGCTATTTGCTCTGTGCTCCACTTCTGGGATCAAAGCAGCAAACATGTAGGCTAAGAAAAGATTTTTTAGAGTAACATCTTCAACTTCAGCTATATTGCCAAAATAAATACAGACCGACCTTTCCATCCACTCTGTCAGAATCTGCAAGGTTTATTAATGCCTTTTAAGTACTAAGATAGCTATGAACCGACCTCTTCCTTATTTAAGTTACTTAAAATACTGTTTGCTATTACTTGAATGTATGTTACCTAAGATGTCAAATGTCATAGAGGCTATATTAAACCTCTCAATCCCTGAGCTGTTTGAGGGAAACTGGCTACTTTAATAAAGTATTTGGAAAAAAAACAACCTTCTGCCATTTTCAGCTCTTTTTTTAACACTTTTTACTCTTTCTGTGTACGCCGGTTGACATGCTGTAATTGTGCATGGTCCAGGGTTGATCTGCGTGCGCAACACTGCTTTTGTTTTGCATCGAGTATAAACGACATTGCTGCAGTTGCCACGGTGAAAACAGGACCTGGAAAAGCCATTCCTGAGAACTTTCCTGGGATACCACTACCACGCCAGTAGGGGACGTGACTAGTTCTGACCTGGTCACCCGGAGCTGAAAATTTCAAATGATTGTTTTTCCGACAGTTTTATTTTCTCCTCAGGTTCCTTAGATCAGCTTTGTTTTGGAGGCGTATGTCTGGCGGCGTTTGCTACAAAGTCATCCAACATGGCCACAGGCCAAAAGGGAAAGGGAGTCCTGCAGGCAGTCGGGGATATGTTTGTTCCACAGTTTTGAGGGATTGAACTGTTGATGTTTTTATACATGTCAACAGCTCTTTTAATTAAAAATGACCATGTCGAACGCAGACAGACTTATTAAATGTGGCTTTTTAGTTTCCACAAGAAAGCTGAACAGTGAAATCCAGCATAAAGACACACTCAGGCCAATTCTAAGTCACCGTGAATGTCCAAGGTTACAATTATCCCTCAGTCATTTGAGACACTGAAATGTTTTACAGAACAGTTTTAATTTACATTTAATGTAAATTAAATAAATGAATATTACAGCATTTTTTCAAAGTGGTGAAGCCTTAAATGAAAATGCAACTCAGTGTTAGACCCTTGGCTGAGCCCTCTGCCTCCTCTGAAGTAACACAAAGTAGGAATTGCCCCTTTTCATCACTTTCAAATGAGCTGGGTGGTCATTTAGTACTAATAGAATAAAACAAATGAAAAGAGCTATGCTTCTGTCTGCAAAAACATTACATTGTGCTATAAATGGCATTTTGGGCCAATGAAAGTGTCACAGACGCTCTGATAGTAATTGAAAGTGTGCCCCAAGCTTGTTTCTTTGTTTCTGGAAGTTTTGTATGTCAATAGAACACAACAAAAAAACTGTAAACCAATTACCTTTTTTGTCATTGGCCTGTCACAAATAACTTTTGTGAAATTGTCTTTGTTACATTGTCAGTTCGCACAGTTCATTAGAAATTGTTATTGCTGGTTCCTCGTATAAAAAAAAAAAAAAAAAAAACTTCGCAAACCTAGCCTAGTGGTAGCAAATACTTTTGCTCAGCAAGTATGTCTAGCCACGCATGATAGGACCTCAGTAGGTTTTCTACCAAGGCTTGGTTGGACCAGTCACAATGCTCTATCTTTGTAGAGAGTTGTTGGGAGGGCTTAGCACAATGGCAGCACAGCTATGATAGTGCAAAACGACTTAGTTGGTTGTGGCCAAGGAACAACGGTCTTTTGAATCGGCTTTGGCCTTCAAATTCAAATTCAAAGAATGGTGTATTTGCCGACGTTGCTCCGATTGGTCGTAGTGCTATCCTATTGCATGCAAAGACAGCCACTGATTCCGCCCGCTAGGATTGAGCCCTGTTTATCGGTCACGTCCAGACTGACAAGCTAGACTATACATTTTGAGGTTATAGTCTGGCTTGTCAGGCTAGGGAAATTGTTCACATCCAAACAAATTGAGATCACAACATTAACTATGAAATCAACACGGAAAATAGGTAGAGACCTAAAAGATCTGAGGTCCTGTTGGACATCAAGGGTTACCCAAGTGTCTCTTCTTTGTCTCATGAAACATAAAATAGCTCTCGTGATCATTTCACCTGTTTCTCCAAATGACCACTGGTAGAAACAAGGCAAGAGAAGAATACACTGAGCAAAGAAATATTTTGATGTCTTAAAGGGGAAAAAAAATCATATAGGGGACCAAAATGTTTGGAGTTAGACTGGAACTGGAACAAAATAGCCATAGGTTGATAATTGTGTTCATAATGCTTTTGCATCTGCTGACAAACCTGTCAACTAATCAGCTTGTAAGACTTATGACAGAAACGGGGTCATATTGGCATAGAATGACAATATATTTTCTACACTTAGGTATTGACAAACAAGTCAAGTCAAGGGTCAAGTAAAAATCATTTATATAGTAGCCTACTTTTCACAAAGTGAAAAAAATAAACTGATGATTAACTGTCCACATGAAATGAGATCATGACCATGTGCAATTTGGAGACAGTTTGAAAATGAAGCAAGAAATGATCTTGACATCCTATAGCAGTGTTGGATATATGTTATAAATTGGATACATGTATTGGATATATATATATAAAAAGCTCTCAGAGGGAGCTTTATTTTCAGTATTTCCAGAAAGACGCACAATGTGAGAATTCAATTCAGGTATTTTATTAATAAATAGATTTTTAGATAGGTAGATTTAATATTTATAAATTGATTTTTAAAAAAGAGTTTTTACAAAGTATGAAATATTATCACTTATTATCACTCATATGCAAATGATCAGAAGTTTTGGACCAAAACTGTGCTCCATTAGGCCAAATTGCTCCATTACACAATTTTTCAAAGGATTTCAACACCTGCCTAGTCAAGGGGACATGGAATGGATGAATGCAGTATTGAACCTTCTCTGATGTTAAAATAGAATATATTCAACTTTGATTTATCAAAAATAAGCTATTATTTTTAAAACATATTAAAAATATAATATAAAAGTAAAATATTTCCTCAGGTGCTTTACTCTAGGACTATTTGAATAGGTTACAGATACAGTAGTAGTCCTTGGACCGTTTTCATACCAATTAAAGTTACATACCGTCTTTGGAGACCTGAAAGAACAATTGTAAATACCATATAGATGGCATGGCATCCTTAAAAGCTTATATTTAGGCTGGGTATTGAAATGGGCCTTTTGGCTAAATGGTGCCCTCCCTGACAACTGCAGCTGAACTACAATTGTTTTGTGATATTTGACATCACATGTAGGCTTTGTTTTAATTCACCCATGTTTTAGTGGCTATTTCTGAGTTCAAGATTGTCATATGAAGGAGGGCACAACCATGCCTCATGTTCATGATGGCTCTTTGGCCATGCACAACCTCTCCTGATTAATCAAAGCCAAGACAAAAATGGATTTCTATTCTGTGTTTCCTTTAATCATCATCATCTTTATTTTCCAGACTCATGGTCCAAAAGAACACACAGACTATACATGCCCAATGTAAAAACAAGCAAACAACAAAACAAACAAACAAAAAACCCAATATTCTTTCATACCACATTCATACCAGTACCTTCACTTTGGTGACTGGTACCGAATATATGTTACAACAGGCTCTGTTGTTAGGAATCTGAAAAGAATACAGTCAGGAAGTCTTCCTGTTATATGAGCTACTATAGCCTATATGTTTTAGTAATTTAGTAATTGTTTATATCTTCCAGGATGCACATCAGTTGTACAAAACATCTCTCCCAATAGTAAGGATGAAAGAGACACAAAGCCAAGCACACTATAGCCTGAAATGCTAACCTAAAGAGCAGTAATCCCAGTAAAAATCTAATACTGCATTTGCCCTGTAAGAGCATGCCTGTTATAAATATGCAGAAGCTTGGCATTATTCCCATCCATTTTAGCTAAACTACCATTGTTATTTAAGATCATGCAATAATACTGATGATTAGAACAGATCCAAGCATGGGTGGTCTGTGATATGCTGATAAATCGTTTCCAAAATACCCCATAACTCATCTTCCTAATAGCCTAATAGCTAACACCAGCATGTCTCTACACTCACTGTAGCATGTTTGCATGATGTTAAAATTAGAGTGCTTTATGTTTCAAAGTTATTGCCCCAGATGGAATATAAGTGTAGAAAAGTGCACTTTTCAAAAGTGTGCTGAGGGTCCAGAAATGTGCCTTTTAAGTGTATCTATATGTACTGAGTGCACTACACGACACTACTCAAAATCCTCACAACTCAAAAGTCATCATCTCAAAAGAATCCTTTTACATCCCTACAAATCCACCAGGTTGGTGTTTCAAGTTGTGGTAATGAGTGCTTTTGTCTTTTGGTAGTGGCTTACGGCGCTGGATCTAAGCAAATCATGCTTAACTCAGTGTATGCAGGCATTGTGCAAAAGTATAGCTTGCATTTTAAGCCAGCTATGTGCCCAAATCTGGGTAAGTTTACACCACCTCTTTTGTGTTAAAGCTATAGTGTCATCTTAGCAACGCTGGATGATATTATGCTTGTTTATGTTGGTAAGTTGGTTATGTTGTTGTTCATATTTATTAATGCTTTTGTCCAACACAACTTACGTATTTGAACAGAGGGTGAAATAAAACACACCAGAGATGTAGCTCAGACTATGTTCCCAGAGAAACACCTCCTTTCCTTCTTTCTTTTTTATGGGACAGGCTGCCCCCACATTATTTCCTGTTCACAGAGTGCACTCAGAAAATGGAGAATGGATCATGAGGACATATTTGCTGGATGTGACAAAAACATAAAAACAGCTGAAACACTCCTAAACACTCCTGGCAATTTTTTAGGGACCCACAGTGTGTGTGTGTGTGTGTGTGTGTGTGTGTGTGTGTGTGTGTGTGTGTGTGCCTTGATTCCAAACTAAACTGAGATGCTATTGTACTTGAGCATTATTTTAAAATGTATGTATCATGGGCATATGGATTAGGCATGCAATAGACAATAGACAAATAATTAAGGAGAGGATATTTTTGACCACCACACACGCACACACACACACACTCCTTTTCAAGAATGCACCTAACATACACAAGTGTGTGTGTGTGTGTATGTGTGTGTGCGAGTGTGTGTGTGGTCTTGATGGTCTGGATGTTGTGACAGGAAACATTCTGGTGTCAGTTCTGCCTTCAAGTAGGCTATTGCAGTTCCAATCACACCCAGTCAGTTGTTTGGTAGAAACAAAGGGTCTGGCTCCATCTGTTGGTTGCAAGCACAGTAGTTTCACATTTTAGCAATATCTCAAAGTTACAGTTTTTCCTAGTGGTGGTTGTACCAGTAGTGGTTGTCAAAATGGATGGTTTAAAAAATTAAGTGTGTAGGCTACAGCACCTCAAATTCGAAATGAAGTCTCGATCCAGTATCCCATGAGTAGGCCTAATTATTGAGTACACTAGTTGTGTATGATAATCCAAAGAATACAAGTTTATATATTGACGTTAATATTATTTATTATTATAGATTATCATAGATTAACTAGATTATAATATCTAGTTCATTTATTTTTATTACGTGTTGACTGAGGCTGTCACTGTCACCGAGGCTAAATAATAATTGTAGGTCTGGTTCATAGAATGGTCATTAAGGCTGCCGTGCCGTGCCGTTCGGTATTTGAACCTTCGCGGCTTCCGTAGTGGTGAAAAAAAATGTCACATGATAGCCAGGCGGTTTATGTCAACAATGTTTCGAAAAGTCAAAAGAATGGCTTTTTCTAAAGCTAGATAGATAATTCTCACACGCTTGAAGACAGGCGGCTGTTTATTCACGCAGATGTCTAAGGTACGACAGATTACTGTTATTGAGAGTTGAAAGACAAGAACGACTACAGAGCTATGATGTTAACCTAACATTAACCGTGATGATTTTAACCAAGACAAGGCTTGTGTCTAATGTGATTTATTATGCAGTTATAAATTGCAGAAGTATGCCTGAGCACGGTGTTTGGCTGCTAATTCTGGTCAGTGTTAGTAATAGTGGATATGAAACCCGAGAAAGCTCTCATTCCTACTTCCTTTAGCATAGGGGTAACGAGATACAGTTTATGATAACCCTAAGGCCATTTATATGTTTGTAGCTGGTATGAAGTATTTCTTACGACATCAGACAGTGTTGTTGAGTAACGTAAGCATAACTTAATGAGTAACTTAGGTCTCCAAATATGTATAGTCCCCCCCCCAAAGCCCCAAATATTTCAAACTCGTCTTTTTTTTTTCTCAAGGATGTCTACGCCACCAGGTAGTCAGTCCACCCTCGTTCACCGACTGGCCACACTGCTGAGAAACAATGGTAGGGGTCATATTGCTACTATGCACGTTGCTTATCATGACAGACACATTTGGGCACTATATTGTGAATAGCTATGTATTAACTGTCTATCAGTATTGTGCAAGTGAACAGAGTAGGTCGTCATAACGTTAAGTGCTAAGTTGTAGGCAACTGGCCTTTTTGTGGCTTGAAGACGTTTCACCTCTCATGCAAAAGGCTTCTGAACCAGAGTTCAGTTGCCTACAACTGAAGCACTTATGACTGCCATGACCCGGATGAATGAGAACCCTCACAAACAGAGTAGGCTGTATTTGTAGACTTTTGTAGAATTGTTGCTTATAGATTGTAATTTCTGTGTCTCTGTGTCCAGCAGTGTGTGAATAGTGTAAGTTATAGGGTCTACATTGTGGTGATACTGAACACACAAGTATATTACCATCTCATTTGATTGATTGAGTTAGAGCTTAGGCCTTGATTGTTTCATAGTTCTTAGAGCTTTTAACTCCAACAGTAAATAAACCAATCACATAAATCATATAATTTTACGCAATTATATATTTTAAAAATGTACACTTCAGTTTTATTCATTGTAGTACATTGTAGTACATAAACATTGTTTAGTAGAGTGGTGTGTCATTTTCACCACACATCAAGTAATCTTTTCCTCTTCCATCCAGACGGATTTCTACTTCTGTCTTTTTCCCTACTCTCTTGGAACTTCTTAGAAAGAATATCTTTTGTTTATAGCCTCAATATGAGATTACATTTCTGGAATCACCACTCTTTCCATTTCTTTTACACTGTTCCTGAACAAGTTTTAATCTTTGAGATGACAGTTTAGCAATCTCAGTGGATTGTATTTGGTTTATTGTTTCACCTCTTAGTCTGAGTGTGTGTGTCTCTGTGTGTGTGGTTACCAAGGTGACTGTGTGCTGGACGGCAGTAGCACCCTGACGCTCCAGGTGAGCCACCTGCAGCACCTGACCCGTCTGTTTGAGCAGCACCTGATCTCACGCACGCACCAGCATGGCTTCCTGGCGCTCCCGTCTCACCCTGCCGACACTGCCTCCCTCCTCCAGCTACAGTTCCTGTTTGACGTGCTGCAGAAGACCCTCTCCCTCAAGGTACATGATTACACTCAAAAGCCACCAAGAATAGGCCTAAAAGATGCAAAGCAGCGGCTTACTGTAAGATGGAGTTCCCTGTTTTAATCGGTTCTAGTTCAACCTTTATTCTTTTTTTTTTTTTATTCTAACCCAACCCAAGCCCCCCCCCCCCAGTCCTATTCTGTGCACAGTATGCACAGGATAGGCTGACTAACAGAGTGCAATTTCACTACATGTCTTAAACACAGTATTTCTATGTATGTGGCAATAAGACCTTCTTGACTCCTTGATTCCATCATTGATTTTTGTGGAACAGTTGTGATAAACGCTTGAATACCGTCTATCATCAAATCAGCATTGATGTAATACTAAAGCAAAACACTAGATAGAGCCATTTTGCAGTTTTTCATCTGAATAACATTTTTTTTTCATTCTCTCTAGCTTGTCAGCCCCACTGGATCAAGACTGCAGTCTGTTGTGAAAATCTTCCCCTTTAAGTCTCTTAGACACTTGGAGGTATTAAACAGTGATGCTCATAGAAAGATGTTTATGTTTATTGGCTCTTTGCAGATATTTTTATCCAAGTATATAGCTATAGATATAATGTATATTCTTTAATGTATATTCTTTTGATATATATGGGCTTCAGTGTTGTGATGTAGATGCTCTATCCTGTTATTCTTTGGAGATCATTGACTAGTTTGAAAGTACATGTTACCTGGACTGACATTTCTTTTGTTTGCGATGCGTATAAGGTTCCGACACGTTTTGGTCCATTTTCATGTAGAATGCATGTTAACGGATTAGGCCATGCACACTGCCTGATATCAATGCAATCTTTGTCTGTGTCCTAGCTGAAGCGGATCCCACCCCACTGTCTGGAGGGTCTGCGGGGGGTGTATTCCCAGCTGGAAGTCTTCACCTGCTCCAAGAGCCTCAGCTCCCTGGAGGTACACTCATCACACAGCACCTGCTCCAGCACCTGTGTGTGTGTGTGTGTGTGCTAACAAGGATTGATCTATACTTAAAACACTTTTTCTAAACACTTAACACAGCAAAACATCTACACCACACAATTAGTCGAACAATTCATTTCTTATCAAAAGCACATTTTGTTAACAAAACACTAAGTCTGCATTTCAAAATGCAAGTCACCTCTCTCTATACATGACGCCACCAAAACACAGACAGCCTGTCTCAAAATCAAGTAATTCTGCCTTTTTTTTTCTTCTTTTTCTTTTCTTTTTTCTTTTTGCACAGTGAACTTGTAGTCAGTGTACTGACTTTCAAAACACTAACAATTCATGGCATTTCTGAAACTACATACATTTTCATGAAATCTATGACTTCATGAAATCCTGCTTCAACCACCTTCAACCACTTTTTTAAAACTTTAAATACAACAGATCTGTCTGTTATCAACGTCTGGAAATGGTTTCTCTATTTTTGTGTGTGTATGTGCGCCTGCACGCGCGTGTGTGTGTGTGTTTCAGGAGCTTCTGTCACTATGTGGTGGAGACCTGAGTTCTGCTCTGCCATGGTTGGAGCTGCACACGCTCAACTTCAGTTACAACTCCATCTCCTGTCTCGACGAATCGCTGGTGAGATGGACAGAAACACACATACAAACGTATACATGCACATAACATTTGGTCATTTTCTCTCTTTCCCCCCACAAATGTCAAATCTCTTTCTCCAGATGTGTTAACTTTTGCTATAAGAATGTTCAATTTAAAATGTGATTGATCGACTTTCTATCGAGGCTCAAACTCTTGACACCCCCATCACTCACAAATCTTGCCAATGCCTTTTGCTTTCCCTCTCTACAGAGGTTGCTGAATGTCCTCAAGTCCCTGGACTTGAGCCACAACAAGATCCAGGACTGCGCTGAGTTCCTGAAGGTAGGAAACAAGACATTGGGTTCGGACTTGGCTTGTCAGATTGAGTAATTGAGCCGAGATTTTTTTTTTGCATCCAAACATTCCACCTGTCAAGAACACCTGGGTTGAAATGAAGTATAGAGGAATTCCTCTGTACTTTTTATCTATCAGCTTGATTATCAATCAGGCAGCACGTATTGTTTAAACCCTTTGTGTGTGTAATGTGGCTTTGCTTGTTTTAGCCTCATCTAAAATGATTATGCCTAATAAATCTTACCTGACATTATTGTTACAACTCTGTAAACACATATCAAATGACTACACCCACTTGACCCTCAGCGGAAAATGGCTATGCCTGTTTAAGCCTTCTCAAAAATGGGTATGCTTATTTGCACACCATTTAAAATGTATTTGGCCCCCATTTGAAATGCCTATGTCATATACACCCCATCTAAGATGACTGACTGTTTGAACCCCAAACAGAAATGGCTATTTTTTTTTGAGCACCATCTAGAACAGTTCTGCATCTTTGAGCTCCGTCTGACATGACTGTACATGTCCTTTCAAGACCCAACAGCCACAGCCACACCTAGTTTAGTGCCCTCAGAAAGGCCCTTCACCCGCCTGGCTTCCTGACACACCCCTGCTCCTGTTCGCTTTAACAAGGCATGCTCAGTTATGCTTAGGAAACTGATGGATAACAGCTTTGACGCACCTTCTGTGTTTTGTTTGCCTTTTGTATGTTTTGTCTCATTCCTTCAGTCTGAGGGACAGAGATGCTTCTCTCAATGCCTTTCCCATCCTTGTCACTCAGAGGGAATGGGAAACAGTTGAGACTATTGAGCTCAGACGTCTCGTTTTTGCTTGTCACGCTTTGATCTTTGAACCCTTGAACCCTTGACCCCGCTGACATTTGAACTCATCACCCATCTGGTCAGCAGATGCAGTGAAGGCTGGGCAGGGAGAAGGATGCCATTAAAACTTACAGTTAGCTTTGGAAAGAACACAGGGACAGGATGAAGGAGGGCCATCTATGCTTTTTTCAGCACAGCATACGGAACTGTGAAGCAACACTAAAGTTAACAGTCCAAAAGTAGATTTTATGTGTGAACTGACAGAAAAATCTTTATATATCACTCCAGGTTCTTTTTCTTTTTTTTTCTCGCAGTATGCCATTTTTTCTTACAGTATGCCTTTCATATTGTATAGTAGTATATATACTATATAGTAATACTCATACTACAGTGATATAGTGTAAGTAACACTATATGGAAATGTCAGGGAATTATTCTCTGTGTGCAAGTTTTGAACAATTATTTCATTTTTTAATAATCATTTTTCAGACACAAACCACATGTTTTAAGATATTCTTCTCCCTCCATCTCTCCCTCTCTCCCCCGTTTGTCCATAGCCTCTGAGTGAGCTTGAGCATCTGAACCTGGCCTATAACAACCTCCAGAGGGCGCCCCAGCTGGGCCTGAACTCCAGAGTCAAACTGAGTGTGCTCATACTGCGCAACAACGAGCTGGAAACCATTAACGGTGAGTCCACCAACACACACACACACACACACACACACACACACACACACACACACAGAAACTGGAGGGGATGGTGTCAAGGGTCACCAGAGCATAGAGGGGTAGACAAGAGATCTTAAACACACACACACACACACACACACACACACACACTCATACACACACTCAAAGAGAGAAACTGGAGGGGGTGGTGTCAAAGGTCACCGGAGCATATAGGGGTAGACAAGAGATCTTACACACACACACACACTGAACAGATGGAAGGCATGATTTGGGGCTAGGTGTGCTTGACCTCTGTGTGTTGCTCTGAGCTTCTGTTTCATGTTAGATGGGAGTCCAGGTGTATATGACCATAGTCAAATCTCCGCTCAGGGAGTTTATTACTCCGCTCTGTCATGGGAACTCTTGTGTTCAGTACCAATGTGACAATGTCTCTTATGTACAGTCTGTGTTATTACTGTAACAGTTTGTGCAGGACTGTCTGACACACTGACAGTATAGTACTACTGTTTCGTTTGGAGATGTGTGGTGGACATGTGAATAGTGATTCCTCAGACTTGCACAGCAGCCTTTCGCTCTCACACACAAACTCATGCACTAACACACACACACTCTCACACACACGCTCTTACACACATGCTCACACACACACACAAAGTGTGGTCGATCAATTAAAGCATGTTAATCAATTAAAGCAATTAAATTGATGAGTTGTGTGAATTGTCATCAGTAGAAAGCTCTGTTTTTTTAAAGACAGTATCATCTAAAATAATGTATACATTCTATTATTTAAATTGACAAATTAAGTGTAGACCTATTTAGCTTATATAGAGTTGAATTGGTGGAACTGGTAGATTGAAAGAAGGATTGTGAGAACTGTCTCTGACCATGTTATAATGTCAGCAGGAGCATATCATTACAGCTACATTTAGCGCAAAGGAGAAATCTAGTGTAAATCAATCCATAGCCCTATTGGTTGAGGTCACAGAGTGCTGTCGGTAGGAAAAGGAATGAGAACATTTGATACAACAAAGACCAATCGGCAGCTAACACTTATGTTGGTTCTTTTTCCTTCAGACACTCGGTGACCTCAAGCAGCCCTTGGTCCTTACATATCGGGTTTAACAAATTAGAATAAAAGTGAATAATTCCCATGTCAAGTTTTTTTTTCCCCTTCCTCAGAACCAAAGAAGGCCACAGTTCTTTTGCACCAAGGTAGATTTTCTCATTTTCATCAATGCCAGTAAAGACCAGACACATTAGTAGCCTAGTAGAGTAATGTTTATTTATGTAGCCTATTGAAAAATGAGTTGTGCTAATGGGCTGCACAAGTTTTGGATAACCCAAGCAACATTGGAGATGTAACAGTCAGTTAAACAAAAAAAACAGAAGGTGTGCAATGGCACCTCATCGATCCTAAAGAGTCTGAAAAAGGAAACACTCAACATGGGTTTTATATTACATTCTGTCTGTCTGTTTCTCTCTCTCAGCCATCCACA
>JAIFZK010000021.1:6707500-6947500 GCA_027481765.1 Tenualosa thibaudeaui | reverse complement strand
TGTCTACCCCTCTATGCTCCGGTGGCCCTTGACCCCAACCCCTCCAGTTTCTCAATTTCTCTCCCTCCCTCTCTCTCTTTCTATCTCTCTCTGTCTCTCTCATCTTCCAGAAGAACTCATTGCTCTCTGGCCCTCAGTGATCCGTGGCAACAGACAAATCTGGGTTATTCACTTTCTGCTGAGTGTTGTGAAATGATTACTCTTTCAAAGTGCACCCAAGGTTCACACTGGCTGCTGGAGCAATGTTAGAGTGTCTTCATTGGAGGCTTTCTCTAACGGGGACACACACAAGGACTTGTGTCCACATCACTGACTGTTGCTGGTCACTGTGGTGAATGCCTACCTCATTAGGTCTACAGTATACCAATTTCTGTCTTTAGATCATCAGTCAGATACTTATTTGCAGAATAATTGATAATGAATTCATCTCTGTTGCATTATTCTACCTGTTTGTCACTGTCATTCAGATTTTTCACATTGTCAGTTGTGACCGCTCTCAAAGACCTCTGAAATAAACACACCATAATCCAGTATATCTCTGCTGTATATCAGCTGTGTTTGAAGTGAAGACATAGACAACTTCTCATAGTGTTTGCTGGTGTTTACAGGGGAAGGTGAAAGTGCGGCGAGCCAGCATCTCTGAGCCCAGTGACACAGACCATGAGCTGAGGGTGGACTCCAACTTACAGGGTTAGTTCTGGAGCCTAAACCTCTACACACACACACACACACAGACACACACACAGTAAGTTTATAATGAGTCCCAGTGGAAGGAGATTAGTACATTTGAAATCTTTCATCACTTGGTAGAATAAATACACACTCTCAGATAGTCACCTCACTGATCTGTGTGTTTCTGACCCCTGTACTTAGACATCATCCTCCACCACCAGAAGGACATTGAGCGCATGGACAGTTTCCGAGACCAACTGGGTGAAGACTGGCTCCGCTACCAGCACCACCTGGAGACCTGCGTCCATCCAGCCACCACCACAACTTGTGTCCAGCTCCATGCCTCCAGCAGCCCCCACACCACCACCACGACTACACCCATCATCCACCAGATCCCCAACGGCCGCTGCACCCCCTCCCCGCCAAAGGAGCCCAGCCCAGAGAAGACAGCTCTGGCGGAGGCCTTGGGCGCTGCCGTGTCTCCCCTGCTGACCTCGGAGCCCAGAGACACAGACAGGGGTGGTGAGGCGGAGGGTGGCGAGGTGGAAGCTGAGACGGAGTCCACCCTGCGCTGGGGCGAGCACAGCAGGGACTCACACACCGACTCCACCCTGGAGAGGATCACAGCGGCCGACGTCAGCGCCGCGCTCACACCAACACCGCGAGCAGATGAAGACGCTGAGGAGGAGGAAGACGGCGATCAGGGAGGTTTGTCTGGTCTGTTTGCTGAACTTTTAAAAAAAATGTGACTCAGTTTTTATCGATTTTCCAAAACATTGGGGTGAGAAGGGGCAAATAGAGCCTTAACATTCACTGATGTGGAGAAATGAAATATAATGTCCATATCAAGGTTAAGTGGAGCAGTGAGCCATCATGTGCATTTTCAACTCCTTACCTTTGCATTCACCTTTTGGAAAAATGTATTGTTTTTTTTCCCCAAAACCTCCCAAACTGAGAGGAGGATCAAAGCACTGCTAGAATTCGTGCATCAGCAGATTTCTCATCTATTGTACTCCTAGTGTTCTGAAAAGATCACTCGTGAGAAGCTGTTTTGTAAAGGTTTAAGGCCTAACACCTGGTCATATTTACAGTGTGCCATTTTTTTGACAGTACACTTAGTTCTAGCAGCTTTTATGACAGTAAAGACTATATATAACAGCTTAGTTCAGAACTGTTTTTTCTGAAACTATCAAAACTATCAACAATCAAAATCTGTTTTCAGCTAAGTTGGCATTACTGTAACCTGACCTGTAAAAATTTACTGTATGTGATTATCTAGAAGTAAGTGTAGGAGGCCTTCTATCATAGATGGCCATAGATGTTACAGTAGTAGTAATACTCATTACCTCCCCACAAGACTATCCATTGTGTTTGTATTGCCTTATATTAGCCAGACAAGCCAGATTATAGCATCAAAATGTATTGTCTGACCATGACAAACATCAACAAAACAGAAAATACGTCCTTGTTTGAAACAAATGACCCAAGTACCTTTCTCTGCTCAACTTTCAAAGAAAAGCCCAAGTCTAACACTTCCAAAGTAGATACCAAAGCCGATTCAGACGACCGCTGTTCCTTGGCCACTTAGTCGATTTGCACCGTCACAGCCCTGTCAGTATCGTGCTAAGTCAAAGATAGAGCGTTGTGATTGGTCTTACTAAGCCTGTGTATAACCAATGATAGACCTCCCTCCTTCTCTGCCCCCTCTGTCTCTCTCTCTCTCTCTCCATTCCCATAGTGGACCTGTGCCTGCCGCTGCTGGTTGGGGTGGCGAGTGAGGATGAGGATGGTGAGGAGAGGAAGGCCCCGGGGCCGGTGTTCCTGCGTGTGCGTCAGGGCCTGCTACTGGAGGTGGACATGCAGCACGGACGCATCCGCAGACGGGTGGAGCTGGACAGCCTGCAGCAGATCACCCACATGCAGCAGCCCTGGGGGGGCAAGGTCAGATTCACAGGCTATGAGCAGAGGGCAGGGTCAAACTTACAGGCTATGAGCAGGAGGCAGGGTCAAACTTACAGGCTATGAGCAGGGGGCAGGGTCAAACTTACAGGCTATGAGCAGGGTGGGCAAGGTCAGATTCACAGGCTATGAGCAGAGGGCAGGGTCAAACTTACAGACTATGAGCAGGGGGCAGGGTCAAACTTACAGGCTATGAGCAGAGGGCAAGGTCAAACTCACAGGCTATGAGCAGAGGGCAGGGTCAAACTCACAGGCTATGAGCAGAGGGCAGGGTCAGACTCACAGGCTATGAGCAGGGGGCAGGGTCAAACTTACAGGCTATGAGCAGGGGGGGGCAAGGTCAAACTCACAGGCTATGAGCAGGGGGCAGGGTCAGACTCACAGGCTATGAGCAGGGGGCAGGGTCAAACTTACAGGCTATGAGCAGGGGGGGGGGGGGGCAAGGTCAAACTCACAGGCTATGAGCAGGGGGCAAGGTCATAATCACAGGCTATGAGGATTCTTTTTAAAGTCTGATTTGGATGGCAGTTTGCAGAACAGTGGTGTATTCACACCACTTATGACAGCTAGACAGGCAGCAGTAAGCTACAGTGAAATGGTCCACTCTGACCAATACTATGGAAAGCTCTTAAAATGATCCCCTGTGATATTCCTCTTCAGGCATGCTACACCAAATGTTAGGATTAGGAATAGCACTAACTGGGTTACAGAATAAAAATAAAATTGAGCCTTTATATAAAAAGCTCTTTTTAATATTTTTTAAAAAGTCAATTAAATTCACTTTGGACCTTTGCTATGTATTAGAGGTGTCTGTGATAAAAAGACATAACCAGAAGATATGAGGCAACAAGATAAAGGTTATAATACTCAATGTTTGCCTGTTTATTTTCATTGCCCTCTGAGAAAACTGGAAGGTTTCATTTGTCCAAGTTCTCCCTGCTTTTTATGCCTGTAAGAAGCCCCGGATTGATAATAGAATCAAAATATTGTTTGAGCAGAATATTAAGCAAGATGTTGATCCATCTCATAACCATACTGTCATCTGACAAGCAAACCATGTGAGAACCTTTTGAAAGTTATGATGTTTACAAGTTTTCATTACATTCAAAACAAACAAAGACACATTTTATTTTGAATTCTTAAAGAAAGACGCAGTTGTTGATAACTATGGTTGCCAAGAATACTGTAGGGTACTCTGGAGCTTCAGTTGTTGTGGATGCATAATCTAAATATAATCTCATACACTCAAGACTCAAGTCTTCTTTCTTATTTAATTTTAAACTCTTTATCTCTCTCACATACACACACACACACACACATACACACACACACACACACATGCGTAAACACACACATGCACTTTCTGACTCACATATTATTCCCCCCTCAGGAGGACAGTGAGAGTCTCCCTGCTCTAAAGCTGCACTTCAGTTTTATCCTCCGTGAACGCCGCCAGCGGTGCTACGTCATGCTTGACGAAAATCCCCAGCAGGCTTTGCAGGTGAGACACCCAGAGCCCAAAGCCAAACCTAGCTGACCCCAGGGCTCTCCTGCCAGTCAACAGAAGAGCTGGACTCCCACCCTAAGAACATTCCACCACATATCTGTTCCAAGGCGGTTCCAGCATTACAGCTGTGACAGAATCAGCAAGACAGAGCAAGCTCTTTTTTAAGCAAGATTTACATTTACATCATGAAAATATGTAGCATTTTATTGCCATTATGACATCACAAAAAAGTTAGCTTTCCATGCAATTCTGTTTTCAGAAAGACCAATTGCCCATAATCTCAAAAACATACCCGTCTTGATTAGAATTGGGTATAAGGTCAGATTGATTAGAATTAGAATAAGGTCAGAGACAGAGATAAGGTCAAACGATTCAAGTAGATCGAAGCATTAGATTCTCGGTTCTACTTGATACCCGGTTCTCGATTGTCACCCCTCTAAGACAGGCGGATCAGGTAGTTAGTTTATGACCTATCGAGAATTTGGAGCATAGGCTGGAGGAATACCTATCGCATGAGTTACCTTCTAAAGCCGGGATGTCAACTACTGTGGCATTCATGCAAAAAACCATCGAGCACATAAAAAAAAAACACATCAAACGCAGTTTTCCCTCTTACCAACACATGCTGAATCAGTCACATGATCAGTTGATCATCCATCAGCCACATCTCAAAGGAAGCCTGATTTGTTATGCATTGGCTGGAGGATTTCAAATCTGCTCCAAGTCTCCAGAGTTCATTACAAAAAAAAAAGGGGGGGGGGGGGGGGGGTTCTCTCTGCTCTGTCTGAACCCTAAGGCAGTTGAATTCAATGGTCAGCTAGTGGAAGTGATGCAACAGTACATGGCCATTGTGGCACAAACTGAAAAAGATGCATAGTGTTTAAAAAGGGAAACTTTTGAGTTTGTATTTTTCCTGAAGGGACGGATCGTTGATTTGCTGCCAGTCATAGCTACGTCAGTAGCTCCACTTAAGCTTCCGCTTAAGATCTCCCTCTGTTTTCTGGAGGGCTGTCTTGGAGTGTTTCCATGCGTGTGGCTTTGTTGTCTTTTCTGCCTATGCGTGTGTGACCTTTTGTAGCTCGTGATTTTGTCATCTCTCTCGCTCTCACTCCCACACACACACACACACTGTAGGATCTGTCTGACATCCTGTCGCGGGTGGTGGAGGAGAACGTCCGGCGCATAGAGGAGAGTCGGCCCCGGGGTCTCCAACTCCAGTGCCTGCGTTGCAAGGCTGAGTTCAGCCAGCGGGGGCCGGAGGGCTCCGCCGGGGCCTCTGACCGACTGGACGGCGGTCCGGAGCTTCATGGATTCAGGAACAAGGGTGAGGAGGAGGAGAAGGAGATGCAGGGAACAAAAGAGGATGAAGGCACAAGAAAGAGTACAGCTGGTAAGAGAAATGGAAGCGATGGTGGTCATATCAGGGAACTGTGTGTGTGTGTGTGTCTATTTGTCTGTCTGTTTGAGAGAGAGAGATTGAGATGGATGTTGCATAACAGGGGAGGGAGGGGAAATATAGAATAGGGGGAGGTGGGATGAAATGATACATGAAAGGAAAGGAATTGAAGAAAAGCATAGATAGATAGAAAAGGTACGAAAGACTTTAAGTTTAAAGATGTTAGAGTCCCCCAACGAGATTACTGGACGAGACTTAAGGGAGAGACAAAGAATGCGTCTTCACATTTTTATTTGTTTATTGCATGTTTGAACTCCTGGTAAAATTCCTTTGGGCTTGCAGCATCACCACAGGAGCCAGAGTTTACCAGAAATTGGTGACATGACCGCCATTTCACCAGAGCAAGCTTCAACACGTCACTTGGGATTGGGAATTGCCCATCTTTGCCAGGCATCTATGACTAATACAAACACATGCCATGCCTGTCCTGCGCCATCAGGGACCATATCTACCCCCACGGCATGTTGTGCCAAGCTTTTGGCCCTCGGGAAGCGTGTATGTGCGTGTCTCCTTTCGAGGTGATGAAAGACGGTTTTAAAAATGAGCCAAAAAAAAAGACATCAGGAACGCAATGAACTTGGCTTGTTTATAAAAAAGGCATCCAGGATACACAGCTGCTATCCAAACAGTCCCTCCTATTTAACGCCCATGATCCTTCCTGCGTCAAGTTGATGCACATAAACGGTTAACTCTCACCCACATTGTTTGAATGGCTAGTCTTCACGGATTAAATTTATTTCACCACTCTTGTCTTTGCGGACCTGCAGGCAGGTCTCCCCTTTGTCCTGGATTTTGTGGCCCCGAGTCCCTGCTAAATATGCGCCTTTGCCTCCAAGTTCCTCTCACCACAGCGCTAAAACCTGCTAGAACATGCCGGCAGGATTGTGCAGATGAGGCGGTGAGCTTATGCTTGCCCTCCAGCTGCCGCATGTTTTTCCACGAACATCGGCCTAATCCAAGTCGCGTGTGTTTTGTCGTGTTTCATGTTTTCAGAATTGGATAAACCAGCTTCAAAGAGTGAAAGTCTTATCCCATAATCCCATATCCTCTAACCTCTCTTGAAGCTAGTTTGTTCTTATTAATACAGTTTTACTGAAATCAACTGTGTCAAAGGCATACGTAGAACCAACACATGGAAGATGGCGGTTCTTCTTGTGGAACATATACTTTTACTTTCTGCTTCTGCCTGTGCCCGTGGAGTTTTATTTTCTGGTTCTACTCATGGACAAAGGCTCTTCCTTTTGAAAGCCAAGCCACGATTCCCTTTTGTCTCAAAAAGCGGATGCTCCCCAGACTGACTCCTAGTCTCACCCCTTGCGTTAACCTAACACACACCCATCCCTTTTCAGTGTTTTACACTAACTCTTAAGCTCTGTGATAAGCCTTACAGGTCAATTACACTAATTATTGCAGTTCATGAGGTGTGACAATCCTGTTAGGAAGCATTAATTAAATCTGTCTGGAGTGATAACTGCACCAACTGTAGCTCTGGATTAGATTCAACTAATTCAACTCTGGCAGCACTTAATTGACGTAGTAGAGTGATGAAACACAAATGTTGTCATCCATATGTTGTCATGTCAATCCATATGTTTTAGCCGCCATGATGCCCAGTGAAACACTCCCTAGACAAAGAGCACGTCAGTTATGTTTGAATCAATTTTTGAATCTGTAACTTTTTTAGTTTCAGGTGAATTGAAGGAGACCGACAAAGGAAGTGTGAATTCTGTCTGTATGCATTTGCATGTTAGGATTTTAGGCGTTTTAATGGTTTTGTTGCTCATTTTTCTTTTTCTTTTTTTTTTTGTTGTTTGTGAAGACTCTACAGGAAGTGGACGGGTTTGCCCAGAATGCAACAGTGACCATGTGATCCAGCTAGTTGGCCAATCAGCACCTTCTACCAGTACACCAGTTCAAAGTGATGTTGAGGAGGGGGGCGACAAAAGGCGCTTCCATTTCGATGACCCAGACACCCCTAAGAGGCCACCTAGAGCTATCAGTGTAAAATAGTTTTCAATCTTTTGTCATTTGTGTTTCCGGATTTTAGTTCAATTTAAGAATTCACTGCAAAAAGCTTCTGCATATATCTTGCTGGTATCTTTGGCAATGTTTTGATATTTTGTTTGATGTAAAGCCTTTTCCTGTACAGTAGTACAGAGCTTTGAAACTGACATTAATTGAATTTATATATAAATATGAATTTATCATAAAATTGATTTACCACTTGGTGTTGTTTTCTCTTGCTTACATAGAACACAGAGAGCCAGCTCAATTCCTCAGTGGCCAGCGGCAGTAACCTGACGCAGGAAGTGACAAAAAACGAGGGCGAGCCAACTGACACGTTCATGACCGCCACCAGCGGTGCCCTGTCCCGGGTTGACCCTCAGGACGAGGACTACAGCTGGACGGACCAGAGCACGTCCCAGCTGGTGAGCTACCACACGGCAGACGGAGGGGCGATGGACCTCAGCTCCACCACAGAGAGCCAGGAGGAGCAGGAGCTGGCGGGGAGCTACAGATATGGTGTCCTGCAGGAGTCCCAGGCCGACGTCTCAGACAGGGCCAGCCCTGGTGAGTTGAATCCCAGTGGGGTTCAGGGGTGCCATCCTGGTTGGAAGTGCTGAAGTCAGAAGTGTTGGAAGAGCTGAAGGTGGGGAATGTTAATCCTCTGTGGATAAAAGCGTCTGTTAAAGGCACGAATGGAAATATATATCCAAGTGTGCGTGATGAGCTTTTCAGGGCCTTTCAGTCAGTGCAACCTTTGTATTGCCTGCAGGTACTCCTACACATTTGAGCTTATTGCACAACTGGTGAATGAGAGAGAGAAATACAAGTGATGACAGAGAAATAAAAGAGATTTTCTTCAGTCCTATGCGTCAGTTTTGCCATGCAGATATGTGGAAGATACTAGGGAGAGTGAGAGCGTGTGAGTGTGTGAAGCTTGTGTTTTTTTCAGATTGGCACCTCAAGTCTACTCAGCCTGCTAGTCTGTGGTTGTAGCCCCTACCCACAATGTTCCAGTGCGGCTCCCCGAGACCTTGCCTTAAGAGTCGTGAGGGATCCGATTGGACAGAAACTGACGGGAGATGATGGAATGCTGTTGCCATGGATAGGTGGCGTGGCAACAGGGAGATTGACAGCTATGAGCGAATTACAGACTTCCTAGTTAGCTCCTTGCCCCTGTCATTATGGGAACCTGGAGGGTCTCTAAACCACACCTCTTGGCTCAGATGTTCTGCTTTGCCCACAACACCAAACCGTCTCTTGCAGTGCACAAAGCACAATTGCACTGTTATAGTCCAGTGGCCCTTTTATTATTATGGACTCATAGATAATCCACACAGTCGCGGGCAGTCTTTGTTAATGGGTCCATCTTATTTGAGCTCAGTTAGCATAGTCTCTGTGTGCATGAGAGAATGTAGTCTAGAGGCGTGTTGGGCTAAGGAAATGTCTTTATTTGTTTTCATTTTCTGATTGGAAATTGGAATGAAATATGCCACTGTAGTCTCCCTGTTAATGCACCTGCTTACACTCTGAGGAAAAGAAGTTAATGAGATATTTTGGGAACTTGGATCAGTTTTCATTTTGATTGTTGGAATAAGTCGTTTGAACTGGGCATGCTGGTGTTTGTGTGTGTATGTGTGTGTTTGATTATGTTTGGAAGACTTGTTTGGCTCATCATACAGGTTTTTGATTGTCATACTTACAATCCCATTCTAATACTCGATGACAAACATGTTCACTTAGTAAAGTTATGCAAACTTGGCAAAAGACAAACCCTGCCGAGAGTCAAAAACCTGGAAGCATATTTAAGTGGTTTATTGTATTTATGCTTTGAGGTCAAATGTAATAGCACATAATCCTTACTCAAGCAGACATGATCAGGGAAGAATTGTTTGTAGGGGTCTGGGTTTTATAATACCATTAAAAACAACTAAAAAAAAATACTGGTTGACCCACATGAGTCAATGACAATGAATAGCTGGAGGAAGTAATCTGTCAAGGAAAACCCTAACAAAGGAAAATAATCCCAAAAACCAGCACTGTCTCCTCCATTTTTCTTCAATATTTCATTATTTGTTGTCAGAGTCAGCTTTGCTTGTCTCTAATTTGCAGTTCAATCTTGGATTACATTGTCCTAATATGACTTCAACTAATGCAGTTCCATCAGTGTTTCACTGGAGATGTACATACAGCCGTTTGGTCATTAGGCATGTACCAGCCTTCCTCTACCAAACTTTGACCATTAGCGCATTTGCCTACATTGCCCACTGCTGACCACCAGAGTTGCTAACTGGTTTGCAGCTGTCTTGTTGGCGAAACACAGGCGTTTTTACTTATCACAGTCAGCACAGCACTGAGTTGTTTATGGAGAGAGAGAGAGAAAAAGACCCTTGTTAGGTTGGACACAAAAACGTCCTGTGGAGTTTACACACATTCATCCCTAAGTAACAGTTTAATTTTTTAAATTCTTCTCCAGCCCGGTTTGATCTGCTGTCGGAGGACTTTGAGGCTGTAGACCACCGGCTCAAGCTCTTTCTGGATGTGGAGGTTTTCGAGGCAGAGGAGGAGCTCCACAGCTTCCTCAAGGTGGGGCTGAGCATCTAACTGGCTGTGTTGGTTGAGAGTTCATTTTCCCTGGATTCCAACTTGTACCATCAGTCAGGTGTTCCTTTCTACTAATACTACTACTGCTACTTACATTTATGTAGCACTTTTCAAGACACCCAAAGCACTTTTCAGTGGAAGTGGACTTCACTAACTACCACCAATGTGTAGCAACCAACCTGGATGATGTGAGGGAGTTATAGCAAGGATTCTCAAACCTGGTGATCTGACATAATCAGATTCTTCTGACATCAACACACAAACATGTGACATGTAACATGTAATACATAAATCAGTGCATAGCATGTTGTATTCATTTGCATAACAATGGCTGCACCCCATCAATGACATCATGTTAAAACTACCAGTGATATATTTACTCTAACTTGAGCTAGTGGTAGCTTTATGGTAACAAACTGACATGTTTACTATGTCTAGAGGGTATTGTCTTAAGGTCACAGACCTATTATTTTGGTATTTTTTTTAACACAGCCATGTAATGGCCCAGATACACAGAGAAGAGTTGAATCTAGAATAGACGCCTGACCTATTTCATGTCAGTGCCAGATCAGAGCCAGATCAGATCCACTCAGCTCCAGGGTTGTCTGCAGTCTGGCCTTTGCGGTTTAGGGTGTTTTCTATCCCTCCCTGTCGTTCTCCGGTTCCCTCCTCTGTCCTCTGTGGTCAGGGGGAGGTGGGGCCAGTGCTCCCCCAGCTGAGAGTCTCCCTCAAGGGGCAGAGGATTAGTTTCCCTCAGCCACCTGCTTTGGGACACCCAGCCGCACACACACAATGAAAGGGCCCAGCAGTAGACTGAAGCTTAATTAATCTGATACTGCAACTCTTTGCGTCTCTTTTTTTTCTTCTGGTGACTGCCTGTGTGATTCCCTGGTGGTGATATGGAGCTGTTGGGAATTTTTTTCAGCTGTTGTCTTATAAGAGAGGTTTTTGTCAGGACTGTGCAAAATCTGAACCTCAAGTGGTTTTCTTCAACGCTGACTCAGCATATCACTCACTCTCTGACGTTCACCTTCTCTAAGCCTCCACGCATTAGCTGCAGTCTTCTCTTTGTACCCCAGATTCACACACTCGCACACACACTCACCAGATGCAGTGTCCCACTTCCTTCGACTGAACCCCCTGAACCCGACTAAGAATGGGCTGCTGACCCAGTCCACGTCTCCTTTTCAAAGCAAGTGTTTTGCTTGTAGTCGTTATCTGTTGTGGCATGCGGGCCCAAGCCGGCGCTCAGTGGAAGTATTCTCTAACAGTCTGGAGAGCAGACAACACTAACACACACTCACACACAGGAGAACATGCACGCAGCTCCGATTAAATCAGTGTTTTCATGTGCCTGAATATGTTGATGTCTGGGGTCACTTGATAGCATAGAATGTAATATTTGCTAAGGGACATAGAGGGAAGTCTTGTTCTTGTAGGTTTTTTTTTCCACATTTCGTTTTTACATCTATTTAAATCTTAATTATTTATTTGTGTAATATTTTGTCTAATATTACAATTAATAAAGATTCTTAAATATTGCATACTGTGAATGATACAGAATATAATATTAATTATAATGAATGTATGTTGACATTTATCATGCATTCACATATTTGTTCCCGTTTCATGCTTCATTCACCTGGGTCGTGGGTCTCATCTGCCTTGGCCATAGATGTCCACTGTGAAGTTTGGTGACCCCGTGGAGTTCCCATCCCTGCTGGTCTTGTCGGACCAGTGCGTCTACATCCTGGAGATTACCTCTGAGGCACAGTGAGTACCTTTCCGCACACTCCTCTGGTCCTGTTTGGACTCCTTCCACACAGTTTTCTATGCATAAATGAAGCCTTATCCTAGAAAAGCTCTTTTTTCCCTCTGGATATTGTCATTATGTCCAGGACAGGGCAGAATCCATGCAGAGGAAACTGGCACGTGTGGCACAGCTGCTAGTGTTCGTGATGCCAAGATCATAAATTTGGTAGCACGTTTATCAAAATCAATTTTTTTTAATTTGGTAGCACGCTTATCAAAATCAATGTCTGTGCTGCACAATAATACATCAGTGGCTCTGAATAGAAATTGCACCTAAATGAATTGATGTAAACATCTTTATCCGATACATGTTCCTCTTTAAGCTGCCCTTAAAATTCTTAGGCACCATGCCAGAATACAGGTGTCAGCAGTGTTATTTGAAAATATGAATATGGGACTGTAAGCGCAGAAATTCTCTGTGTTTTAGAGACTGGGGACTTTTTAACTTTAGGCACATAAATCCTGGTGTTTAAGTCATGTCAAGATCTGTTTAAGTCATGTCCACAACTGAAGCATTACCATAAACTGGCCTGCATGGCATGGTTAGTTCTAATGGCTCCAGAGGTGGAGGAGAACATTCCAGAACAGTGGTTTGAGTGCAGTGCTGGCTGCCCCGGCCTTGAGGAACACAGCCCTCATGTGCTCCCAAACAACAATGACCCAAACAAGTCTGGGCTCTCCCAGCAGTGGAACGCAGGCTCATACCTCATAACACTCACAATAGCATGAATAATTCAGAAAGTCTGAAGACAAAGAAATATTTATATACAAAGAAACCATTATATTTTTGTACAATTTTGTGTTTTGTGCCTATTTTCCAACACGCGGCTGTGTAAGTGTAAACATGTTTTTGTACATATAAGTAGTTCTGAGTTCTGCTAGAAATAATAATGATTAAAAAAACTCCTGATATTCAGACTAGCTAGGTAAGAGGACTCTCACACCATCTCCAGTCTATTGAAAATTTTCCTACTCAGGCATGTGATATAGCACAGGCCTTTAATGTAAATGCTTTCCCAGCCCTCTGCTCTGTCATTAGATACAGATGTGAGAAACTGCAGAGTGACGCCGGGTCATGTGCGAATAGTTCGCTCACAGACTCACCAGAGGGAATCGGAATCATGTGTCGACTTGAATCAACTGTTCCCGCTATGCAGCCAGCCTTCAACTCACTATAATTAGCTTGTTTTGCTAGGCTTCATTCCTGTAGAAATTACTGTAATAGCAAAGCAATTAACTGTAAGGGTTATGCAAATGAACAGAAGCCCATTAAGCCTCTGAAAAGAGGATTTTGTGATTTTCTAAGTGTAGCAGTATGCAGTCTGCTGTCTTATTCAGACATACGGAGTCCTACATATTTACTCAGTTATGATTTACAGCAGGTACTTTCCTCGTCTTACATGTTTTGTGTCCTCCTTAGACTTAGAAAATCTGAAATGAAATCAGTTCTCCCTAACTATTTTTCACACACATGCGCATGCATGCACACACACACACACACACACTTTGACTCCTTCGCTCATAAAGTACAAACATAGACACTGTACTGTACTGTGCACTGTACATATACTGTATGCTTAGGCTTTGCAAAGATGTGCGTCAGTCCTTAAATCATCACCATTATCACACACACACATACACAGACACACACACACACACACATTTGGCTGTCAGTTTAGTCCTTGACTTTTTAAATGTCCAGACATCTCATCATCATACAGTCTCAGCAGGTTGGGATCCCAGCCGCAGGTGCTGACCTTTGTTCTCTTACACAAGCATTGTCCCTGAGTGACGTCGAGACCGGAGGTTGATTAAAAACATGTTCCCTGACATCCACCTCTTCTCTCTCTCTCTCTATCTCTCCATCCCTCCCTCCCTCCCTCTCTCACACATATTACTTTCTTTTCTCTATTCCTTTCCTTTCCTTTTTTGTTATTAAGAAAAAAGAAAAAAAAAACCCTCAGCCACACTCAGTGGCCATTTGTGCTGGAAGACACATCAAAGGCTTGCTTTTATCCATCCTTTCAGAGGACCAGTGGGGTTATGGACATCTCCTTTTCTTTCTCTCTCTCTCTCTCACACTGTGCAGACAAGATGGTTTTCTCTGATTGTGTGTCTGTGTGCATGGTTCTGATTTAGACACACACACACACGCACACACACACACGAAAGCTACCAGCATAATCGCAGTTACTGATGTTGTGTAATGATGTGCTTTGCCGTATCTGATGCAGCAGCTGTCTGTGCAGGTGGGCCTGCCGATTGACAGCTGTCTGAGTCCTGGCTCTGGTTCTGCCTGTTCAGGATATAATGGGCTTGTTAGCCTATGTGGGATGTCAAGCTTTCTGATGCCATCTGTTGCTTTTGGGCCAGACGGCACCAGGATCCTGAACAGAGGATCAAACCTGTGCAGTGCCATAAACTAACTGCTCTCTTGTGGACTGTGGACTGAGGAAGAGTTGGTCGGGAGTGCTTGCATTTGACCCAGGAGTTCTGTCAGATTGCAGTCAAACTGAAAGGCAAAGATGAGTTTGCTGGGAATGACAAGCCACAAGGGATAATAATCTATTTTTTGTTAAGCATTGTATGACTGTTGTCAATTTTGGCTAGTCTGCCTATGTTTGAAAAGTCATGCACATCTTTCTCTGAGTGTGAGAAGGGTAAATTATTTAGCTTATCTCACATATACATTATAGACATAACACACTATTATAGACACTTCCCATTATAGACATGTTACAGCACTGAATATTGCGGTACAAGTAGTTTATTGTATGTATTATGTAGTATGTGTCCATCAGCCGCACCACTGTCCAACATCCATTTCCTCCTCAGTCATTGGACATTTTGTCTGTCTGTCTGCAGAGGCCAGCCGTCGGATTGGATGCAGAAACGGTTCAGGCACCTCCTGTGTGAGCTGAGCTACCTGGAGGTGGGGCTGGGCTCTCAGAGCATCCACATGGAGTTTGCTGAGGGCGGCTCTGCCTACACCCTGCTGGTGAGGGACAGCAGTCGCTGCAAGCGATTCTTCAGCCGACTCACAGGTAACACAAATGCGAATGTACACACACACACACATACACACAGATAGTTATGACTAAGAGGACATAATAACAATCACATGCATATAGGCACACACAAACACACGTTACATATGTGGACAGAAGGCTAGACAGAGTCATCCTTGTCTTTCATTCATTATTCAATATAGCGGTACAATACTGCCAAAGCATGAAGAAAATAGTATTAATGGTGAGTTCTTGGTAATAACAGTCATGGCAATAAAGCATATCGAATGGAGACATAAATCTACACATCTTCTTATTTAGGGCATGTAATCACATACAGGCATATACAACACACACACACACAGACACACACACTCGCACAAAGATTCACACCAATAAATATACAAACTGATGCATTACAAATTCACATATGCACAAGCATGCATAGAAACTCAACCCTGGCCTTTCTCTTACAAACATACAACCCTGCATGAATCGGCAGTTTCTTGCATGTGTAATCAGTGCTTACAAACACGTGTTGAAAAATTCCCACTCCTATTTGATGGAGAGGAGTGTTCACCCTCACCTTTCCCCAAAATAACCATACCTGCGTTAACACGATGGGATGTCTAGTTTAAGCTTATGAACACAGGCGATTGAACATTCTTCATACCTTTCAGTTCCAGTCAACCGTGAGCGGAGAGAAGGCTTGTAGCTTTAGTGCGATTAAATCAGGTACTTTTGTGTGAAATGTCAGGAATTGTTTCTTGATGAGGACTGTTGAGCAAGGCATTACAGATGATGCTGTCAGTTCTTCTTCAAGTAGGCGTTCTGTTGTCCATCCGTTGTTCACTTCCTTCCGTTCTGTTCAGATTAGATAACAGGACTATGTCAATGCAGAAAATTTCTGCCATAGGAGGAATTGTAATGCGTCTGGGATTTGAGACGTCCGTACTGATTACCGACTTATCTTGATAGCTCCTGTCATCAGCTCACTTTCAAGCACTGCCAATGTTTTGGCTTTAAAGTCAGAACTTTGAAGGGATAAGAGGATTGGCTTGTGATCTTTAGACTGTTCGAATACCTCCCTCGTCAGAGAATTTACTTTGATTCAATTCAGTTTTTTTTAAATGAAGGCAGACTGGATGTCTTATAGTCTCTTGTTTTAGTCTTGTCAGACACCAATGTAAAAGGCCACCCAAACCACAACAGAAGTGGACTGATCCAGTTTTCTGCTAGCATGCAGCGAGTCTTAGAGGAAGCCAGTTCTTCATGTCCCTTAACCGCTGCGTCTGTGGTGGTTCCAGCGCTTAAGGGCATGAGTTTGTTGGTACTAGTTTTGTAGCATTTTTCTGTAGCACATTTTCCCCTCTAATATTAGCAAGAAGCATGGGAGAAACACATTATTGCATAAGCTGTGGGAATATGTGTTTTCTGAACATAGCAAGCCATGTGCTCAAACAAATTATTGTGTTCCTTAGAGAAATAACAAAAAGAAACCTTTGCTTGCCTTGCTATGCAAAATCTTGGCAGCAGAACACTGCATTTGTCCCTCCATTATGAAACAAGACCTGTTTATTAAGTGCAAAGAGAAGGGGGAGAGTGGGGGAAAGCCAAGGTATTTATTGAGTTCTGCCTCGCCATCCGACAGCTGTTATAATATTTGTCTCGGAGAAGAACTGAAGGATACCTTTACCGTAACCAAACCGCTTTTGCACACCGTACTGGCTTTACACGATATGGAACAGATGTTGGTATGGTGCTAGCAGGCCAGTCAGTGATCCAGCTCGGATGGTGGATGAAGAGAGTGTGTGTGTGTGTATGTGAGTGTGAGTGAGAGTGTGTGAGAGAGACAGAGAGAGGATGGGTTGGGGGTTGGGTGGGGATGAGGTATGGGGTGCAGACTGCTGAAAGACAGGGAGGATGTGGCTTTATATTGCAAAGGAAATGCTTCTGGAAAGAGAGTAGTAGCGACATAGTGAGAAAGAAGGGAGAGAGAGAGAGAGAGTCAGGATGCGATGAAGGAGTGAGTAGAGAGAGAGACAAACAGAGAGATGGAGAGTAGAGAGAGTGCAGACAGTGAGGAAGCAGGGAGAAAGAGTACTGGCACTCTACGTTGTCAATTGTGGTTTCCTGTGCTGATGTTTGCGGGTCCATTGTAACCTAAAGGAGAGCTCACGTTGCCAGATCCACTTTCCAAGAGATGTCCAAGAGATGGAGTGCTCTTATACTTGAAGTAGTCCCTCAGTCGGCTTGCAAGTCTGCTTTCAGCAGTCTGCAGTGGCAGGACCACAGTGCGTTCTGGTCCATTCAACATATCCACTCAGAATTCCTTAGGTCATGACATCTCCCTGTTTAATATGTCTGCAGACGTGCAAAGGAAATGTGTGATGGAATTATATCCATGTAAAGGGAATTCAAGTAACTGAGTCATGAACAAACCAGAGTCTCTGCGCTCCAGTCTGTGCAAAAGTGTTTTACTCAGATCTGCTATCTTTCGGTTGTTAGACCCTCTTCAGGCAGAGTAAAACCGATTCATACAAGTTGTTTTTTGCTCACACAATTTAGAGATGCCTAGTTAATGTAGCCTCCCTCAAGTCAAGTCAAGTCAAGGCAAGGCAATTCAAGTCAGGTCCAACATGATTGCATTTACTGATATGTCATTTTTTTCTATAGTCATCTGTGTCATCTATAGTCATCTATGTTATTATTACAGATGTGACCCAATAGCTTTGGGCAGTAAAGCTGATGAATCAGCTAGATCAGTAACCTACGATGGCACGCACAATCGCTTGATGTCACCGTAATATAATTTTGTCACAGTATAATTTAGGGCCAAAGATGTTGCCTGCTGGAATGCTTCGAGATAAAAATGTCACCTTTTCTGTTTCTAAGTAGTATCTCTACACTGGGTCCTAATTGGTAATTCGTAAATTGGTATATGGCCTGCAAAGTGTCTATCTTTTGAACTGAATGAACTGAAGCATTTGTTTGGTGTGTGGGAGCATTTAACTGCTTCATGATTGAATGAGCTTTGGTTATACCTAAGCAACACGTCACAAGAGGCCGTGGGTTATCCTGGTTTTACCATGGCTAAGGGGAGTTGTTAGGCACGATGCGCAGCAGACCGGAACTATCTGTTTTAGACTTTACATTTTTGCACTTTGCCTGTTATGTATATAAAGACCCACAGTCTCAGTTTCAGAGAGCAGAACTAGCCCATCTTATTGTAGTGTGATTAGTAAGTGTAAACAATCCGGCCAGGACATCTTGAGAATGCACACATCTTGTGATCCAGTGTCCTAATAGGTTTAAATATAGGTGAAACAGCTTCACCAGGAAGAAAGGCCTTTGGTTTTTTGTGTTTGTGTGTGTGTGTGTGTGTGTGTGTGTGTGTGTGTGTGTGTGTGTGTGTGTGTGTGTGTGTGTGTGTGTAATTAGTACATAATGTTAGTGCAGAGCTCATCGGTGTGTGATTACTTAGACCTAATGATAACAATAGAACGAGAGGCCATGCTGTTGGTATGGTGTCACTGTTCACCTACATGTGGAAAAAAGGCAGAGAAAAACACAAAAGATCCATTTTTTGACAGTCACAAGAGGACAGTGTTCTCTTGTCAAGTCCATTTTCTTCTGCTGAAACTGTACTCTGTCCGATCAGTTTTCTTTGGATGAAAGAGAAGGACAGATACCAAAAAAAAACTTTTTAGAGCCACTATTGTTGAACTTGGAAATTACTTTGGCTGTCAACTTGGTATTGCTGAGATAAAAAAATCTTCCATATTCATTACATCAGGTTGGTTTCTTCATTTGCACTTTACTATTACCTTCCTGACAGTCTTTGCCTTGTCCCTGTAACGTTGGGCTCTCTCAAGTCTGCAGCAGGAAGGTTCAGTTGGAGGTGGATAACCCAGCCTTGCCAACCTCGTGTAATTTCCTCTGCGTCTTTTGTCACTTAATTCTACGATCAGAAACACGACGCCTGCAAAACGAGCCAAAATATGCCATCCTCTCCTTATCCAAGCTGTCAAGCACAAACTGTCCAGATTGGCATAGGTTCTGTTACTGTGCATATCCTTTTCTGTGAATTTTTTTTTTCTTTTGTTGGGTGTGACTGCTAACCCCCACTGTTCACCACCACAACCACCATCTTGGAACAATGAACAGTGTATCAAGAGGTGTAGTGACCCACTGCCAAAGGCCAGAAAGTTAATCTCAGAAGGAAAGGTGGAACAAATGTTAGTGTCTCTTACTTTCCTCAATCACAATTTTTGTAAAATTTGCAGAATCTCTATGCTGTTGCATATGTCATACATTCAAATGAATACCACAAAGTACATTGACCTTTGAACGTTTGTGCTGTGCTGAGCTCATCTGTCTGTGATCCTTTTTTTTTCCTCTCGTGTAGGAATCGTAAGAGAACTGGCTCCGAGGTCAGACAGCAAACTCAAGGCCATCTCCACCACTCGGCTCACTCCTCAGCACCACCTGTGGTAGGTTGGAAGAGGGCGGGGATGGGGGTGGCGGGTGGGTATGGGGTCTGCTGGGCTCCACTCCAAAACGGAAATGAACTGTTTGAACGAAAGAATAGGTACCTTGGGAATAAGGAAATTTGGCTTCTAGCTAGTATAAAGAAGGACATTGCAAGTTCTCCACTACAGTTTTGGACACACAGCTGCAAACAACTGATTCCATTTGGAATGCCTATTTTGATTGTGTGGGCCTGAATTGTATCCCTCAGGACCTGAAGCAAACACAGCACAGTGAATATAAAAAAAAATCTATTTCAGAAAATGTCCAAAACCCCTGTTATACTGAACCACAAAGTCATGTAACGCCTCTGGTACTGTTAGGGAATACAAAGTGTAGTTGTGTTCACTACATCTCTGAACATCTGCCATGTCAGATAGAATTTCTGTTGACTCAGGTTGCTACTTATTTTATGTTGGTTGATACACCATGTTACATTGTTCATCCAAACCCTTTTATAACCCCTTTTATAACAGCAGTAAAGTTCGCTTCAGCTTTAGTGTTTTCTTTTGCCCTCATGTAGTGAACAAATATTTAGGTTGCTTTTAATTAGGGCATAGCATATGAATTCTGAGTAGTTTGTATGTATGTATTCATGTATATTCTCTCGCTCTCTCACTCCCTCTCTCTCCTCCCTCCCCCCGGTGCATGTGCGTGCGTGCATGTGCGTATGTGTTGTGTCCCAACATGGGTGTTCTCAGGCCACTGGTGAGTGAAGGCACGCAGTCACACGAGGACGAGGACAACTCTCAGCCCCAGTTCCTCTACGTTCTGGCATTCATCCGCCAAGGTGAGGGATAGAGGGAGAGATAGAGGGGCAGGGGGAGAGTTTGTTAATGTTCTCCACTCCTCTCCTGGCACACGAGCCAGGCAAGCTGGCAGCGTTCACAGAGATCTCTCCCCACTCAGCCACACATGGCACAAAAACTACAGCTGTGGGCTGAGGGCGTAGCTGCAGATAAGAATTTAGATCGGTGTGGTTGAAACGTGCACAGACATGCTCATCTGGCTCGCCCTTACAGAGAAAGAGGGAGGAGAGAGAGAGAGTGATAGAAGTACAAGTGAAGACAGAGAAATGGGAAAAGATTTTCATCAGTCCTATTCATCAGTTTTGTCATGCAGATATGTGGAAGATACAAGGCCCATTTGATAAAAAAGGTACAGAATGTTACAACTCAGGAGAGCATCAAGGAAGTGATGACCAAAGTCACAACAACAAATTGCAAAACAATTGTCTGTGTCAGGATCTGATTTGTAGTGTGGAACCTGTAGGTGTTTTAACGTGACAAATTAATTCTTTGGAAAATTGGGTGACTGACAAGAAGCTCAACTCACTTGAAACCCTGAGGTCCCATTCCTCCCTTATTGATGACTGAGATGAAATCTAAAGTCAAGCTAGTCTGAGTCTGAGTAGCTAGGTGGTCTAAGGTCAGGGACCAGCAGAGTCCCTCTTTGTCTATTGAAGAGAGAGCGATAGCAAAGGTGTATGCTCAGCTCTCCCTCAGACAACGACTATACCCTTCCTCCCAGACACACACAGACATATACAACATACAGGACATCTATACACAGACACCACTCCAATCACCACCACACGGACACTAAAACACACACATATTATGCACACAAACACATGCAACCATGTGTAGACAGATGGACACACACACTCCAGCTTTGATCAGATCATGTAAATTGACTTGGAGGCTGATGAAAGGTCCTGTAAAGTGTGAACTGAGAAAGAATGAGAGTTGGGGTTGGACCCCACAGTCCAACCCAATGTCAGGTCAGTGCAATGCAAAATTACTCCACAAAGTCCTTCTAGCCTGGGAAATTCCAGACCTGGAAAGTAGCACTGTATTCGGTCAGACATTTTGTTTTGTTCATCACTGGTAGTTCTATGGTAGTTTTTTGGTGTTTATGGTAGAGGGTATGTGTACATGTGTAACATAACAGCAGTAAAGTTCACTTCAGATTTAGTGTTTTCTTTTGCCCTTGTGTAGTGGACAAATATTTAGGTTGTATTTTGATTTGTTCATCAATGGCGTCATCTATGGTAGTTTTTTGATGTTTATGGTGGAGTGGGTATGTGCACTCCTAATGTGAGTGTGCTCCAGTGGCGCGTGTGTACTGTATGTGTGTGTACCCCATGGGATGGGTTAAATGCAAATGACACATATGCCCCCAGGACAATATAGCTACTAAATTGTGTATCCAATTTTGAGGCTCATTTTGCTTGTCCTCTAGATCACTCCTTGGCCCCTGTGACTGTGTTGGCCACGCGGGAAACCCTGTACCTGGTAGACGAGGACCATCAGTGGAGCAAGAGTCAGCTTCCTGAGCCAACGCCCACACAGGAGGGAGAGGATCCCAGTGGGCGGGTCAACATCCGAGAGACTCAGCCAATCAGCTGCGTCAGCTCCGTTCATCTCTTCTCCTCCAATTCCTGCCGAGTGGATGTCCAGCTTTACGATGAGGTGAGTAAATGTTTACCCGTGTTTACGGAAAGTTCCAGAGCAGAGAGGTGTGTGATATCAATCTCAGGGAAGTGTCTAGACATTGTCGCTTGCTTCTGTCGCCAATCTAGTAAAGTAAAGTAAAGTTGACTGGTATTTAGCAGAAGCTTTTGTCCAAAGCAGCACGGGGCAACAAGGGGTTTAGGAATAGAACCTGGGTCACTCGATTGTCAGTCTCCACCTTGCCTGCCATATAAGTTAGTAATGGTAGTTGTGTATAATGACATAGCATCCAAGATTGTGACCTTAGCAGCACTTTCTAGAAACCAACCCCTGATTAGGGGCAATTTGAGAATATTTGCCCCATTCATCAACCAAACAGTCCCTCTAAAAATGCCTGTGTCTTTCATTTAGGAAGAGCATAAATTCCAAGGTCTCTTCCCAAGGCTGTGCCTGCAGACCAACTGTTTCTTACATGGAATGTCGAGACCATTCCAGAAGCCTCAAGTCTGTTTTATTGACTTTGCTGCATGTGCATACATCACGCAAGCAGAGGGAAGAGATTGTGTCGCACAAAGACCATAGTTCTATAGACCGTTTCAAGAGAGTTTGAACTGGTGCTTGCTGCAAAGTACTTGTAATAATATTTTGAGGATGTTAATACGTTAAAGGCATGTTAAACATGGCCAGAGTTCTCCTTTAACCTTTAAATAAGTGAGGAAATGTGTATTTGTATTTGTATTTGCATTTGTATCTCTCTCTCCCATCCCTCATCCCCCTCCCCCTCCTGTAGGTGCAGAAGGAGGAGCGGACGTGGGCGCTGCAGGCGGAGTGTGGGGATGTGGTGCAGGCTCTGGTGGCGTGGGTGCGCACGCAGTGGGAGGCCATGTTTGGGGTCAAGCTCAGCACCAGCACATGGGAGCTTCCCAGCTGAGAAAGGCATCCTCATACTCAACTTCATCCTCATCCTCATGACAACCCCCTCCTCCTTATAATTCATATTACTAGTCATCTCTCATATCCCTACTTCAGCTCTGGCCATGGATTATCAATCTTTCTCTCTGTGCTTTTTGCTTCCTTACTTACCCTTACTTACCCTTCTTTCTTTCTTTTCTCTCTTTCTTTTCCCTCTCATTGTTTCTCTTTTCCCATCTCCCTCCTCTACCTCATTTTGTCCTACACTTTCCCTCCAGGTCTCTACTACCAACTCATTTGCTTCCCTTTATCCATGGTCTTTCTCTCTAAGCTTACTTATCCACAAGGGACAGTCTTTTCTCTTTTTCTCTCTCTCTCTCCCTCCTCTATCTCTGCTTTTATCTAATATCCATCTTCCTGCCTGCCCCCACTTTTTAATAAAAGCTGATCTGTTGGACTTGGCAGAAATCACTCACATAAAATGGCACACTGGAAGCGACCTGGGTAAAGGCCTGTGCAGCAAATGCACAGCACACTCACAGTCAGTCTCTCTCCCTCTGTCTCTCTCTCTCTCTTTCTCTCTTTCTCTCTCTCCCTCCCCCCTTTCCCTCTCCCTCTCTCTCTCTCTCTTTCTTTCTTTCTTTTTTATTGACTGGACTCTCTTGGCTTTCTACCAAAGCACCTTATGGCATCTATGCTCTGATATAACATGAGACTGGGAAGATGAGGGAATGTCCACATCACCTTGGACAGTGCATTACTTCAGGGACTGTGTCTGTGTGTGTGTGTGTGTGTGTGTGTGTGTTTGTTTCTCACTCTCTCTCTCTCTCTCTCACTCACTCTCTCACTGTGTGTGTGTGTGTGTGTGTGTGTGTGTGTGTGTGTGTGTGTGTGTGTGTGTGTGTGTGTGTGTGTGTGAATTGATCTTGAAACATGACAGAGCCAGTACTGTCAGGCACTGAGTGAAGAGGCTTGGCAGCATTAGCCTCAGGACAGGGACTGTCACCGGCCTGACATGACCCCTTGGCTGATGATGCTGGACTCTGACTGCTTATTACTGGAAATGTTTTCTGTTTTCTGCTTTTAATCAGTTGTCACTTTGTGCTTTTTACATGTTGGTTCTTTTATAGTTCCTATCATGCATTCAGCATGTGTTTAGCAAGTTTATGAAGAAAAACATCATTGACTCCATATGAAAGATTGTTTGTCAGCTGTTTTAATGGACAGATATGCATTAGTAAAATTGCACATAGACTAATGTTTGTAAAAGGGAATGATCACATTGGTGGTTGTCACTCTATATTTATGTTTGACCACCAAGTTTAATTAAGTATTCGTGCCAAGTGTGACTTGTACCAATAAATGCACTGCAAGGGTTTGGTATTGTTCTGAAAAATTGTTTAAAAAACAAGGTAACTGTGAGTGTTGCGCCTTGAAACTTTCACTGTTGAAAGCTATGACAAATGGCATCAGTGTGTTTTCTATTTATTGTTCTGTAGCTGTAAAATTAGTGTCAAGTTAGTGTTGAAAATGCTTTTTTTATTTTGTTATAATAATAAAAAACACGGCCTATCTGGTTTACTTGCTATGTGTGGGTTTACTGTGAGGGAACATAACAGCTGGAGAGTTTTATGGATTTGGAATTGATATTCATATTTCTTACATTTTTGCCATCAGCATCTAGTGGTCTATCCCGACCCGTCTGATTCTCATTGTTTAGAAAACCCTTTACAGATGTAGGTCCATTATAATCCCTGACACATTCTGCTCAGTTCTCCCAAGACCCCATGTTCACTTTCAGAGAATGTTGCAGTGAGGACTGCATCTTGGCTGACAAAAAGCTGGTGCAAATCAGCATATTTTGACTGTTTTGACTTTCTCAACAAAAGGGCTACTGCCTTTGGGGAAGTTCACCCCAGAGAGTTCAAAGGTGTTTGGGTTTGTGAAGATGGAAGAGTCTGTGACGGTGCAGGACTGTTCTGTGTCAGGTCGGCAGGCATTTTGGCTCAAGGGCCACATTACCTACTTAGTCTTCATCTCCTATGGGACATAAGGCTTCAGTGAGCTCTCTCCATGGCATGCAACACTTGGGCTGGGGTCACATTCTCTTTAACACATGCAGTAAAGGGCCACATTATTTTCTTATGTATTGAGTGATAAACTGGACAACCCAAACCAGCAATAGATGAGGTGTAATAAATGATCTAACAAACTTGTATACCTGCAGATACAAAATTGCCTTTGTACATTTTTATATTTAAATCATTTTATATTATAGTTTTTCAACAATTATAGACAACTTACTAGAATGCTTATATTTGCATACTTTTGATGCGATTGTAAACAAACAATAGCCAGCTAGTTTTTCAGCAAATTTTTGAAATATACTAATATAATGATAGTTACAGTTCATGAATCCAGATTCCTTTTAAGAATGTTAATGTTCATAGATCCAGATATTAGAGAATGGAATAATGTAGAATGTCTAATCTAGTCTCCTAATACGTTTTGAATCTAGTAACAAGGTCCTTCTCTCAGTCCTACATCCTCATTGGGGGACTGCAGCGCTACACTGTTCTGTTCTTCATGGGAGTTGAAGAGTGTGTGTACTGTAGACACTTGCTTCAGGGAGAATATCTTGTTTCCACCCTAAGTGCAGCATCAATAGCCATAATGTAACTGTATATCATCTCATGCTTGGATCGTATCCTAGAGTAGCACTGGATAGTAATGTATGTATGTGTGTGTGTGTGTGTACATGTTAGCCTCACTGTTGTGAAACAGGATCTTTTCTCCATAAAAAGGTCTTCCACGGGTGTTCCCAGGAACACGTCTTTCCCGTTTTCGAGTGATTGTCAGTTAAGTTTCCTCAGAGTTGTGTGGAAGAGTGAAGACCAGTCATGGGTGAAATTGGGTGTCTTTCACACCAAAGCATTTATTCAGGGGTGAATGCAAGGCAAGACTATGAGGCAATGTACACCTTTCTTAGCAGTGCTACGTTTTATTCCACTCTCACTGGCTGAATGCCAATGTCCCGACAAAGCCCAAACTCTGAACCCTGAAAGACTTAACTGGAATGAATCAGCCAATTATGAGGCAGATTCATTCTAGTTAAAGGAAAAATCTAACCTAATCTAAAATCTAAGTCAATCAGTCCATATCCCTGTTCTTTGAGGCTGCCAAGTGTTGTCACTAGGTATAAGAACGTCAGCATTTGATACTCACTGTGAACTGGCAGTGAACACTAACAGATGGGGGCATAAGAAAACTAAACTTCCTTGCCCTCACTGGTTAACATTGGCTGCTGTGTTGCTATTTGGTCTATATTCCACCAAATTCTGTTGTTCTCATACCTACCAACAGCACTCAGCAATGTGAACTACGGGTTGAATCACTCTCAAGTCTTTTAGGGCTCAGGGCTTAGACACACTCTCAAATTCTACATTGTAGATTAATACGGATGTCACCCAAACATTGAGGAAATATATATGGAATATTTTAGTTAAACAAGTCAAGATATGGTTTATGTTTTAGATTATTCAATATACATTTTGCTTTAATGACATCTTTGCACACTCTTGGCATTCTCTCAGTGACCTTCATGACAGAGCCACCTGGAATTGTTTTTCAAGTCTTGAAGGAGTTCCCAGAGGTGCTGAGCCCTGACTGGCAGCTTTGCCTTCAGTCTGCAGTCCAACTCATCCCAATCTATCTCAATTGAGTTTGGTCATGGTGATTTTGGAGACCCGGTCATCTGACGCAACACTGCACCGTGCTTTTTCTTGGACAAATAGCCCTTACATACCCTAGAGGTGTAGGATTATTGTCCTGTTGTTAAAAATGATGGTCCCACTAAGGATAGTCCCACTCCATGTAAACCAGAAGGGATGGCATGACACTCCAGAATGCTGTGATTGCCATGCTGATTTATTTTGCCTTGGATTTTGAATAAACATCACATTTCTCCAACAACAGGTGTCCATTGCCATCTGATTCCTCCTGCATAATCTTTCGGTCCAGACCTGACCCAGAGATCTGTTACGTCTTGGCCTTAAGAAGGGCACGTGGGGAACCTAGAGTCTGCTCCTGTCTGCATTTTGACCTCTGAAACAGAAATTGTGCTGGCTGCTTAAGAGAGAGCAGAACATTACCATCTATCCCTGACAGTGGCTTTCTCTCTCATAAAAGCTCCCATAAACAACCTTGCAAGTGGTCTATGCATAATTAGTCTCCTGTTCTCCCTCTGTTTACACTGATGTTCCTCTAGCAGTCATCTGATGAACACAAAAAGTTCTGTCTGGTGACATCTGAAAGCATTTAAGAACTTTGGATGATCAGTGTGAAAATGTCATTTTCACTACACTGTTATTTCCAAATCTGAACCTTATATACAGTAAACTTCAAGGAGGCTCTAGACGTTTAGACTCAATTACTCATCAGCGTGGAGTGAGAAGGTTTTTCTTTTTAGGGGCAGGACTGGCACAGTCTCGTCTCTTGTCTTGTCTCAACTGCTGGTTACTAGGATACAGCCATGTAAACAGAACATCCCCCAGCACACACACACACATTCAGAGAGAGAGAGATGGGGAAGAGAGAGGACTCTAAATTGTTGTATATACATAGTTGTAAGTCATGTCCTGTGTGAGCAGATTGGCTCGTCTAAACCATGCTGCACATCTAGCATCAGGCTGGAGACTCAAACCCTACACACGTGGTACAGCCCTTTGCTCAGAGTGATGGCCAGGTCCTCTTTTGCTGTTCTTTTCTCCTCACAACAGCATACTTGTCTAATTGAAGCTGAATAGACATAACTTTACAGAACTCGAGGACAAGTAATGGATCTGTGGCTGGACATTTCCAAAGAAAACCTCTTTGTATTTGAATATCCCATTTAAAGACAGAAAAACAGCACGTGTCCAACAACGATTGCACTGATGTGGGTTGTCTCAGTATTTGTGTAACATTTTTGTTTCAGGTTGATCTGAAGCAAATTGTTTAGATTTGGAAATTAGGGTTTAGGGGCTGGCTTGGATGTGCCCTTCTCCATGCTGCGTGTGCTTTATCTCACTGCAAAGAGGCTTAGGCTCATTTGTTTGAGCTGAGTATACACACACGCCCTGAGAACTGCTGTCTACGTCCACATCTGGAACGGAGGTGGCATCCCACAGTGCTCTTCTGTGGTCCTTGCATGGACATGTCCACTTTTCAACTCTGGAAAACAACCATTCATAGCTATGTGTGCACAAATATGTGTGTGTGTGTTTGTGTGTGTCTGTGAGTCAGAGAGAGAGAAACAAAGCACTATGCAACTCTAACTCCTCTCTCTTGTTGATTAGTTGATTAGAAAATTGCATAGTGCTCTTCTGCACTTAGTCTATCCATTAATGTTCTTAGAGAAGGAAGGGAATATGGTCACTAGGCCTATATCAGTATCACAGTAATGATGGTCATAATTCCAATACATTTTGAATTCAATCATGTCTCAATTCATACACTGACAGCTGGAGTTTTTTTTTTTTTCAATCAGTTTTTCTTTATGTATTTATTTTTTAAGACGGTTACCTGTAGAACACTATTATTCATTATTTATAAGGTTTATGAGGAAAATCTGTCTGGGCTATACCGATATTGGTATTGTGACAAGAAAGAGGGACCTGACTCTTGTTTCGCTCAAGGGGCCCATAAACTGGGTAGGGTTGCAAGAGATCTGAGGGGGAGGAGGATGGGGGAGGAATTTGGAAAGAAACCTCTCTCTCTTGCACTCTCTCGCTTTCTCCTCGGACTCTGGCATGGATGAAAATGTCACATGGTAGGCTACCAGTCGCCATTGAAAGGGTTAATCTAGAAGTGGTTAAGTTAATGAAGTTCAGCGGTGCGAAAGAGAGGAGTTATTTTGGAAAACAAACGCGACAGACTGTTCAACTTCCAAAGTTACTGGGAAAGAAAGTTTGAAGCCTTGAAGTAAGTTTGTAACTTGAGATGTTAAGTGACTAAAGGAAACATTGTTTAACTTTTGGCTACTTTTTCTTGAACCTTAAGGCGCATCTACAATGATGTGTGAGTGTTTCTTAAGAATAACTTGCACGTGTGAGCCTCCGGTGTGAATATAGCCTATTTAGCATTCAATATATTAACCGCATTTCCTAACGTGTAAGGATTTTGGAGACTGGCCTTAAACAAATTTTCTGAATACACATTCTGAATTACATTTTCATTGTGGTACGAAATAAAAGATCTTTTCGCAGGTAGACTTGGTAATTCAAATGTGTAACACGTCGATGCTTGTAACATTAACTAACCTGGTGAACCCGACTTTGACTTGGAATGCTCAGATGTCGCCTAGTTCTTACTTTGAATGTCTTCTTGGGGATTGCTAGAAAATCAGACAATTGTTTTCAGTGTTGGCATACTTCAGATAAACCAGTTGGGAAAGTGGGGATCTTGACAGTTTGAGATTATTTTTGTTGTGTAACGTTAGTCTCGTAGAGGATGGAGCAGGGAATAAACAGGTGTAGTTTGCATTGTTGGGCTATATCTAACCTGTAAACAGTGAACTCGAGTCCTTCAAAATCAGTAGGCTACAGCCTGTGCTAAACTATGGATTACGCGACTTTTACTTATCATTTATCATGTTATCATTCTCACTTATCATTAAGCTTCTTTTACTTTTCCATTATTACATCAAAGTTGCAACCTTTCGAAACTAGTTTGTTCTTTTCTTTGATGTTGCATCACGATTTGCCAGTCTGGGATCACGTAAAATGTTGAGTTTGAGATGTGTTTAGACTTGTTCATGGTTAATAGGAGGATGCCAGGCTTAATTTAAGTGACGTGAGAGATTAGGGGTACTAATGTTTTTCCTTTTGGTTATTGTGCCCAGTAATACCCAAGTTTTTGTGTAGCACATCTTGTTTAGGGGTGGAGGCCGCAGGCAGATGTTGTGTGTGTGTGTGTGTGTGTGGAGGGGGGTGGGGGCGTTTTGGATTGGTCCCCCTTTTTGCATCACTCCCCTTTTCTTGCCAAAGAGCCCTGTGTATACATTGTCTTCAACATGGGCACAAGCATTAAGAGGTATTGGCTATAGGAGGAATATTTATAGAGTGTACCAAGTTGAAAAAGCTTTTAGCACTGATTCATCAGGCTGCATTTCTGCCAAGGCATTTGAGAGTGTGTATGTATGTATGTGTGTGTGAGTGTGTGTGTGTTTGTGATTTGTTGGCCTACAAAAAGTGCTCCCGGTTCAGGCGGGTCGACAGCCAGCCACTCCTGCGTTCCACAGGTTCGTGCCACAGGTTCTGGATCACTCCTGTCTGACGCTCATCTTCACTGCAGCCTGCTGTGACTTGCCGGCTCATCCTTTTGGAGTCACTTATCCACAGCTGAGCTGAAGCCCTGTTGCCTGGTGGTGATGAAGGGTTGCCATAAAGACAGGAGGTAGAAAAAGGAGGAGCTTCTACAGTGGTGGAGGGTTGGGGGTGCAACAGATGTTGTCTACCGGCTTTCTCTGACTTCACAGCCTCAGAGGCACTTCACATATGTCTAAGCTGTGCAAAGGTATAAATCTGGGTCCAGTGGGGATTTCTGTTTTGTCTGATGGGAGTGATCAGAACATCCACTCTGTCAAGAATTTAGGAATGGTAAATTTCAATTTGCTAGTGGAATGAAGAAATGACAGGCTTGTTGAAGTTTGGCTGGCATTAGGAACTGCAGTATTTTCAACCCCTGTTGTAATGAAGTAACTGTGTGAAGTATATCCTGTTCTTCTGAAAAGTATTTACATATACTGTTCACCACCCTAATCATTGGCAAGTCTTGCTTTTGGGTAGTGCCTTGCTGTAAGAGTTCCTTGCGTAGCCAGCTCCCTGAATCCTTGAGGCCTGTTGTATGTGGGCAAAAGAGATTCCATAGGCTTAGAAAGGGGGTGGATGATGTGAAATGCATACAGCAGACCCTGCAGCTGTTGCACAACTCTCTCCCTATAGAGTGCTTTAATACCTGCATTGGGTCAAGTCTATATGGTAATATCACCCCACTGTGTATGCCTTGAAGGAAAAACCTCCAAGCTGTGTGAAGGATAATGCTGTGTGTGTGTGTGTCCCTTTTTATCTCTGTTTTTAACAAGAGAATGCACAATTCTCTTAAAACAATATTTAAGTAGCGAGTTGATATGGAGATGTGCATATCTAGGGCTGAGCTTCATCTAGGGCAGAGCCAACATGGTCCAGTGCAGGTCAGAGAGGGCTTCTGTCTTTGTCCAGTTGGAACATTGGAGGATGGCTCCAGAAAGGGATATTGCGCAGTGCTGTGTGCGTGTGGCCGGCAAACAACTTGGCCGTTAACACACACACACACACAAAAAAAACAAGCGATCCAACACTCTTGAAGGGTGAGATTTGTGTGCTCATTGGTGTATTTTGAGCACAGATCTTGTGACTTTTCTGATATGCTGAAACATTTCAGCAAATTTAAGAGGCCAGTGTGGCTTACACTGGCCATATGCTGAGCTGTTTGGCTGGACAGGAGATGGGCAGCTGCTGACCTCTGGGATGCACCTTACCTTGCACTTGTGTGCGAAGCAACCTTGGCGACCTGCTTCAGTTTGTGGAAAAAATAGTGTTCGTTTTTGTTTGTTGTTCTTTGACCTTTTTGGCGCATTTCTGCCTGTCACTCCCCTTCTTTGCTTTACAGTCTCGGCCTTTCTCGCCTCCTCTTTCTGAGGAACATTCAGGTCGGCAGACAATAAGGGGGATGAAAATGAAAAGGGTAATAAAATAATAGTTTAAGAGAAAATAGCAGAAAATGGACTAGACTGGATATGTTTAAGATCTAATCCCAGGATCAGAGTTTGTTGTGTGTTGTTGTTGTTGTGTTTTTGGGTTTTTTTTTTAGGTTGTGTATAACATTGGTCAGATTTGAGTTGCTGGAGATGTTTGATTGATGTTCATTCCATTGCGTGGGTGTATTAGGGGTGTGGTTGCAGGCTTTTAAGGTACAATTAATCCATGTGATGGTTTTAAAAGCCTGTCTTTCTGTCTGTCCCTCTGTCCATTTGTCTCTCTGTCTCTGTCTGTCAGGATCAGGCCTGAGAGGGCTCCTCTTGCTACAGCGTCAGCATGAGTTGGAGCTTCCTGACCCATCTGCTGGAGGAGATCTCCAACCACTCCACGTTCGTGGGCAAAGTGTGGCTGACGCTGCTCATTATTTTCCGCATCGTGCTAACGGTGGTGGGCGGTGAGACCATCTACCACGATGAGCAGAGCAAGTTTGTGTGCAACACGCAGCAGCCTGGTTGCGACAACGTCTGCTACGACGCCTTCGCGCCACTTTCCCACATCCGTTTCTGGGTCTTCCAGGTGATTGTCATCACCACGCCGTCCATCATGTACCTGGGCTATGCCATGCACCGGATCGCCCGCTCCAATGACGAGGACTACCTGCCACGGCGGCGTAAGCAGGCACCTGTGGTCGCGCGCGGTCACCTCCGCGACTACGACGTCATGGACGATCACGAGGAAGTGCCCATTATGACCGAGGAGGTTGAGCCGGTCAAGGGGGACCCGGGGGCGGAGGTGAGCAAGACGGCGGTGGCAGTCCCTGAGGGGATGGTGTTGAAGCATGACGGGCGGAGGCGTATCCTGAGGGACGGGCTGATGAAGGTGTATGTGGCGCAGCTGCTGTCGCGCATTGCCTTCGAGGTGGCCTTCCTGTTCGGCCAGTACGTGCTGTACGGTCTGCAGGTGGACCCATCGTACATCTGCATGCGTAGCCCCTGCCCACACACTGTCGACTGCTTTGTCTCAAGGTGGGTGGCTTGCCGTCTGCAGAAGTGTCTGGAAGGGTTTTTATAAGCAAGAAATATAAGGGAAAGTGTTTCAAGCATGGTGTGATGACAAACCAAAGTAACTTCACCATAACTGGGAATCCTAAAATTGGAGTCCAAGACTTTATGTAGAGTGTGTGTTTATATTCAACTTGTTAATGCACATTTAAGTTATGTGAATAAGAAATCCTCAGTCCTCTATCTTCATCCTTCTAAAGTGAAAATAAGTTTCATTTGCTTGAGGGGGGTTGATTAATTTATTATGCGAATATGGCATAATGCGTTAAAAGTTGATGGATTTGGTGATTAATTTTCATATATTCACATTTACTGCAACCAAGTTCAATGGTCGTAACATTTTGAAATGATTTGCTTTGGTTCCCATTCATCTCTATGGATGATATAAAACATTTTGCAACATTTGAACACATTGAACTGGAGGTGCATCTCTATTCATAGACGTTGTCCTGGCAACATTACATTTTGATCCCACTGATGTCAGAACAATTCTCTTGATTAGGCTAACATCTGTTTTTAATTTGCATTAAACAATTGATCAAGATGCACGCTGATATGCATATTCTTGAGCTGAATGTTTATTAATACAAATCTGAAATGCAAAAAAGTTTAATGGAAGCCTGGCTAGTGTTTACCACCTAATTGCCTTAGTCAGATATCTTGTTATATAACAACTTACTTGGAATGTAACCCCCCCCCACCCACCCCCAGAATGTAATATTTTATGTGACTGGATGCAGTGTGTATCATGAGGGCATTCTTGGGTCAGTTTAAACAGTTCTGTCATTTACATAATTTGTTATGGCACTGATCTCTATGAATATGAATGTGTCTTAGAATGTTGCCTTACTAAAGCAGAGAGGATAGATCAACACTCTATGAACACTCAAATAAAGAACAGGCACGAATCAACTTCATGATTGGCGGATTCATCCTAGTTGAGTCTTTGAGTTGAGGGTTTTGTGCTTTGGGCCATGGGAGACTTTGGGCTTCAGCCATCATTGTCCCCAATAACCAGGGTAAATCTATTGATTTTTGCATTAGTTTTTCTTCTGTTTTTGTTGTGTAAGGAGGGCCATCCCTCTGAATGCTTTTTCTAAATAAATCCTTGTAGGTAGTGTACTGCAGTTGATACGTGGGTGCAGTCAATACACGGTTTTGTTTTTTTTTAGTTTACATAAAACCCTGGTTTAGACATGGTGTGGCTTAAATTCAAGAAGTTCCTGTGTAAAAACTTGTTTGAAGTGGCCATCTGGTTTGCTCAAGGCAATGCATTCTGGACCTGATATAGTCATCATGTTATGGCGCACCTGATATTTTTCATCTGGACATCACCGTAGGGCTACCATACAGTACTAAAACCTCACATGATCAAAAAAACTTCAGCCAGATCAGACATGGCTGAACCAATCAATGGACTGAACCAAACGAGAACTCGACCAATGGCCATTGCACTACTAGGAAATAGGTGCCCGACATGATCGTCAGCTGTTCTTGATCTTGTTAGATGTCATGTCATGCCAGCCAGCCAGCCATTTCAAACAAGCTCTATGTCTTTGACCTGGCCTGTAAGCATTCGCATGCACAAATATGTTTTAACTGTGTATTACTTTAACTTTTAATGTGTATTTAACTTCCAGGTCTAGTTGTTGCAATTTTGAGATCTTTTCGTTAATTCAGTCCCTCTTCACTGTGCACTTGCAGGCCCACGGAAAAGACCATCTTCCTGATTACCATGTATGTGGTGAGTTCACTCTGTCTGCTCCTCACCTTCCTGGAGATCTGCCACCTGGGCTTCAGTGGCATCCGGGACACCCTGAAGGGGCGCTACAATGCCCGGAAGCGCCATCACCACAACCCCAGCCTCCATTCGCTCAGAGCTTCGGGCCTTCCAAGCCACCTCGGGTCCTCCTCCATGCTGAAGCGCATGCCCTCCGCCCCGCCGAGGTACTCTGTGCTGAAGAAGGACCCCTCCAACAGGTTCCCCAGGGACCCCAACCCTGGCGACTCAGGCCGCGAGTCCTTGGGCGACGAGCCATCGGGCCGGGACCTGGAGCGCATGCGGAGGCACCTGAAGATGGCCCAACAACACCTGGACCGAGCCTACCAGAGCGAGGAGATGGCGGCGGTGGCAGCACCATCCCGGAGCAGCAGCCCAGAGTCCAGCAGCGGCAACCCAGCCGAGCAGAACAAGCTCAACTACGCACAGGAGAAGCAGGCCAGCACCAGCAGTGACAAAGGTGTGTGCATGTTTGTGTGGGTGTGTGTCTGGATGTGTGTTTGTCTGCATGAAAGCTTAGACACAGTGCCTGTGTGTGTCTCTGTATTTGAGAGAGACAGAGAGCGTGTGTGTGAGAGAGAGAGAGAGAAAGATTGTGCATGTGCTTGCATACAACTCATTATGTGTGGCCCAGTGAGTTTGTATGATTGCTTGTCTGTGAGACATTTCATTTGTGATCTTTTCCTCTGTAGTTTCATCTCATAATATTGACATTCCCCAAGTTTAATAATGCTTAAGTAGGTCCCTGATTATCCGTAATAAAAGTGTTTGATCTCTTGCTCTCTATGGAGTGTGTTATCAGCGTCATCCTTTTTCCAGTAATCACAATCGGGATGTGATTCATTTTCTGATTTTGTTTTGACAACATTGAAGGCTAATCATTTTCTTTTTGCCTTCTAGGTGTTCATGCCTGAGATCTTTGTGGTCTAGTCTGCCCTTCAACAGCTCACACTGGTATTCAGGAAGCACATTTAAGGATGGCGGCCATAGATTTGCTTTGTGAAGATATGTATGCTATGATATGTGTGGTTAGCGTGTGTGTGTGTGTGTGTTTTGTGTGTGTGTGTGTGTGTGTGTGTGTGTGTGTGTTTTTTTCTGTTTGTCTGTCTGTTGGATGGGTGGTGTTTGTACTGGAATAGTGCCTTTCAGTATTAAGGCCAGTGAACTCTAACGCAAAGTGCGCAGTGTGAAAAGCTCCAGAGATGAATCACCAAGCGGGCCAATCCCACTGGTGCTCCAGATTGCCTATCCAGATCCCCCAACCCTCATGTCCCAGCATGCTTTAACACACCCCATCACCTCAACCCTGAATCATCGCGGCCTGCAGTTCTGCCATTGTTCATCACCCACGCAATGGCCAAAGGTGATGGTGCTGAGTCGTGTGGGCTTTTTTTTTGTGATTTTGTTTTTTGCGTCTTTCAACACTTTTTTTTTTTATGTTTTGTTTGCAGTAATAACAATGTTGGTTCTGGCTCAACAGATACTTTTCCCTTTGACCTTCCAGATAGTGGGATGGTTGTCGGATCAAGGTCTTGCCATAATACATGGCCGACCTGGGCTCTCCCACTAAACGGAACATTCCAGCTCTTAAAGAGGAGCCAAAGTGTGTGTGTGTGCGTGTGTGTGTGTGCGTGCGTCTGTGCGTGTGGTGGTTGGAGGTGTTTTGGAGGCGACATTGACGCACACACACGTACACACACACACACACACACACACACACACAGTGTTGCTTTTGGATGGTGAGTCAAGTGTTAGAAGTCCTGTCATCTGTCTTCTTGTCCCAAACTGGACTGACTCAGGAGGGGAGTGGCAGTTTATTTCTGTTAAACAATGCTTCTCAGATACGCCACTTGCTTCGAAGAATCTTCAAGTCACGTTGACAACGTTCACATGGCTTCGAAACTCCCCGTGCCTTCTTCGAAACTCTCTTAGTCTGAACCAAATGCTTTGCACAGATTTATCCTCCCATCAGTCACGCCTGCGCAATCTCAGAGCATTTTTTTTTCTTTCTCAGCCAGTTGGCAAATTTGGAGGAATACCTGGAAAATGCTTGAATATCTTGGCTAGTTTAACCTCTGCTTTTCTGATCCTTTCACTTATTTCCTTGGTCTTGCGTAGCTTGTCAAATACCCAGAATGAACAGACTGCCCTGAGTAACATTCCAATTTCTATTAATTTTTAAGGTCTTTATCATTACTTTGGAAAAGCTTCCAGAAAACCTGTACAAAAACTGGAGTTTTTGAATGTCACGTCGTCACTTAAGCAATACTTTTGTATGGTCTAATGTCTTCAAAGATGAACTTTCTTGGATTGTTTTTCATTGTTTTGTTTTAATATGTTGCACATTGTGGTTTACGACACGTGTTTTTTTTGTTGTTGTTTTTTTTTTGTTTGTTTGTTTTTTTTTTTTAATTGATTTGATGCTGAACCGCCAAATGCTTGTATCTCTGCCAGTCTTGTGGTCTAGAGGTGGGTGTCTGTCAAGCCCTTTGGCTTGGCTTTATTGAAGAGCTGCTTGATTGATGTGACGTTTCAGAAATGACTGTCAGAACAACAAGAGAAATTGTCAAGCGTGAGTTGTGCTTGAGATGTATGTGTGGTAGTTTTTGTGAGCTTTACAAATGTGTGTTGTTTTTGTTATATGATGTGTTATAACAGATGCTGTTTGCAGTGGGGCTGTAGAAAACATACATTTCAAAATCACCAAAGTAGCCAAAGATGTTGCTTTATGCAAGTTGCTGTTTTTGTAGAAAACTATTGTAAGTTGAATAGAAATGGAAAAAATAAAGTGGGCATATTTATACATGGTGTAGTGTTCTCTAAAAAAGCGCATGCATGTCCCATACATTGTTGGAAAAATTATGTCCACTACCAGTTACCGTTGATATAGTTTCGTCTCCCTCTAGTGGCAGAAAGCAACACTACACTTTTGGTGTAATGAAAATCTGTAATAACAAACACATCTGAAACAATTAACCTTGAATAGCGATAGCGGCACAATTATTTAATTCCACAATGAATGGATGGTTGTACTATAGCCACCTATTTTTTTTTTTTTAATGTGGCCATTAGTGATATCGTATTTAGATTTAACTTCTCAAAGTGGAAGGTACAGGAACATTATCAATGACCGTGATGCAGCTAATCAGATGCAGGTGCATTCCTCGGGTATGATGTTGGGAAGCGTTTCATACTTCAAGGAGACGCCACCATCAGACGTGGTGGTGAAACGTAGGGACTTCATGGTTCCAGGAACAGGGGCGCAACACTGCTTGATGCCCAGCACCTTGCTGTGCTCGGAATTGGCACAGGTGCCGTGACAGTAGTTAAAGGTGAACTCTTTGGGGTGCACGATCCAGTTGTCCCAACCCAGCTCGGCGAATGAGATGTCGATTTTCTGGAGGTGGCAGTCGCTGCTAGGGTCTGTCTTATCTGATGAGGTCCGCTGAAGGACGTTCAGAGCGGCGGGAGACCACGGGATGAGAGGCGAACGACGGGAGCGCTCCGGCCCTTTAGGTACTGTGTGGAGGTGTACGAAGGGACTTTTGTCTGGTTCAGACTCAAGGCACGCGCACTCTGAACAACGCACCTGTAGGATGAACGGGCCCTCCGCCAAGGCTTGGTGAAGGTCTCTCTCCAGGTGGTAAATGGTCCAACCGTCGTCGCTGCGTTTGCCCGGGGCGTCGGAAACCTTCAGCAGCTCCTGCCTAGAGGTGAGAATGTAAACTGGAGCGTTGACTGCTTCTCCCGCGTAAAACCAGAAGCGGGCTGAAGTAACACTTGTTTCTTTGTTGTCCAAGGAGGGCTGAAAATAGTAAGTGAAGAAGCCGTTGTCTGCAGTCTCGGAGGAGGAGGGAGCGTCAGGTGAGTCCACACAAGTGGAATCTATAATAGAAATAGAGAAAAAAAAATAACCAAGCAGGTTCAAAACTAAGTTGTGGCATGAACATAAAAGTGAAAGAATGAAAAGAAAAGAATGAAATTGAATAAAAGCTTAATTCTTTGTTTCTTGCCCTCCCATCCAGACTTCCCTTCTCTACCCATAGCACGTTAGTTGCAAACATGTAACACACTTATCTGCTACACTTGCCACACTTATGAGTGAACCCTTGAATGTTCTCTGTTAAAAAAAAAAAAAACTTGCCTGTTTAATCCAAACATGTACAATTGACCAGTGCATAACTGACAAACTGACAAAGCTCTTGAAAGGATTGATTACTTGCCGGCAGTGGGAAACAGAATGACCTCTGAAATATGTCGATGTTGCCTATTGTGTGCATCCAGGTCTCCCCGACTATGGCGAGAGCTTCGCCGGTGGGCATGCTCGGGCTCTGTGTTCTCTGCTGGGGGTCGCTTTTCTGGTGGCTTTGGTGGCTCTTCCAGCCCCAACCCCTCCAAGATGCGCTGTCTCACCCAGTCCAGCACCAATTCCCGTGGGATCTCGGGGTCCCCTCGGCATGCTTCAGACTCCAGCAATGCCCAGAGAGCCAGGAGGCACAGGGCAGAGAGAGGAGCCCTGGAGAGACTCTTGTTCATCTGCATGTTTCTCTACCCACTGTAGGTCTATGTCTGGATGTCTTGACTGTCCACTACTCACATATATGTTTCACAAAGCCTTTACAGTTAAATGAACTTTTGTATCCAGTACCATGCCAAGATCTCCAGTCATAAACACAGTCCAGAATGTTCGCTCTTGGACTCTTGAAGTTCCACAAGTGAAATGTCCAAAATCTCATAAAAAGAAAAGAAAACCTTCTTTTGACCCAGAAGTTCACCTCAGTGTCACCTTTAACTATCTTTTTCTTCTGCTAGTTCAGTCTTGAATGGTTGGCATTCACGTTGCACGACTTCTCAATCCAGACAAGCTTGTCATGGAAACTGAGGTTGTGGCTGAATCTCTAGAGATGTAGTTCCTTTGTGTCGAGTCAACTCCCCTCCCCTCTCAGTGTTTCTATGTTGTCTGATATGTGTAACCTTTTTCAGCCACCCTCACTCCTGAGCAAAACTCTGACACATGTTTGGGTTCACGCTGCCATCTGAACAGGAGACCTTTGGCTTTGGAGAGTTGCAGGTCCAACAGGAAGAGGCTAAAACTAATCATTATGCCCCCTTCACTCATAAAATAGGTGTTTATAGTTGCCTGACCTTGCCTTACATTTACTGTTACATTGTAAATGGGAATGTGAGAGTGTCACCAAGACAGTGTGATGTGTGTGCACACTGTTTTTGTGATATGTGGAGCACAGAGAGAAATACCTCTCTCTCTTTGTAGATGATGTGAAGAGGGTAGGGAGTGTATTTTTCTTTAGCCAAGATAGCACAAACCCAAACAGCAGTTAAGGAGATGAAAAGGACAGAGAGAGAATTGAGTATTGGCTGTTTGTAGAGTACACACACTCAAGATTGCACTGCATTTGGATGACAGGAAAGGCATTCTGATGTGGCTTAGCTAAAACCAGTTTACATGTGTTTTACAATTCTTGTTTATGTGGGTTTTTTTTTTTTTTGGTTTGTTTGTTTTCTTTTTGAAAGTGTTTAACTAATAGGCCTGTCTTCTGTTTCTTCAGAGTTCTGTTATGGACTTTAATACTTTCACCACCTTTTTGCTAGCCTGAATGAGTCTGCTGCTAGCAAGTTTTGTAGACCTGTCTGGAGTTGAGCACAACTTCCAAATCACAAAAACCCCAGGAACCAATCACAACTGTTTATCCTACATAGGCTGGGCTTTATATGTTGACAGACAGAACAGTGTATTCAGCAATCAACACAGTGTTAAATCACATGGACGTGCATTTTCCTTCAAATTGGGTAAACAATTGCAATCAAAAAGCATTGTTTACTTGAGACATTAGAAGTAATACAACTCCAAAACCACTTTACAGCAGAAATCCGGTGTGATCCAAGTCCATAGGCCTGATGTTAGAGGTCACCGAGTGCTATCTGTAGGAAAAAGAATGAGAAAATTGACAACATAGACTGCATAGCAAACCAGCAGCTGGCATTGGCTGAATGGGGCATAGGAAAACGAAAGTGAGTTTTCGTGCCCCTAAATGGGGCATAGGAAAAAGAAAGTGAGTTTTTGTGCCCAATTCAGTTAACTGTTAACTGTCGGCTCAGTATTCGGTCTATATTGTATCAATTTTGTCGTTCTTTTTCTTACTGACAGTACTCTGGGACCTCGAACACCAGCTGATTTCACACCTGATTCATTTACACCTGATTTCTCCTTTAATCTCAATTTAGATTTTGGAAGTAACCCATCATAACTCTTTGTTGTCTTTTATAATCTTTCCACATCTGTCAGTGATCATGAATCATCAATCAAATCAGTAGCAAACCCAGTCACCCATAGGTTCCTCCTGACTAATCTTGAGACAATTTCTCCTGTTACTGAGAATCTGCCTGGGAATGGAAAGGAGACAGTGAGTAATATTTCTGCACCTGTTTTCTGGCCTGTTTTGACTGAGTGGAGAAACCACATTGTTATCACTGTGCAAAGGCCTTGAAAGTAGAGTTGTTTCTCTGCCTTGGTTTTGTGTTTTCTACAAGTTACTAAACTTCACAACAACACTCACAAGGCCAGAGAACACACCCTTCAGAGAACACTGAATACAGCACGTCCTTTCCACACTCACACACACACACACACTCTATTTAACAACATTATTCAAAAAGATACCAATAAACTATAGCTTTGTTTGAACCTAATGAAAGTCATTAGTATGGTTCAAATCAGGCTACTAATAGACAACTACCGGTAATTATTAAAAAGGCTGAATGGCTTATGCTTCGGCTGTTTGGTTTGGTAAGATTCACGAATGCCACATAGTGATAGAAAACTGTCCTTGGTTTGAGGCTCAAAGAGTGGATTAGAATAAAATTAAATAAGAAATGAATGAAATGAAATATGAATAAAATATTTACAGTGACATTTACAATCATTTTGAGCCCCAAGCTGTGAGTCTTTCAAACAGAGGAGCATCCTGCATCTCCATTCAAACAATTATAATACCACCAACAGCAATGACTAAGTAGACCTATTTTTTCATAGGAGATTTAATTTTCACCAATAAAGTTCAATTACACCAACAATGCTTATCAGTCTATAGATTATAGTTTTCACCTTCGACTAATTAATGTAGACCATGGCTGAAATTCAAGACTGCACTCTGTTGCGCTGTTGTCTCTAAAGTAATGCAGTACTATGTCTCTTTCATGTTGCTGTAATTATAGTTGTCCCATGATGCCGTGGCGAGCTTTGAAACTGAGACTGCCGGCCGAGACAGTCAGCCTTGTCCGTGACCAACAAGCAATTTGTCACATTAGTTTGGCCTCAATCCACTGTGGCTCCACTGCCTATAGGCCTGGATGTCTGCCAGCTTTCTGTAAAACTCAAATGGACCACATATCACAGGGAGAATGTTATTGTAATTATGTAATTATGTACATTTAGAAACATTTACATTACATGAACATTTAGATGTTTTGTTATTAGAACAATAGTAATCCAGCAATCCACAAAATGCAATACTTTAGACAATGAGTAAGAAGGAGAGACTGTTCCTCACTGTGCTGCCCAAAAAATGATGACTGTAATACCGGCTATAACCAGCAGGGGGTGTGCATATGCTGCTGTATTTCTACGTAAACATCTAACCGGTGCAGCTTGATCCCATACCTTCCTTTGTGGCCTTTGGCAATGTCATTTGTGAATGCCCAGCTGTAACGTTAAAAGAACATTAGCCTATGATTCTTCAAAGGTTAGACACCAACCCAAAACTAACTGTGAAGGGACTGTTATCCGGGGTGTGCTAAAGTCTCATTCAACCTATAAGCCTGTTCAACTGATAGCTCTATCAAAGAACATTATTCTTTTCACTCATAAAATGTGTGAGTGTTGTGTTTTAGGAGGTTTCATCTGGTTGTTTGGAAAGGCTTTTCCAAATGGAGCATGTGAAGGTCCCTGAGTAATGCAGCAACTGGTTTACTGAATCTGATTAAGCATTCACTATAATATGAAACAATTTTATGACATAGTTTCACCAAATTTAGTTTTTACTCCCAACTGAAATGGCATCCACATAATTATGAAGTCTAGACATTATTGGGAAATGCTTCCCCCATATTGTAGTCTGCTTTAATAAATATTGACTAACAAGCTTCCATTTATCTCTGAGTTACATTTAAGTAAAATAATGATAGACTATGTTAATGTAGCCTAAAATGAGGGAGGCAATGTTTGTCGCAAAGGGTTATTGTCTGACAGATTCCCGATAATATCATTTAAAAACACTTTAAAAGGCCTTGGGGAAAAAGCAATGAGAAAGAGCCTTTTTTTGCTATGGAAAATAGATCTTCCAATTGCCAACCAATAGGTTATGACAATAGATCTCCAACAATGCACACTATACACACTCCAAACACGAAGGTAGAAAATAGCACAAATGACTCAACATTCTTTCTCTCCACCAACCCTCTCACACTCCCACCTACGCCCCCACTCCAGTGATCAATAGCCCTTTTTCCTCTGTTTGAGCGTGTGCAGTGAGCTTGTGAGGGGAAGGGGCTCAGGCAGTGGCAGCACATGACTCTGATAAGTGTTGATCCAGCCGGCACTGTGCTGCTATCTTTGCCCAGTGAATCATGACACACTCACGTAGACCCTGTGTTCCGTTAAGCAGGGCCTCCGCAAACTGACTTCCCAGGGACACAAGGGCTGAAGGGAGAGGAGGAGGGGTGTGTGTGTGTGTCAATGTGTGTATTTGCTGTAGTGTGTGTGTGTGTGTGTGTGTACATATGTGTTTATTTCTGTGACTGTACAGTATTTGTGTATTTCTGTGTGTGTGTGTGTGTGGGACTATTTGTGTGTGTGTGTGTGTGTGTGTGTGTGTGTGTGTGTGTGTGTGTGTGTGTGTAAGGGGTGCAGTGTGGGGCTGCCCAAAAAATGCAACCTATCCTGGTCACAGCTGTCACTCCAAGGCTGGTAGGAATCTTCTGTCACCTCCACAGGGAGTCAGCACGTGAAAGAGACAGAGAGAGATAGAGAGAGAGAGAATCAGAGGAAAAGTAAGACCAAGAGGGAGTGCAAAAGAGAAACAGAGCTAAGGAGAGCAAGTAAACGAATGTAGTTGAGTTGACTATGTTGAGCTTTTCATACTTTGAATAACTTGCTAGAGCTAAACACTGGGCAGGAGACTGGGGAAAGAGTTTAGTCTCACATGGGAGTGCAGAGGTCAGAACAGAGAGAGAGAGGGAGGGAGAAAGAGAGAGAGAGAGAGAGAGAAGGGGGAGTGACAGAAAGGGTCTCAATGACATTGCTCTTTCAGTAGGTGGTAAACAGAGACTACAGTCTCTTCTCCTGTCATGCTGAGCTGCCCTTCTCCACTCCAAGGGGTGAGAATCGGACCCGCTAATGCTTCGTGATCCGGGGGTCTTAGAACCCTGGTCAAACCGATCAAGGCCTGGGAAGCCCCTGCATTCTGCAGCCCAGTAATTAGGAAAAGGTAATCTGATTTTGTTCTTCCTTTTTAACACTTCCAGAGAGAGAGAAGAAAATAACACAAGTAATAGCACCAAGACAGGTTTGCTAAATCAGTTTATGTAGCCCACACTAATACACACTAATTAATTCATCCTACCAGAGTTTTAAGAAGAAAAAAAACAGTTTAAGTAAAAGGTTAAAGTTAGCCAAGTTGAAATAAAACTGAAAAAAAAAGAAAAACTGACAGTTTAACGATACTCATTAAGTTGCATAATAAAGTTGGATTGCTTTAGCTTGTACTGATTTTAACCTTGTTTTCTTGCATTCTGTGCAGATTGTGGTGGTAGAGTATAGTGGCCACAATGGCAACCAGCTGCTGTGTGGTTCAAGAGAAGCAGTCAGAGACCCTGGAGTTGGATACACAGTTGGCCTTGATATCAATACACAATAACTAATACACGCCCTGGAGGTTATTGATTGATGCCAAGTGGGCACACCACAGCTTGCAAAGAGTTGGTACTTTTGATTTTGCCATGCGACGGGGACACTTTCCCTCAAGAGCCATTCCAGAGAGAGTTGTGATGCCCTCTGCTGGGGCACCGGGGTGTTCTGCCCTTCCGTGCCAGGATCGGCCCGCTCCAGCTCCGGATCCGGCTCCAGCTCCGGCGGTGGCACCGGTGGCACCCGTCTTTCTGCGCAAGCTCAAGCGTGCTGCTGTTGCGACTGGGTGTGACGTGCGTCTCCGAGTGTTGGTCGGAGGCTACCCCGAGCCCGCATTGCACTGGTATCACGGCGACATGCCAGTTGCCAGCGATGAGGGGGACGCAGGTGGCCTGTGGATCAGGGACTGCCAGCCGGAGGATGGAGGCCTGTACACCTGCGTGGCAGTGAACCCACTGGGAGAAGCCAGGAGCAGCGCTGTGCTGGCCGTGCTGGACCTCGGAGAGGGTAAGACCAACTGCTACAGTAATTTCCTGAATATAAGCCGCACCATGTATAAACCTCAGGTCAGTGTTTTATGCAAACTAAAAAACAAAACCATGTATTTACCTGACCCTTGTATTAACCTCACCCATGTATTACCCTTAGTTTACTAAACATTACCTACTGAATCACAATCAGATCAGATCAAGTAGAATAATAAAAAGAAATGCAATCCTGTATATAACCCTCACCCATGTATAAATCTCATAGATGAAAACATTTTACAAAATGAATGTATTAATCTCAGTTACTAATCGGGAAATTATGGTGAATCGCTGATGTGTAGGGAATGTATAAAAAAAAAACGGCTTAAAGAGTGAGTAAATCCTTAACATGTTTGTAAGGATGTTTATAGTGGGGCACCAAGGGTTGCTTTCCCATAAATGGATTAAGACTAGTCCTTGTCAAAATAAACCTTGAGAGAACCTTTAAAGAAGCCTTCTCTTTAGTCTAGGACTAGGCTTAACCCATGGGAAGCGGGTCATTTTAGCCATTGCATGCTAGACATGCTGAGCCTTAAAAATTATGATTCTTTGGCAGAGAGCGAAGTGATCAGGCCATTTTAATGGGTCTGCTTTAGCACCTATAGACATGGAATTTGATGCTCAAACAGTGACTACTTTTGACTATTTTTTGGTCTGTTGCTTCCCTGGCAAAGAACTACCGCAACACACAGTATGTGCTTTTGTGAATCCCCACCACTCTTTGCATAACCCCAAACCAAACATGTTCCCTCACTGGCCTGACAAGACAGGTTCACTGATCTCTCTGTGTCATTTTTTTTTATTCACTTCCCTCCTGCAACATTTTGGCTTGTCCCTGGAGTGGACTGACTGATGCTGGCCGATGTGTGTGTAATAAAATACTCAGATCATGGTCGCTGCCATTTTTTTATTTCTCCCAGGGGTGCAACGACTTGCTTGAGTGAGTCACCCAAAATGCTGAATCACAGTGTGATGCTAGGTGATGCTTAGGTATTGTGTGTGGCGTCATCACCAAGGCCAGATTGTAATCACATGGGCTGGCACTGAGCAGCAGGGAGGCAGCTGATGTGGGGGCTTAGCTGAGGCTAAGAGGGGAGAGAGGGTATGGGTTTCTACTTTCTAAGACACACACACAGACACACACACACACACACACACACACACACACACACAAACGCACTCACACTTTACATATAGGCATGTGTGCATACACACACATACACACACACATACACAAACACACAGGCTTGCGCACATACACCCACGCATACGCACACACACACACACACTCACCCAGGGCCTTGTGACCTTTGGCAGAGAGTGTCTGTCTATCTGTAGATACATATGCAAACATGCACACGCACGCACACACACACACACAAACACACTCACATATACACCGTCACACTATGCCCACACAGACACGCACACATACACACACTAGTGAAAGCCAACTTTGCGTGACAATCCCTTGTCATGACTGAGGAGGGGTTACAGCTGTCTGATCTCTCACCACTTTGCTCTCTCTCTCTCTCTCTCTCTCTCTTTCTCTCGCTCTCACTGTGTGATATTTATGTGCCAGAATGTGCCGTGCCGTGTATCCAGTTTCAGCTCTTTACTCCAGTCTACACTATGCACTATAAAAGCCACACTACATGGACAGCCCTCAGGCTTTATTGTGTCTGAGACTGTCTCTGACAGTGTGTGTGTGTGTGTGTGAGTGTGTGTATGTGGGGGGGTGGGTGGGTGTTGGACTGGGGGTTGGGTGGAGGCGGTGATGATCATGGGCATGACGATAGCCATGATGTCAGTAGCCACAAAATTTAAAATGGAAGCACAGAATTTCAGATTTGTGAGTCCTGTGTTTGTGTGTGTATGTGTGTGTGTGGTATGTTCTGTCCATGAGCACAGAACTGTATGGTGCATAGATTGAGCAGCTAGAGAGGCCACCAGTGTATTTGACTGTCTCTCATTAATACCAGCGAAATATACATATAAATAACTACATAATACATAATATCTGAAGATTTCAGATCCAAAACCCACCAAGTTCATCTTGAGAAATATGCAAAAATGAGGTTGCTTTCATCATAATTTTCAAGTAATCTCAAATTAATCTGCAATTTGAATGTTATTATCAAGTGAAAACAAATCAATCCAAAACAATCCAACTGGAGTTGGATTGCTAATAAAGTTAATCAAAATGATGATAAATATTTTTTGTAAATTCATTGCAAATGGATGCATCTGACCTCTTCATTTTCAAAAGTAGAGGCAAATTGCTTGTAGTAATTGCTAATAGTAGTAGTATTTATATTTGCACATAAGAATGTGTGTGTGTGTAAGTGTGAGTGTGTGTGTGTGTGTATTTTCACACACTACAAGAGTGTCAGTGTGTTTAAGCACAAGGCAGCACATTTTCCCTGCAGGCGTGAAGGTCGACTCTTCCCTCAGTGTAATCTGCTGGTATTAGAGCACCAGGCTGGGCACCAGTGGGGTACAGGGGGTGGGTGGGTTGGTGGAGGGGTGTATTACGCACCTCTCGAAATAGACCCCTCAGACCCACTCACCGTCCCCAAACAGAGGGACCATTTTCGGGGGTGTCCACGGACGGGGCTCGGGGGTGCCCTGGAGATGTCCTGAGAGGAAGGGCTAACAGAGATCTCGAGAGAGAGAGAGAGAGAAACCGAGGAGGTGTGTGTGAGTGTGTGTGTGTGTGTTTTGGGTGGAGATAAAGAAGCTTAAGGACTGGAGAGCTAGTCAGCGAGAGAGGAATCATGATAAGGAGGGAGCTGCTGGATGCAAAGAAGGCACTAAGGAGCGTCAGGAGAGACAGTCTGGGGGCCCCCAGCAAGAAGAAACAGAGAGGTGAGCTGCAACTGGCATCTGTCTGGGCACTGTTGACACCATGGCACCACAACACCATGGATAGCATGGGAATTCTGCTCTCTCTCTCTCTCTCTCTCTCTCTCTCACACACACACACACACACACACACACACACACACACACACAAACATGCACACACAGAGAAAGTATTTTGGTGTTTGGTGTTTTTTCCGTCCTTCAGCTTCATGCACATAGACAAAAAAAAAAAAAAAAAAAAAAAAAAAACAATGTTTCAGTGTTCTATTTTGCTCCCAAAACTACTTCCACTACATTAAGATAACATATGGAATATTTAACCAGAAACCTTTTGGGAACATCTATAGAACTGACTATTTTGTTTACATAGTGATCTGTACTTCTTTACGTCTTTATATCACCATCTACTTTGTACTTTGTATCAGCATCACCCCTATCTCTGTCTCTCTGTCCACACACACACACACACACACACAAATAAACAAACAAACAAAGGCAAAATGAGATTTGCATGACCCAGTTGTAAGGGAATGTCTTTCAGTGAAAATAGTTTTGATAAGCTGTTAGTTGATCATTACCACAAACTAATAATTCTATCATGTCTTTTTAAAGCTTATGTATGATAAAAAATGTCTTTCATCTTGTTTGTGAGCAGCAAAACAGCTCAGCCAGCTCCACCCAACATGATATATTTGTGATTGCAAGTCAGAAAATTAATGGATAGGTTAATGACAAAAATGGAGAAATTTGCAATGCAGAAAAATAATTCAATGAAATAAAAAAAATCTCATATTTCTGCCAATATATTCAGATATTCAGATATAATATATTCCTATAGTAGGCTATTAACTAGACTCTCTCCAATATAAACTCTTAATTACTGCTTATTCATATCAAGTAAGATAGTTGTTGTATATGAATTATAATCTCAATATGCTTTGCTCAGTAAAAGGTTTATAAGGTGCTCAGGCTATTCTCAGTAACAGTTATTCTCAATCAAAAACACATAATTTGGTCACTATTACGTACTTGTAGTTTGGGGTTTTGTTCCTATGAATACACCATCTTTTCTAAATGTTATTGAAGGAAACTAACTGTTCCTGTTGTTCTACTGCCTTATAAGCCCCATCCTAACCAAAACATATTAAGATCATAATTCACAGACAACAACTAACTAAACTAACTACGAATAAACAGTAATTAGGTTTATACTGGAGAAATTCTTAGTTAATGGTCTATAGTGGGTAGAATAAGGTCATGTAGAATAAGGTATTAATAAGTGATTTGTAATGACTAACAAATGACTAGCATGTTACTAATTTGCATGTTAATAAGCTGCTAGTTAATGATGAAAATGTGTACCCTAATCTAAAGTGTTTAGATTGAGATTAAGAATCTAAGTATTTTTAGTTTTGCTGTGTTTTGTATTAAAAAATGGCTTGGCATCTTGGTTGCAGCTCAACCCTGAAAATTGAAATTGCCAACGGGTGTCTATATGCAAATTCTGTCTTTTCATTTCCACCGATCGTCTGAGTAAATCAATCTCAGTCACTGAAGCCACTCAGCCCTGCAAGACAGCAGTAGGCTAGCCTTATTACACAGATTCATCAGCAAAGCCAGGAATAAACTTACTAGAATTTCTCTTGAGAAGTGACTCAGACACCTGAATAACTGAAAGGATTCAGACTATGTTTTATTGTTTGATTGTATGTAATTTTATTGCACTGGTGTTATGTGGCGATAAGTTATCTGTGTTAAATAATCAATGTTGGAGTCTTAAAAACTGTAAGATGAGGTGGATTACTGAACTGATTCTAAAAATGGATGGAGCTATGAATGTTGTTTTATAAAGCAACACTATGCTTTTTGGTATCTTCAAATTCATAATGGATCTTATGTAGTCAGGTAATTCACAGATAAACAAGTAGTCCCTGCCAGTCCCTCAGGATATCCATTATGCAGCTCTGGGATAGAACATACTGCTGGAAAAATGAAAGAAAACCTTTTGAACCACAACATAGACTAATGCAAGCTAATGGGGAGGACTCCGGATGGGCCGGTTCACTTTCACCTCTCTTTTGGAACAGTTGAGGAATTCATTTTGACACTTATTTTATATTTTCCTAACGTAGCCTACTCACAAATGAGAATGCCGCCACATCATTGAAGCGGATCAGACCCTGCAGGGTCTAGACTACGTATTGCAGTAGACCAAATAATAACAGAATAATGGCAAAAGCAAGTCACCATAATAATCATTAATGTATACAACCTGAAACATTAACAATGACAATTAATTACTTAGATTGAAGATAAGCAGATGAGTTTTCAGAAGTATTTTTAGAAAACCCCTAAACATTTTCAGGAAAAAAAAACAAAAACATAAAGGTAATGGCCTTTCTTATGTAATCACTGTGCTTTTACTGCATGGCAAATGCCACCATATCTTGAGGGACAATAAATGACATGGCTCATGTAGTCTAGACCCCGCAGATAATGACTCTTTGGGAGGGAAGCCAGAAATGGCTTTGTTTTGATTTCCAACTCTTGGGTGCTGAAGACCTTTGGCATGCTGACATTTGAAGCAAGATCAATGGTTCTGCGTTATGAAATAAGAAGTTTCATAACAACAAGAAAATGGCTGCTGTGCATTTCCTGTCCTAATTTACTGTGACTGGGTTAAAATCTTTCTGCCTGGTGTACACCAGCACCCTTGCTAGTTATAGGCTCCATACAGTAATGCTTAAAATGGACACGTCTTAGTCAGTGTGTAAGCTTAGTTGGTGTGTAAGGTTAGTGCTCTTGTAGCACTAGGCTGACATACTGGGGAGTCTGCCTATTCTTAGAGAGACTATGCTAGTATTTCTGGGACAGAGGACGAGACATTTTTGGACACGAAGGCTGAACTTAGCCAGTTCATCTGTTTGCCAGGGTATCACATATTCAAGTGGTATGCTCCTCTAAATGGTTGTCAGTCTTAGGCAGGGCTAGACCAGATACATTGCAGAAGCGTTAGGTTGTGTAACTTCAAAATACATTTAGAAGACTTTAGAGTGTTCACTTCACCGGTGCAGCCACTTTCACTGATTATAGTGAAAGCTAATTGTTAAGGCAGATGCGACTTTGACTTAAAATTTCCGTAACGTATCTGGTGGTGCCCCAGAGTTAAGGCCTCTTTAGGTTATGATTCTTATCCAGAACAACTGATTTTATTCTTCTGATTGTGCAGTGACTCCAGTAAGAATGTCACAGTTCAGCATATGCCACAGGATTTAGAGAGTGGTGACTTTGGCAGGAGCAAGAGGCACTTTTGCCACTTTGGCTCACTGCACACTAATTAGCATCTGGTGAGGCTGTAATGCATAGTGGAGCTCTGACTTGGTTTCTTACTGTAATCACTGGGTAAAGAACACAAAGTGGTGATTTTAGTATAATTCACCATATGAAATTATATTATACTGCACACTTTACTATACACCATACAACACTATACTGTACAACACAATGTATGCTAAGTTGATAATTTGCTGTATATACTGTAATTGAAGCTTGCACCATCACTTCAGTGTAGAAAGTTTTTCCATATTGTTATTTCTGCAGACCATCTACAGCCCTCAATCTATAAACATACCGTATTGTTGTTCTATTCTTGGGGGTGTCTTGTTAGACCATCACAACCTTTCTATCAACAGTTTGCAAGGACATTCAAAGTATGGTTCAGAAAATCCATGAAAAAGATGAAGCACTGTGGTGGAATAGCTTATGAAATACAAACTGAATTATTCATATTGAAGTAGTTAAATCCATATGTTTGGGGCAATTGAAAGTCACATACTTTGTGTGTAAAAAGACAACTTTAGAGATGTCTTTTCAAAGTTTTGTGAATGGCTTCTGTCTGTGGAGGAACCTGAGCTGAGTAGCACAAACAACCAAATGTGGTTGGGTTACAGTAAATGTGGGTGGGTTGTAAGTACTGGGACCTGGCAGATGGGCACTGTGGAGAGATTGGTCCCTCTACAGTCTATGGGTGATACTGCTGTTGTTCTTCTAGATACTCTGGAGCTCCGAACATCTCCTAATTTTAGTTTGCTGGGCACAACCCTTGACCCTCTCTCTCTCTCTCTCTCTCTCTCTCTCTCTCTCTGTCTCTGTCTCAGAGTCCCTTTGCGCACAGTGCCTGACTGTTCTGGAAGTCTGAAACATTGTGATAAGATAAAGCTCTAAAGGACTAGAGTGGCCAACAGTATTAGAACACACTGAATTCCTGAGATACACTAGAATGCAAGGTCACCCATCTACCCCCTGGCTGGGTGGACTGGGGAAAAACACATTGTGACCTACCAGTGTTTGTTTCATAAAATGAATACATGGAATAATAATTGATAAATGAATAGATAAATAAGCGTGCAATTCCACATAAAATATACTTTTTTCCCACCCATAATGCCATTAAAATGCTATGGTATTTGTATGATGTGAATGATAATGTGAAATGTTTCTGTCTCTACAATTTCTACATGTAAGTTTAACTGCCACAAATAGCGAATGCTCAAATTTCATGCTAACATTCAAATGGCACAATATAAGCATTCTATTGACATTATGGATGTGGCAAAGATGTCCATTTTCTGTGTCAGGTTCTGCATGTCAGGTGTTTGGAACAGATTCACTTCTGAAAAAGTCTTTCAAAAAGGCGAGTGCTTGTTTGACATACTTGATGCAATTTAGAGGAGGCGTTAGGTAGGCAGGGCCTCATGCCATGTTACCCATGGCGACCAGACAGCTTTCAAGAATGAGAAACCGAGAAGAGAAAACAAAACACTAATTGGGTGGTATGCAATCTGTGTAGGTACACAATGGGCCATGTTCATAGTTCCAATTGGTTTGTAATCATTTGTTTAGGTGGTGTGTAGGACGTGTTTACTGACTATGGGTAATGGGGAGAGCTGTTGTGCTTTCACTGAGTCAAGTTGAGTGAGCAGCATTAGTGAAGCATCTGTAAACTGATGAAAGGTGAGGCAAGCCTTGTGCACAGGCTTTTTATTGATCTCTGCAGCCCCACGCAAAAAAAAAAAAAAAAACACACACAGACACACACACACTCACACACACACACACAACCCTCCTTGTAATTAACCTGCACTAAATGCTCTGTCCCCGTGTTCTGGGCTGTTACCATAATAATTAATGCTCGAATGAAAAGTGTTGACATGATGTTGGTGTGACTTGATAGACATATTCATGCTCTCACTCACCTCCGTCCTAAATGTCACAAACAAACAGACTCTCTCTTTCTCTCTCTCTCTCTCTTTCTCTCTCTCTCTCTCTTTCTCTCTCTTTCTCTCTCTCTCTCTCTGCTCACTAGCCGAAGCAGGATTAAGAGCTAGGCTCTGGTTTCAGCCCCCTTAGCCCCTCATAGCTCCCTACACTGGCACCATTTACACACACACACACACACACACACACACACACACACACACACACACACACACACACACACACAGAGTGTGTTCATGTGTATGTGTCCCCTGTCATTAATTGAGATGGCATACCTTTAGGCTCGTGTTACAAAGTGTGACATGTGATGTGACGCAAAACACAGAGCGGGCCAATGAAAACACGGACATGGAGTTATGTGTTGGAGATAGGACAATGACTCGGTCCTGAGAGGAGAAGTTAAAGTGAACACACACACACACACACACACACACAGATCAGACCAGGTTCACATGAGATATTGGAAACAAGCATCCAATATTTCTGTCAGATATAGTAGACCAAGTTGTTCATGGTGAAGCCTGTTTTACATGATTTGATCATGCAGGTCAAAATGTTTTTACCTATTTAGTTTTTTTCATAAACAAATGATCACAAGGCTGTCTGAGGAAAATACAGTCCATGTCAACTAAGGCTGAGGCTCAACAGGTTACTGCCGGAAAGAGTCACCGGGCTCGACCTGTAAATTGGCAGACTGGCAGATGTAGCCCGGCAACAGCCTTGTGATAGGACCGCCAAATACTGGGGATGGGAATAGCTAAACAAAATGTCCTCCTCTGAGACTTCTGAGGCAAAGCATTAACACTGAAACTAACACAGGGAAAGATCTGGAATAGAATACCCTCTAATGACTGCTGATCCTCCATTTAGTGTGATATCCAGGTTACTAGATACAGCAGTAACTCAGTTGACTGATAATCGTCTAATATTGACTGAGGAGGCGTTCATTTGGTGGTATATTATATATGCTTCCTACACATGGGCGAAATGAGCAAATGAAATGCTAAAAGATTCAGTAAATGCTTGCCTTCTGACACTGCTGCCTATTCATGCAATATTTTGCACACATAGGCTGTCGCCATGGTGATGAACCAAGTGCTCTGTTTGGTGATTATCCATGTTTTGTCTGTTTTGCCGCACCCCAGTGTGATGGCTAGAAATAAATGATCGTCTTTAATCTTCACCTTCGCAAGCTACCTGGCAATCCTCATGCAGACATTGCGAATTGGCACATTTTATATCTAAAAGTACTCACAAATGAGGTCATTGCTCTTTTAAAAGTATGGAGAGTCAGATGTTGGTCATTTGAGGTTGGTCTGAAAACTCAAAATGGTGTATCATTTGATTATTACACTCAGTTAGAAGCCAAAGCCCCAGTTCAAGTTCAGTCTTTCTTTTCAAATATGACAGCAGTTAAAAATGTCAAAAAGACAGCAGACAAAAATACTTCCAAATATCCAAATGTTAGTTTCTCACGTCCAGTTAAAGTGTCAAAAAAGTGGTTCTTTCTCATTGTGGAATTAGCACCTCTGCTTGTTTATCCTTTTTTTTTTTTTAATAAGGCTAATAGTCCATCTGGAGTGTGTAGTAATATCAGCCTCTGCCCAAATCGATCCTGGTTAAGTGAGATGTGAGCCGGGCAGCTTGTCTTGTTTAGCACAGAGTGTTTTTATTGATTTGCGTACGTGTGCGAGAAATCCCCTGAGGTGGTTTGTGTGTGTGTGGTGTATTTGTGTGTGTGTGTGTGTGTGTGTGTGTGTGTGAGAGAGAGAGAGAGAGAGAGAGAGAGAGAGAGACACTAGTAACTGCTGACTACAACAGCAGACTAAAAAGGGGGAAGCACATTCTCCTGTCACTTCGTCCACACAGTAATGATTTATCAATAAAATAAAATGGTCGAGGAGGGTAGAATGAAAACGGATGGCAAAAGACTCTAATGGAGCCAAATGTGTTTCTTCAGTCTCCAGCATTAGACTTTCATCAGGATATGGCTTGGCCCTGTTACCCTCCTAATCATTTTCACAGGCTCTCATTTGATGGATTAGATTCCACTGACAGACATTTCAGCAAGCTTGACTGAGTGTGTGTGCAAGGAACCATTAATTAGGCCATGTGCTGCAAAGAGCATATGATGAGGGCCGGCACTGGGCACTGGTGTGTGTGTGTGCATTTGTGTGTGTGTGTGTGTGCGTGCCTCCATTTCATTAAAAAGCAGCTAGAATTCAAATCAGCATAACTGGGTAAATATTCAAATTGTGAATTGTGAACCTGGCACAGCATACAGTCCACCGTGTGCAGATACATTATATACCTCATACAGATAGGCAATCAATCAGGCACCGCCCCGATCCACGTTCCCTACTGTAGATCTGACATTATGGACAGAGAGTGGGTGAGATTTGCATGCGTGAGATGAAGGAGCTGCTAATAGCCAATGCATCAAATATGGAAATGTGCCGTGTCACAGTACTAATGGGTACCAGACAGCTGGTGGGGTCCGATGCGGTGGGGTTCATTGCAGTGTGGTGTGGTGCAGCAGACCGGTGCTGAGGCTCCGAGCTGGGACTCGGTCGGACGGTCGTTGAGCTCAGCTGGTCGGTGATGTCACGCTCAGGGTACCATTCATCATGGCTTCTGCCTCCCTCCCGTCTTCGCTCCCTCAGTTACCGTCACGCCACAGCGCGACTGTGCTGTGTGCACGGCATGGCACGTCACGGCTCTCAGGCAGACTCCCAATGGATAATTCATGTTTGGTGAGCTGTGAGCCAAATGCACACACACACACACACACACACACACACACACACATACACATCTGTCTCTCTCTTTCTCCCCTCTCTCTCTCTCTGTTCTTTCTCTCCATCTTAGCCCCTTGTTCTCTTCCCTCACTATGCTTTCTTCGCCTCTTCTTCTTTCTCTCACTCTCTCTCTCTTTTGCTCTTTCTCTCTCTTTCCCCTCTGTATCTTACACACAGTGTCTTCTGCTCTTCCTTTCCTCTCTTCTTTCCCACTCCCTCCCACTCTTCTTCTCTCTCTCTCTCTCTCTCTCTCTCTCTCCCTCTCCCTCTCTTTCTCACTCTTTCTCTCTCTGGAGATATATTAATGGGTAAAGGGAAAAGACAGGATTGGAGATGTAATGGAAAAATTGCAGTGTTTTCCTTTTGAGAGCAGGTATGCTTCTCTCTCTCTCTCTTTCTCTCTCTCTCTCTCTCCATCCTTTTCTTTTTCAGCCCCTCTCGGACAGGGTCTGGTCTCTGTGCAATGCACTGAGCCTTTACCCTCCCTCTCCCTCACTCTTTCAGGAGGCTGCAGGAGGCTGGGAGTGACGTCACAGAGAGAGCAAGAAGGAGGAGAGAGAGGAAAGAGGAGGAAAGAGAGAGCAATAGAGATTGAGCAAGAGAATTACGGAGAGAGAGTGAGAGAAAGGAGGTGTGGGAGAAAAGAGGAGAGGAGGGAAGGAAAGAGCGAGAGAGAGAGAGAGCAAGAATGTGTGTGCATATAGGAAAGTGAGCGAGAAGAACACAGAGAAAGAGAGAGAGAGAGAGAGGGGATTCTGCTCGCACGGGCAGCATTTATTCACGTTGCTTTTGTTTGGATGCCGACAAGCTTCCCCCAGTCCCCACCCTTTCCCCTGTATTTTTCTCGACTCTGACCTCGCCTCCCCACCCTCTGGATCCCCCTCCCCAACAGCGATTGCTCTCTTCTTCCACTCCTGAGCCTCCGCCTCCACCTTCTTCACCTCCACCATCACCTCCACATCCGCCACGTCCTTCACTACAGTAGCAGCAGCAGCAGCAGTAGCAATAGCAGCTGAACCTGAGGCTGCGGGTGAAGCTGCGGCTGGAGCTCTCTTTGTTTTCCCTTCCCCCTCTGGAAGAAGAGGAGGAGTAAAGGAGGAGGAGGAGGAGGAGGGGGAGGGGGAGGATGCGCTCGTCAAAGGGATGCCATGAGCCACAGCAGCTGTTCAAACACCTGAGGCTCACAGTGGCTCAGCTACGAGAGAGAGTCACCCAAGAATTACTAGATTGGTTCTGAAGAAGACATTCTCCTATTTTATTCATATTCGTATTTCTAAGTATCACACAGCAAACCAGTAAACCAGTTAATGCAATATCTGATATTACCATAAAATATACTTTAGCTTTTGTTTTTTGGGGGAAGAGTTAATCATCAAGCTACCAACAGGTTGAATTATGAATTGAATTATTTTTCTGCACATTTGGAACTTGGATAAAATCATGAAGAAAATCTGGTCAAAGAAGAGGTTTCAGGTGAGTAAAGAATTCCTCTCCTTGTGTTTACCTCTCACACTCTTTTTTTCCCTAAATGTTGGCTTCCCATTGCTGTGTCTAGACAGCATAAGGTCACCTGTCAGAAACTGCATATCATTGACACACTTCCTACAGCCAACCGCCATAGAGAGTCTAGTTTATCAGCCATGTTTGACCCATAATCAATCTGTGAAAAGCCATAGGCTGGAGGGTGTCAAATGTGCTGTTGTCATAGGTTTGGTGTTGCTATGCAGTAGCCATACAAAAAAAGGCATCAACAACAAAAACATTAAAAGCTTCCAGCTCAGCGCGGTGTCAGTGATATTGGGAGTTTCTTCAGGGACGTTATTGTGTCTTGTTGCCAGGGTAGCAGAGCAGCCCGTGCCTCTCAAGTGCTGGAAATAGTGGAGCGACCAAAAATGAAATATAAAAAAAAGTGCTTTTAAAAGAAAAAAATGACAAGGGTAGGCTGAGGGGAGAGATTATCCACCGAATGCGCAGTCATTCCCGGAGTGATGAAATACCCAACAGAGCAGCGGCAACATGAAGCAACGGTAAACTAGTGCCGTCTGCCATCAGGACTCAGGCTCTGCACAAGCGCTCGCTCATGCCAGGATGCTCCGGGGTGGGAGTACAGTAGGTGGATTATTTACGAATCCTCCGGTGTAGGAAACTTGTACAGTGGAAACGTGACTGACTTAACTTTCAAATACTTGATTTTATTTTTTTTTATTTATTAATCAACAACAGCCGCAACAATGTAGCTATCTGGTCTATACAAGATTATTCAATCAGTGGCATCTTTTAAGATATACCCATCTGGTTAATATAATGTAGGCTAAAATGTTATGTAATGTATTCTGATATGAGTTTTTACTTTCTTGCAGAAAACTGGCCACTCCAACCGGACCTTTGGGAGGTTCACTCATGGTGTGTGCAGGTCTATTATTCAGGTTAAATATCAACTGTATAGTCTATATATGGTTATGGGCAAAGCTGAAGATGCGCTTGACAGATACACTTGCAAAAATGATTTTTGTGTAGCTACAGCATTTCATTTCAGGAATGAATTCAGGAGTTTGGTTGCATAGGTTGAGGACAGGGAATACAGATAACCTTTCAAGACTGGTTATTATGCTTACTTCATTGAAGTTTTGGTAAATCATATTAGTTTAAATCTTTGTGTCTGTATTTGTTTGTAAAATAAATTGATGAATCTCTTTAGTAATATTTGTGCTTGAATGATTATTTCAGTGGATTTGAATAAGCAACGATTAAGTCTTTGCCTGTTTATTTCTTTGAAGTCTGTAGAATGATGCAAAGTGAAGCCATGAAATTGCTTGTCAAAATCAAATGCTAGCCATGTGCAGCTTTAATTTCAGCTTAAATTTCAGTTATCTTAGTAAAGCGTAGGCAGGTGTGACTGTGGGTGACAATATGTATCTCTGTGTGTGCAGCATTACAGTAGCATTATGTGCATTTATGCGTGTTTGTGTGGGATGGATTGTTCATAGAATGAGCATCCTTGTGCGACTGTGTGTGTGTGTGTGTGTGTGTGTGTGTGTGTGTGTGTGTGTGTGTGTTTTAGTGTATGTGTCGATTGTGTGCGACTGAGATGCTGGTTTCTATGGTAACTGTGCTTCTCTGTTTACCCATTTCTTGCTGCCACTATGGAAGTGAAGTTTTCCGCTCCTGCAGGAAGCAAACCTCTGGTAAAATGAAAAAAAAAAAATTCTTACCGCTGTGGTTCTTTTATCTGCCTGATCTTTTTCAGTGTCCCATTTGCCTTTCACTCATTCCTCATTGAAAGTGTTTCAAATGCAAAAATATGCTCTAGATTTTGGTCTTTCATATCCTGTTTCATATGCAGAGTTGTGCTTTGATACGGAAGCCATGAGCAATGAAAGAGGGCTTAGTCTGTCCCCACATCTTTGTTGTTATTCGTTGAAGTAATTCCACTTGCACCCTGGTATACTGTAGGTACACTAGCATAGTGATGGCTGTGAAATGAGTTTTGACATTTATGGGTCAGTGTTGTCTTGAAAAAACAAACTAAAAAAAAAAAAAAAAAACAATAAAACAACATTAGTCATCACACACTTGCCGCTCACTCATCTGCCAACAAACTACCCTTGTGGAGAAGAAATCTGTTTCAACGCTTGTCTCTGTCCTCTCCCTATTAGATTTCATGTCAGTCTATTTGTGATGAAGCTTTGAAGTGGTCCGTTCGAAGGAGGCTGTTTGGTTTGTGTGTGTGTGTGTGTGGGGGGGGCTTCTGACGCACCTGGATGCCTCCTTTTTAGCTTATCTGGCCCTCAGTCCACAGTTAAATTGGCATGAAATGAGATTAGGGTTGTTGCTGTGTTTAATGTTGTTTCTTCCTCCTCTTCCTCCTCCTCCCCTGCTCATCATCTTCCTCCTCCTCCACCTGTTCCTCCTCTTCCTCCTCTGCTGCAGACTCAGAGAATACAGAGGATGAGACTGCTGAGGCACAGGTCCCCATGGAGGCCAAAGAGAGAGGCAAGGGAGCACAGAGCCAGACAGGTAATTAACTGTCTGTCTACACGTCTTTTTTTGTCACTCTATCTCAAATGTCTGTGCTTACCTGTGTATTTGAAAGACACGTGGACACACAGGTAGTGTTTTTTTATATAAGTCTGTGGCCCTATTTTTAATTTCACACATGCACATAAAAGGGAAGGGATTTCAACTCTGATAAAGTGTTTTGAAGGTCTGCCTGTAATCATAATAAAAGCTTAAAACAAGTGTGTAAAGAAGTCACCATTCTAAATTTAGAACCTGAGGAGTTCACCAGTACAACAAATCAAATTTATGGGCTGTCTTCAGTTGCCATGTTGCACACACACACATCATGGTTCACACTCTCTAGAGTTTCATGTTGGCACGGTAATGGTGATTATAACAGCATGGAGGGAAGGAGCAAGCAGAATAGAAGGGTGATTTTTTTTTGGGGGGGGGGATTTTGATTGATTCAACGTTTGTTCTCCCCTCTTACAAACAAAGCCTGCCCACACATCATGTTTATTCATATTCTGAACAAAACAAAACTCCCAGAGTGAGCATACTGTGTTAGCTTTTTCATTGCTTATTACCATTCCCACAGAATAATAATTGTGCAAATGAAAATCTATTCTTATTAATTTATATTCTCCAACACAAAACTAATTATGGTTATATCTTATGCTCAGGTATATAGATAATTTGATTATTTTTGATCAGACAGTTTAACAATATGACAGAGCAGCTTTGTGTATGGAAATATTGGACAGTAAAATCAAACATCAGTGTTTCAGTATTTATATTTGTATGTGTCTAGACATTTGAATTTTTGTATTATTTGTTTAGGTGTCAAAATGGCAGACCGCTCATCGGAACCGTACGATTCCAGAGTTGTCCAGGACCCCGTGGTGGGGAGAGAGGTTTTCCCCCTGGGCTCCAGACCCCCCGGCCTGATGGACCCCTCTCAGCCCGGCAGGCAAGCACACCTGGGGGGCGTAGAAAGCCCCCCAGTCAGGCACCTCGGTGTGGAGGCCCTGCTCCGGGCATCCCAGGCCAATGTGGCGCGACCCTCGTGGGAGTCGGAGGAAAGCGTGTCACTAGCCAGTGATTATTATGGCAGCATGTTCAGTCTCTACGGGGGAAGGACTTTTACTATACATCCTTGAGAGAAAGGGCACAGGGGACACAACAGTAAAAGAAAAAAAAATAGACCCATTTACAATTACACTGACTGACAACAGTCTATAGAAACCCTAAATAGTCACTCTTTTAGTTCCCCATATTTTTGTTGTAGTTGACATTTTCTCATTTTGTGTGTTAGTCATTAAGAATGTTACTTTGAAACTCCATGCTTTCCTTTGACTCCATCCTTTATTAAGGGATATCCTCTTTGAATGAGGTGATTTCTGTAACCATTCATAAACATTTTATAAATACTTTATATCAGATTGTCTGCTGTGTTATACAGGTTTTTCAACAATACTATAAAAGCCTGTATACGACATGATTAGCTGCATTTTTACATGTATGTAAATTGTTTATAATATGTTGTGTGCATTAAATGTTTCTGAATGGTTACAAGACTGAACCTTACAGTAAATCAATTTAAAATTTCTTGGAGCATTTGCATGTCACCATGTTTTCAATTGCTGTGACATGGCATGTTTCTGTCATTTTTTTTGCATGTTTTCTAATGTTGGATGGCTGGAGTCAGCAAAGATTCAAAGTGCCTATTTTTGCCACAATAATACAAGCATCAAATATATCTACATGAGAAAATAACACATACTCATTATCAACATTAGATCCTAATGTTGAATTTCACAGAAGGATTGCTTTTTGCACCCACAAACTCAAATACTCGCCAACGTCCCTTTCTAACATGCATTTACGAATTGTGTGCCCCTCCCCCAACCTCTACCAATGCAACCCTTTCCTTCCTTGGAAGACCATTGCCCTAACCATCCATATTCCCCCAATTGCCCACATTTCAGGAACCAAGTGGACCCCCTATTAAAGGACATCCCCAGTGCTAAGTTCCCTATGGGCAAAACCAAACTGAGTTCCAATGTGACCTCACCCTTGCATGGCTTTGACGAACCTGGACCTGATGCATCCTTACCTAGTGACAGTAGCCAGAGCCAGCACCTGGGAGGCACCATGACACGTAAGGAGGCAGCTGATGGCAAGGTGAAAGCAAAGGGTTCCAAGTCATCTGCATCCTCTCAGAGCAGCGATTCACAAGACTCTCATCGAGACTCGCTGACCGGCCAGATCCCTAAGCTTGCTCGGGCTGGCTCCAAGATCTTTGCCAAGGTCAAAGCCTTTGAGGAACGCAAGCAAAGTGTTGACATGCCGAAGGGGCCGTCATCAAACCGCCCCTGGATGATGTTTGGCCGGGCGGCATCCGTCGACTCTGGAGATGACCAGTCTGGAGCCATGAAAGATCAAATACCATCGGACGTGGCCCTGAAAAGGTCTTTCTTCAAGCAGAAGGCATCTTCGCTGGAGGAGGGTAGCAGCAACAGCAGCTATGCTCAGAAAGTTCAGAATTTCCAGAGCAAATTCACAGAGGAGCTCCATCGCATCAAACGTCTCGTTGGTAGGCCCAACCTGAAAAAGGCCATGTCTACAGAGCAGCTCTGTGAGACGGACAAACAGTCCTTGGGCAAATTGGAGCCCATCCCACCCGAGGTCATTAAAAAACTCCAGGATCGGGAGCGAAGTATCGAAACGAAGGCAGCAGAGTCTGAAAAACAACCAGTCCCACCCAATGTGATCGAGAAACCTCAGAATCGGCAACAAAGACCCGAAAGGATGTCTACAGAGCCTAAAAAAGAACAGTTGCCACCACAGAACTTGGTCAGAACTCAAAGCCATCAGCTAAAAGGAACAGAGGAAAAGCAGCCTCAGCAGGACCACGTACCATGGCGCACTGGAGTATCTAAGAGACAGACTGGGAAACACACACTGGCTGGAAAAGCAGAGACAGATGGCAGCACCAAAGCCAAGCCTCAGATACTCCCAGCAATCAAACTTCCGGGCCAGTGTTCACCCAGGCTCCCACGCAAGACTCCAACCCGAGACTTCCCAACCGCGATCATCCCGCAGCCTCTCAAAGAGATGCCACCTAGCCAGGAGACTGAGCAGCCAGTTCACAAGAAAGAGAGAAAGTCTACAAGCCCTTGTTTGCAAAGGGCATCCACACCCACAAAAGATTTACCAGTCCAACAACCTGTGAAGCCCCCACGGCTAGCCAGCTCAGTGCTTGCACCCACCACAACACTGCAAAGAGTCACAGAGGAGAAACCAAGAGGGCCACCTGCAAGGTTGAAACTGACCATCCCCACCATTGTTGTTCAGGATGAACCCATGGAAGATGAGGATGAAGAAGACGAAGGAGAGAGGATAGAGCATGACCAAAGGAGGACAAGAAAGCCGGGAAGGAAAGGCAGAAGCCCGAGAAGTCGGGGGAAGGCGCATCACGACTGTCCAACATCTCCAGAACAAGGTGAGACAAGCTATTTGTGGTGAATAATGACACGAGTGAAGCGAAGCACTAGGGTGTCTGAAGGTTGTGCTAAAATTATCCCCAGCTGGTCTGTGCGTGGATGAAATTGTGAACAAAAAACGCCTCAAACCCTTTATTGCTGTCAGTGGAAAAGTAGGTCAGACAATGTCTTTTTGGGTTTGTGGGTAACTGGGTAGTGGATAGTGAAGAAAAGGTGTTACTTTCCCATGCCAGCAAAATCTGTGTCACTGCCATATTTGTAAATGTGATTTATTTACAATGTCATTTATTCTTTTCTTTCAATGGCTTTAGATGGATGCAGTGTAAATTTTATTTGTATTATACATTTGTTAAATCAAATATTGAAGTGTTTTCAACCCTTGCTGCTTAATTAAAAACACATTGTCACAACTACTACAAGTGCTACTTTGAATCATGATAAATATACATTAGCTGAATTGAAAATAACTTGATTTTATCCAGTTCGGTTTAATTCATTTCACTTCATATCAATCCAGACAAGTACCAGCACTCAATATGTGCACTGCAATATGTCCCTTATATTGCATAAAAAGTGGTCACCTAGCACACACTCTCTACCTCACACATTTTCCCCTGCTATAAACAAGTGACTCTTCTGTGTTACTGATTCTTCCCTTCCAGCTGACTCCTCGGATGACTCCTACATGTCAGCCGAGGAGGCCCCAGCTGAGGCTCCCCACTTCCAGATGCCACTGAGGGATTTGGAGGCCTGCGCCGGGGCCGAGGTGCAGCTTAAGTGCGTCATCACTGGAAACCCCCTCCCACAAGGCAAGGCTGTCTGTCAGTCATTAGACAGGACCCATGGCTGCCGCATTCCAGTCTGTGTCATCAGCCTAAATATAGCACCCCTGGTGCTTGTGAGGGCTGAGGAGTAGTGTTGCATCACTCTGCACTTTATCATGGACGCATGAATATGCATCGCAATGATATAAAACACAAAAATGTATCTTGATTTCACCGTTCATTTAAATACTAATTGGAACACAGTTTTTATAAAGTTTAAAATGTGTCTATTTCAAGTGTGAAACTAGCTTCCATAGCTATCATGCTTGAACAGCAATGCACAAAAAATGACCCAAAAAAGTGACCCATGGTGATAGACTTTTTTCTAAGACTTGCTGTTTGCGCACTTGGGCTGGGGTGGGATGGCGCTTCAGTGATCCAGGAAGTTTGACTCCACTGAGTGACAGTCAGATTGATGGAGGTCAGCCAATGGCTGAAGGGTTGATAGAGTCATTAGTCTGACTGTGCCAGGTCTATTAACCCCCTAGCTGGCTCAGAGGCTACTGTGTGTGTGTGTGTGTGTGTGTGTGTGTGTGGTCTGTGTGTGTGTGTGTGTGTGTGTGTGTGTGTTTATGTGCATGTGGTGCGTTTTTCAGATCTTTTACTGACTGGCATCAGTACATGTTAAATTAATGGCACTTTGTGTGTGTGTGTGTGTGTGGCAGTGAGGTGGAGGAAGGGGGAGACAGAGATCCGAGACAGCCCCGCAAACACCTTGATGACGGAGGGGGAACGCTACTCTCTCACCATCATACAGATGAAGCCCAGTGATGCAGGGATGTACCATGTGATCGCCAGCAACCATTTGGGACAGGCATCCTCCTCAGCCACCCTCTTTATCAGGGCAGGTGAGAGCTCACCTTTTCAAACAGCCACACATTCATAGCCACTCCAATTCAATTCAATTCAATTCAATTCAGCTCCATATTCTCTACTAGCATGGCCATTGAAAGAAAAATGGTGTTGCCAAAGCGGAAAACATGCTTATTCACTGAAAATAGAGTAGCAAACACATAAACAAAAGTAATAAAACAGAAAACAAAAATCTCTTGCAAGTATAGATTGTGTCTAGATTTTTTAATGTGGAAATTGAAGAAAATATTAGACTAAGACTAGTCTAAAGCTAAAACTGAGGATGGTGAAAGATTATTGTCTGTCTTGCTATCATTCTGAAGGGGAGGAACCAAATTCAGTACTTGAATGCAAATGTGGAATTCATTACAACAGTGCAATTGTTTCCAATCAAGCTAAATCAAAGGATGCTGAATGCAAAGGCTAATATAGCAATTGGTAAACAAACCCCATGGATGACTACAACTTGTCATAGTCTAACCAAACATTAGGTGGTTTGACACTGAAACAAATGTCACTCTTCCCCATTCCTGTCATTAGAAAGAGTTGTGTGGTTTTCTTAAATAATTTACTAAGCTACATGATTGACTGATGACACATGCTCATTAGCTAAACTTTTTTTTTGCTGCCTCATTACAAGTATACTGTGTTTTAAGGATCTAAAGAAGGTGCAATATTTTGACAGCAGCCGTACTGTGAGCAGCCAAGCTTTAGTAATGAGATCATCCACAAATTCTCGCTGGAAATGATCAGAGGGATGAATCATGCATTCAGACTCTCGCACCTCTCACTAACCAAAAAAAACAGAGGGATAGAGAGAGAGAGAGAATAAAAAGCTTCAGTAGATTCAACTGCACCTCAAAGGCCCTCTTCATCTCCAAATATCACGCTTAGGCAGCGGTGATTCAACCCGCGATTGGCTCACCAATCTTCACCGCCCACCTTCTCTGACTCCCCCAGTCCGGCTCACAATGGCCTCTCAGTCAGCCAAACAGACCAGCAAGCAGGCAGGCAGAGCACAGAAAGAGAAACACAGGGAGAAGTTGAGAAAGACAGAAGTGAGGTAGAGAGAGAGAGAGAGAGACAGTCTGAAAGGGAGAAAGGCAGATGGATAAGGTGGGAAAGAGGGAAGAGAGAGAGGTATAGAGGCAGAGAGAGTAGAGGAAAGGCAGGGACCATTAGGGAGACAGGGAGGCATAGAGTGAGGTAGACAGAGAGACAGGGAGAAAGGGGGATGAGGTGTGATGAGAGAGAGAGGAAGAGAGAGAAAGAAAGGGCAATGAATGGACACAGGGAGGTGGCAGCAGCGGCAGGCTATCCTCCTGTGGTGCCTGCCTGTTATTGTTGAAGCGCTCGTAGGAAGCCTGCAGCCTGTAGAGCCTGGCCCCAGCCCTGACTCCGTCCACACGTCTGCCCGCCTGCCTGCCTGCTTGTCTGTACACTCCCTTATTTGGTCAGCCAGCACACTGTGTATTTATAGGGCCCCCTTGTTTCCTTGAAATAATTGCGGACTGTTTTATTTCCTGCCGTGAGATTAAGACGCTGGTCAGAGCTGAGCATGCAAGCAAGATCTACCCCACCCAAGACCCCTACACCACCCCCTCTCCTCTCTGCCAGACCTTGCCCACATGAAGGCTGTGCTGCACTGTGGGGAGAGAGAGTGTGTATGGGCTTAAGATGTCTTGGAGGCCCACGGATAGCTTTCAGATGCCGCAAGCTGAGAGGGCATCAGAGACACTATTTAAGTATGTGCAAAGCCCCCAAACAAGTAAGGAAGACTCTACTGGCAGAACAGATGGGAGAAGAAGAGAGGGCAAAGAATATTATTATTGCACAGTGAGAGAGGATGTTTTATTTGTTTGTTTGAATGTTTAGTGAAAGGGTGCAAATGATACAATCTTGAGCAGTTTTATGAGCAGTTGATGGTATGATGATGTAGAGGGATAAGTAAGCCTGTGTGTGTGTGTGTGTGTGTGTGTGTGTGTGTGTGTGTGTGTGTGTGTGTGTGTGTGTGTGTGTGTGTGTGTGTGTGTGTGTGTGTGTGTGAATGTTTGATAAATAAACTAAGATTTACACAGGGAGACAAATGCAGCTGGAGTGAGAAACTGTGCCAGAAATAGAAAGAGAGAGAGAGAGAGGAAAGGGAAGGAGAGAGCAAGAGAGAGAGAAAGAATGATTGCTAATGTAGATTAGCAGGACACTGGGTTATGGGAATTGTGTAAACCACTGGCAAGTTTACATACTGAAGATGCTGTGTCTGTGTGCGCTGAGAACAGACTCCTCTTTAGAGATGAGCTGAACGGTAAGCTCCAGAAAGCTTGCAAAACATTTTACCCTCTGTCCTTAAAAAACTCCTTTATACACTTTTTCTAAGATTTATTATGCTAGGATGCTACGCGGTCCTGCACTGCTGGCTTCAGTGTCTGGTGTCAGCTAATTTCCTGCCTCTTCTCCTCTTGTCTGTTTGAAGTCTTAACTTTGTCAGTTGGAACGTGTTTTATCAGCTAAAGACTGAGATGATCGGTTTGGGATAACTGATGCGTAGTCGAGGTTGTCGACTTATTTAGTGAGAAAGGAAGAGATTGTCTGCAGTTTTTTGTTGTTGAACAGTCATGAGTCTTATAATGGTAATAGAGGCTATTTCTGTTGGCCTACTTATACTGTAATGTTTCTGATGTTTAGATGCTGTTTACAAATGCATATTTTTACACAAGGCACCCAGATGATTTAGACATGCTGGAATCAAAGCCATGCAGAAACAAACAATGCTTAGAAATACTAGGTAAACTTAAGTCCATTTATTCAAATTCTATCACTGATCCAGAGTGGTAAATCTTTTTGTTTTTTGTTTTGTGTTTTTGTTTGGCTTCTGAGAAGTGGACAGTATTCCCTTAGCAAGACAAATGTGTATATTATCCCCAGTGCTCAGGCATTTTCCTGAGACAGAATATTGCTTATATACTGCCTCTATTCTGGACTTTGTCCTGTAATCACAACAATGATGGGCAATGGTGACACAATGGAAGCCCTGTAAGCTGAAGTGCTCTAGGCTATAATAGGCCATTTTCCTGTGGCATATGAGGCACTGGGCTTTTTGGCAGTAGCTTGGCGGTGGTGAGCGTAAGAGCATCAGGAAAGTTCAAAGAGACTCTGTCCCAGGGGAGCACTTATGAATATTTCATGCCTTGAAACAGGAGGTCTGTTGTGGTTTTGTGCACACCTCCTCTCTGTGTGTCTGTGTGTCTGTGTGTGTATGTGTATGGATGCATGTGTGCATTTGTGTGTGTTGTGTGTGTGTGTGTGTGTGTGTGTGTACGCGTATGTGTATGTGTATGCAATATAGTGATTGGATTTGGGATTGAGAGATTAATCAATGATAATTCCAGCTGTGTTCACTTTGACATGTCCCAAAGCCATCTGCCGAGGCCAGCCTAATGGAGAAATGTCTAATTCTTACCCCTATGTATTTCTCTCTCTCTCTCTCTCTCTTTCTCTCTCTCTCTCTTACACACACACACACACACACACACACACACACACACACACACACACTTGCATTCATGGCATCTGGCCTCTACACCACTCTTAAACACACAGTTTGTTAAATCAGAGCTTGAATGAAAGATTTAAGCCTGAATTGAATTCAGTTAAATGATCTCGTCATTCCGCTGGTGCTTGTGTGAGAGGGATCAGGCGAAATTGAGAGATTAATTTTTAATGCAAGCACAAGATGATGAATAGGCCGATTAAGGGACGTTATCAGGAAGAAGGTCACCCAGAGAAAGCTCATTAGTTTCTGAAAACTCAGTAATACTGTGCACCATCACACCCCAAGATTTGTCTGATGTGGCTCTGATCCGTTCAAGTCCACTACTGCTGTCAGTAAGATTTGAGGCCCATCCCTATTCACTCAATATGGTGTTTGCATGAAATGAAATAATGAAAGACCTTGAGCAGGTTTAGTGTTATTGACCCCTGGCTCCTCTGACATATGCATTTTCCACTTCTGCTCACCCATCTGGCTGCTCTCAGAACCAGTCCATGTGCATCATGGGAAACTGAGTCTTTCTCTGGATCCCCCGGGCAGTCCAGTCCTCTCGGATGAGGAGTACTTGAGTCCCATAGAAGAGGGCATGGAGCTGGACGATGCCTCCTGGTCCCATAAGACAGTGGTGTCCCCATTCAGAGAACCTCCATCCTTCCAGGTACTCAGAATGCTTTCTAGTCCTCTACTTGAATTTTTTAGGAATGTTTTATTCTCTCTTTTTTCTTCTTCTGCAAGTTATTTATGACGGTGAAAGGTGAAAGTTTACTGCGCTTTTGAACCTCTATTTTTGATGGTTTAGTTATAAGGTTAAAGAAAATGTAAAATGGGTTTATGGGTGTTTGTTTGAGCTCTTGAAATAATTTTAAATGCACTGTCTGTAACATTCTTGGTCATGTCTCATTCAAACATTATCCATCATTTCTAGTACACATTGCTCTAGTGAAATACTTCTCATGAAAAGATAAAGGTCTTGTTCATTCATGTTTGTATGAATGAACAGGTAACCTCAGCTGATCTGACTGTGGTAGAGGGACAGGAGGTTACCATGTCAGTCCATGTATGTGGGCAACCCAAACCCATGGTGTACTGGTGAGACATAATCTCATACTATCTATTACACATGTAATTACATGTTGCATATTGCTTAAATATATGCTAGTTATGTGTAATTACATGTTGCCACTATACATATATACATTATACATTGTACATATATTATTATGTGTAATAACAAATCCATGGTAGTTACATGAATACCTTACACACCTTAACCTTAGGTTTATGCTTCAATTTTGTTTAAGTCACACCAGACACACAGATGAAGTTTTCCATTTGCAGAGTGTAAAAATAGACTTAGAAGACTAGGTTAACTTTTTCCAACGTGGGCAGGCCCTTGTGTCTGGTTTGTCCCACTCCATTGTTTATAGAGGTTGCTAATTGTTTCAGTATCACTCACAGCCCTCCTCCCAATCCTCACAACTGAAAACTTCTCCTATGCACTTGGTGTGTAGCCTGGTTGTTAAACCTCTTTCTTGACATGTAGTGAAGTTGTATATTATGTTGTATGTTATGTTTCATAACTTTTTTTTTCATAGGTTGAGAGACCGGGTGACGATTAAAACAGACAGTCGTCGTCTTGTTCAAGAATTACCAGATGGAAAATGTGAGCTGAAAATCAAATCAGCTCTTAAGTCAGATGCTGGAGCTTACATCTGCAAGATCATCAATGAATATGGCACTATACAGACTGAGTGCAGATTGGATGTGTCAGGTAAGAGGAAGTGAAATTCCACAGCAGAAATGTCATAGTAGGTATGCACTATAAGCCTGTTTGGCCACCAGCCTACCAGGCTCAAGTGATAGACAACTTAGTGAGCACAAATTGCACAGAGCCTGTTGTATACGCCACCACAGATTGTGTTCTGTTAGCATAAGTAGCTTTCTTGTCTAATTTAATGCTCATTGATAAGGTATAATTTAATGTTTATTGTGCAGTATATTATTCATAGTGTAATGTATTAATGTATTAATGTATAATATATTGCACACCATATTAATAAGTCACACTTTATCATGCAACACCAAATATTTGGCCACCATCTTTTAGATTTTAGAGTTGATAAACAGGTAGCAGATTACCACTGTCTGACCTCTGTCTTTGTACAGACTGATGTTTTCTGCTCTCTCTTGTCCTCTGCAGCTCCTCTGGGCCTTCAGCCTGCGCTAGCCATCACCACGCCAGTGCAGGACATCTCAGTTAAGGCTGGCGAGACGGCCCTGTTTGAGTGTCTCATGACTGGGCCACAGGAAGTGGACGTGGACTGGCTGGCCAATGGGAAGCTGATTCAGCCAGCCCTGCTGGATTGTAAGATGCACTTTGATGGGCGGAGGTGTCGACTGCTGCTGCGATCTGTACATGAAGATGACAGTGGGACCTACACATGCAAACTCAGCTCTGCAAAAGGTATTATATATATATATATATATACATAATATAATGTAAGTAAGGGATAATGTATTTACTGCTGGTCATTATAGGAAAATAAGTCCTGACAGGATGAACAAGATCCTGTTAAGTATTTATAGTATAATATAATATAATATGATGAAATTGAGCTTAATTGGGTTGTGTGCTGGTCATCCATTTTACCATTAAGACCCTGTCAACTCTAATTAGAGATAATTAAATAATCTCCAGCCACAGGCCCTCCATGGCTCATCATTCTGAACTCTCTCTCTCTTTCTTTCTCTCTCTCTCTTATGTGGGCTCAGAGGAGCTGGTGAGCAGTGCCTCTCTAACGGTGAGTCCATCCAGGGAGCCCTTGTTCACACGCAAGCTGGATGTCCTTGAGGTCATTGAGGGTCGCACCGCCCGCTTTGACTGCAAGGTCAGCGGGTCACCGCCTCCTGAAGTGACATGGAGCCACTTGGGTGAGGAGAGATGTCACATTCCAACTTTGACCTTTTTGTGCATACGATAGGATGTTCAATACTAATCCAACATTATTCCCATAATTTTGGTAATAAACCTTTGCCTTTCTATTTTAATGTTTGACCGTAGAGCTACTGATGTAATTTAGCATGCCTTTGGTATAAAGTCACAAAAACTTTTGTTGAAGTCCATTCATTTGTCTCCACCAGACAACCCCCTGCAGGAGAGTGACAATATACGCATCCTGACTGAAGGGGGCCACCACTCTCTGATCATCACACAGGTGACCCAGGAAGACGAGGGCTTCTACACAGTGACAGCCCATAATACTCATGGCAACACAGAGAGCACTGCAGAGCTCTACGTGCAGGAACCCCGGCCAGCCATCTCATCACACATGTAGGATGTCACTGTTGCTGTCCTTCTCTCTCTCTCTCTCTCTCTCACACACACACACACACACACACACACACAGGTCTCTGAGAGGACCCGTACGGTACTTATGATGTACATTAAATGTAAAAAATGTTAAACATATTAATGTCAACCAACACCTGACACCTGAGTTGGCTTTCACATGTATGGCTTTCTGTTGTACTGTCTAAATTTCTCTATGTCGGACCAATAAAATCAACCAATGAAAATTAATTCATCAAATATAATCCAAGTTAAGACATTTAGTTGCTCTCTAACCTCCCTTACTTTCCATTTCTTCTCCTGTCTTCCTTCCTTCTTCTTCCATTTCACCCCCCACCTTTTCCCCTAGTTTTGTTAATTCTGCACTTTTTCACTTTTTAAAACGAATACTGCCTTGTCAAATATTTGAGCTGAGTTGAGATAAAAAAGGTATATGGTTTGGCTGCATAGCCGTGTAGCTAAGCCAACCTACTTAACTTATGGTGCACATAAAATGTAGTGCTGATGTTACATATCTTTATGCTCATCCAATTAGAAACAGTGTTTCTACTTGAAAGCCACATTTAAGCCACATTTCTTTCCTCCTTTCTTTCTTTCCCTCTTTCTTTAAGAGTCTCTCTCTCATAGTCTTATACTTATTTCTTTCTCTTTCATACTTCTTTTTATTTATTTCATACCTTTTATTAACTCAAGCTCTTATTTCACCTCCTCCTTCAGGGGGAAGCTGGAGAAGATGCCATCTATTCCAGAGGAGCCAGAGGTCCTAGAGTCGGAGGTGGAACGGAGGACCATGCCAGACTTCATAACGCCTCTGAGGGACGTGGAGGTGGTGGAAGGCAAGGAAGCGGTGCTGAAGTGTAAAGTGTCAGGCCTGCCATACCCCACCATCACCTGGTACCACAATGGCAAGAAGATCGACAGCACGGACGACAGGAAGATGACTCAGTGTAAGTGCACTGTGGAGACCCTCCTGGGACTCCATCATCATCATCAGTTTATTCAGGGAGATGACGTATAGTTGACTGGTACTTAGCAGACACTTTTATCCAAAGCGACATGGACTCGCATCATGGGTCTTGGGAATTGAACCTGGGTAGACTGATTGTCATGCGACTGACATAATAACTGCTCTATTACACCTACTGCTGATAACTGAACTCATTAGCAGTAATGCCCTATTTAGACATAAAGAAACATTGAATGCAAATAATTAACAACATGTTTAGGATATACAATATCAAATAATGACAGTAAAAACAAGTAAAAACTCCCCTTTAACTCTGATCTGTAGCAACTAAAGTTTGCTCACGTTACAAGACATTCTTGCATGATAAAAGGACACATCATTTTGATTTATCACAAATCTTTTTTTTTTCTCTTCTGGTAAATGTCGTATTTGAATTTTTTCATTAAGTTTGTTGAAACTTGGTATCTTCAAGGTTCGAGAAAGTAGAAATACAATTTCACTGATTTATTCTCCCACTCTGCAGAGTACAGTCATTTATTCTTTCTGCCATTTTTCACCTACTGCTTCTATGAGTCAGTAAATCCAGTGAATTGGCTTGACATTCAGACCTATTTGTTCTCCACATGATGTGGTGGTTTCATTCTTTTGACCTCTGACCTCTTGTCTCATTCAGACAGGGATGTCCACAGTTTGGCCATTCGCTCTGTGTGCCATGGTCACAGTGGGGTCTATAAAAGTGTCATCTCCAACAAGGTGGGGAAGGCTGCCTGCTACGCCCATCTCTACGTGGCAGGTAAAGCATGGTGGTACATATACATATATAATGCTAATACATACCATTACAGTACAGTATGTGCTTACTGAAACATACTTTTGTCAAATTCTAATTCTGTGTCTTTTCCTCTTTTATTCAGATATTCTTCCAGAGCCTCCTGATGGGCCTCCTGTCATAGAGGCCATCACTGGGAGAACAATCACCCTGAGCTGGAACAAGCCCAAGAACTTGGATCCATCTATCGGTAAACAACAACCATTTTTATTATTGTCATTTTTCCAACAAACATTATTATTGTGTCCACAAATTATAATACTTTACTTTTATTGTTTTATTTGTTTATTTTTATTTTATTTTATTCTTATTTTTATTTTTTTTTTTGCCTTAATTCTTTTTTTTAATTACTGTGAATTTTTCCACAGATCCCAGTTCTCTTTTGTATGCGGTTCAACAGCAAGCCCTGGGCTCAATCCAGTGGACCATTATAGCGTCTAACCTGAGAGAAACATCCTACACGGTTTCCTCTCTCTGTAAAGGAGCACGCTACGCATTCAGAGTTTTGACAGGGACTGGAAAAGCTTTCAGCAAACCATCCCCACCAACTGATCTTGTCCAGCTCATCGACAAAGGTAAAGTGTGTGTGTGTCTGTGTGTATGTTTGTGCGCCTGCGTGCCTGTCTGTCTGTGTTTTTGAGAAAGTGAGAGGGTGTGTATATATGAGAGATTGTGTATGTGTGTGTGTGTGTGTGTGTGTGTGTGTGTGTGTGTGTGTGTAAGAGAGTGAGGGAAAGTGTGAGGAGGTGTGTGAGGGGGTTTAAAGCACTGTTATTTTTATACACAAGCTCTCTCATAAAGTATGAATAACAAAAAAAAAATATCTCTCTTTTATGGGACTGGTGTTTTCTCAGGCCAGTATTTACGTAAAGGCCCCAGCATTCTGGACAAGCCAGAGACAGTGTATGCAGTGGAGAACCAGTCTGCCAGCATGACCATCACTCTCAACCATGTCCAGGCAACAGTCACCTGGAAAAGGCAAGACGACAATTACTATGACAATCACCATTGATGAATGGTTGACTAAATATAATACTGTAGATTCAACCCATGTTTTTCTTCATTTCGTTGACATGGAAGTACTTTAAGGTGAAATGAAAGACATGCAGGAACAGTGTACATTATTGGATTAGAAAATATTAGATTAGAGATCTTTGGGATTAGAGATATTGTTGATCCCACAGGGGGGAATATAAGGATAAAGCAGCAATCCGTAATTTTAAGACAGGCAATATGACATCTATGTTATTTTGATTAGCACTGTCATCCACAATTTAAATGTTTGTGGTGTGTGCATGCGTGTGTGTGTGTCTGTGTATGTGTGTGTGTGTGTGTGTGTGTGTGTGTATGCGTGTAGGAGGGGAGTGATACTAGTTCACAAGCCTGGTGTATGTGAGATGAGTATGCCAGATGATGACCAGCACTCAGTGAAGCTGATGAGGGTGCGCTGTGGAGACGTGGGTCAGTACACCTGCATTGTGAGCAACGCTTATGGCAGTGACATCTGCCACGTTCAACTGGTCCTCGCAGGTAGGCGATGTGAACTTCCAAATCTTAGCCATGTATTTGAACATGCAGATTGACATTATTCGTCTAGACTACTACTGTTTTACTGTCAGACCCTATAACCCCCCTCCACACACACACACACACACATCACCACCACTACCCCCGACCATTTCCCTACCCCAAACCCACTCCAGCACCCTGTTGCATATGAGGGAGACGTTGAACCTTGTTTGGAAATTCTGGACCACGTCATGACAGCATTTACTTATTTACTCTCCAGCGCCCCCTGTCTTTGAGAGCATAATGGAGGACTTAGATGTGCGTGTAGGTGACACAACAAGGTTTGCAGTGGTTGTTGACGGAAAGCCAGACCCTGACATCCTCTGGTATAAAGTGAGTTCTTGAACATTACTGAAAACATTTCCTCATTCAGTCTCATGGCAATGGGAACATTTAGTTCCGTGGAAATATTACATACATAGTAATTATGATTTGGTCTATAGTATGAAATTAAATATAATTTAATGTGCATAATAGATTGTACACTTTGTAGATGGTGTTGATCGACTTTAATTTTCATTAAAACACAAAACATTACACATTATGTCAGGACCATGGATATGACTTATAATGAAAAAAACTGGGAAAAAAACTGATTCCAGGACAACACACTCCTGTCTGAAGGGAGCCACTTCACCTTTGTGTACGACGACCGGGAGTGTTCACTGGTGGTGCTCAATGCTCGAGAGGAGGACTCAGGCGTCTACACCTGCACAGCCAAGAACCTTGCTGGGTCTGTGAGCTGCAAGGCAGAGCTCTCTGTGCGCACAGGTAATGGTTCACCTTATCTTAAACTTAGCTTGAAATCCAGTTGGAGAGAATGAGCCTAGTATTGTTTTAATGTTTAATGTTTAGTCGGCCTTCTGATAACTGTCTGCTACTGTATCTCTATACTATGATTTATAATATTATATATTGAAGGTAATGATGAGGTAACATAATGTTCGACAGCCTTTTCTTTGTTTTAACACTTAATGTGACAATTGAAACAAAGCAGATGGTTAACAAAACAAAAAATAAATAAAATAAATAGATTTGTTATTTAATGTTATTTAATGCTGTTCCAAACAATCCAGACATAAAAGTGGTGGAGGAACCAATGGAGGATGAAGAGACCATCTTGAGGAGAATGCGGAGATTAACAGATTATTACGACATACACAAGGAGATTGGCAGGTGAGGGCATGATTTAGGGAGACTGTAGATTTGATTAATTTTTTGTCAAATAGTAATATTTAATACTTGCTCAATATCTTCTTCCACAATGTTGTAGCTATCAATATGCAGTGTCTTACCTGTAAAAGATGTTCCAAAATATGCTCTGGTTTGATTTAGTGTATGTCTGTGACCTTGTCTGGTGACTTTAGGGGGGCATTTTCCTATGTGAAGAGGGTAACTCTAAAAGCTGCAAAGAGGGATTACGCAGCTAAATTCATTACAGCTCGAGGGCAGAGGAAAGCCTCGGCCCTCGAGGAGATGTCTTTGCTCTCAGAGCTGGACCATGAAAGGATCCTCTACTTTCACGATGCCTTTGAGAAGAAAAATGTGATTGTAATCATCACTGAACTGTATCCTTATCTGCTGTTTCCACGTTACAAAGACCATACTGCACATGATTAATGAATATCTAAACTTCATAATAATTCATGTTGTAGGATATTTTCCTTTTTGACACCCCATTAATGATTTCTCATACAGTTTTACAGTAGGGTATGTGGTGGCTTGTTCACTGCAGAATAATTCATATTATAATGGGTGATTCTTATATGTAGAATACTTTGTGTATATTACTGTCCACATGAAAATGAGTGTGCTCTACACAGCACTGTTACTTCTTTAACTCCAAAAAGTTGCCATGATGAGTTGCTTGAGAGACTGACAAAGAGGACCACAATAATGGAATCAGAGGTTTGTTTTCCCCTTTGCTATTCATAATCATTATGCTGTATCTTCTTAGAGTCCTCATAAAAAAAAATTATGTGAAACTACTCACCACTACAAACTCACATTCAACCTGTTGCAGGTCCGTTCTACAATCAGGCAAATATTAGAAGGCATTGATTATCTTCACCACAACGATATTGTTCATCTTGACATCAAGGTAACATTTTGGTTGGAAAAGTTTACTGTAGTATTGAATAGCCAATTAACTATTTACTGACCTATTTAGGCATCAGTTTCATATAAAGCTAAGAATCACTGGTGTATTATATCTTTTCTCGAGTGTTCCTTGAATTTGACATCTATTTGGATGTCAACAGCATCAACAACATCTGAATGGAAATTAGAGTGATCTAAGGCCAAGTTTTTCTGTCATTGCAGCCTGAGAACATTCTCATGGCTGATCGTAACAGTGACCAGATTCAAATCTGTGATTTTGGCAACGCTTTGAAGCTCACTCCCAATGAGCCACAGTACAGCAAGTATGGCACTCCAGAATTTGTTGCTCCGGAGATTGTGAGCCAAACACCCATCTCCAAGGCAACAGATATCTGGTAAGACATTTAATCCATCTGACACTGTCCCACACTAAATTAGTCACCTCTTTTAAAGGCCAAAAAGTGCTTTATTTCTCAATTCCAATGCAATCCATCTCTCTTTGCAGGCCCGTTGGAGTTATAGCCTATTTATGGTATGTTGGTTGTGTCATTGGTTTAAATGCACTTTATACAAAATCAATATTGAATTTCCTGCCAAATGAAAAATTAAATTACTGCATGCAAATAATACCAATCTGTCTCGGTAATCACTACACACCCAAAGCCAAAGCAAATGTCGATACAGAGATTTACTTCGAGGGTTGTGTAATCTTGCAGTCTCACAGGAGTCTCTCCATTTGCCGCTGAGAATGATCGTGAAACACTACTAAACATCAGGAACTACAATGTGGCTTTTGAGGAGAGCATGTTCGCCGATTTGTGCAGAGAAGCCAAAGGATTTGTCATCAAGCTGCTGGTTTTAGACAGGCTGTGAGTCTGTTAATAAATTGTTTTCAATTATGTTTGAATAAATAATCTATTTTCCATTTTTTTCTTCACCTTTGATTTTTAATCCCCCATTACATTTGTTTTTGTAGGAGACCAGATACAACTGAATGTCTTCGACATCCTTGGTTTAAGGTAGATATGCTGGAATATGTATGTTGGTTTGATTTATAGAAATCAATGCAATAATTTGCAAGCTAAATTAGATTTTTGTACTCATTTAAAGACCTTGACTAAGGGGAAGAGCATCAGTACAGCATTGCATAAACAGGTCTTGGCGAGAAGAAAATGGCAGGTGAGATATTACAAGTTGCTTGAGTCATGTTCATTTGTGCTCACCCAAGGGAGGAAGTTAATTTTTTTACACTTCACCTACTGGCTCTAGAGCAATACCTGTCTTTTTCTGTTGTTTAGAGGTCACTCATCAGCTTCAAGTCCAAGATGGTGATGAGAGCCATTCCAGAGCTGCTGGATGACTCCTCGAAGCACACATCTATTGCAGTGTCCAGACATCTGAAGGAGAGGAGGGAAAGCTCACCACCTCCATCATCCTCTTCAGAATCGGATGAGGACATCGATGAGCTTCCTTTCATCCCCATGCCTTTGAATATGGTGTTCTCGGGCTCCAGGATGTCTCTGACAGAGATCACAGGGGATGACGAAGCTTTGGATGGCGTCATTCCTTCCAAAGGGAACCATCACAGGGAGGAGCCAATGAAGTCAGAGCCATCAGCAACAGCAAAAGATGGAGAGTCTGAAAAAGTGGGGAAGGAAGCAGACAGGTCTGGGAAGTCTCTTCAGAGAGGGTCAAGCATGGAGGCTGAAGAGGCCCGGGTGAAGTCTAGGAGGGCAACAATGCGCAGAGGCAGCTCTGCTGACAGCGCTCTGCTCCTTCACATCTCACCAGAAGAGGACGCTGCAGTGGAGGAGGATGAGGAAGGTAGCAAAGGTCTGAAGAAGGCTGTCTCTATGGAGCTCCCCAGGAGGAGCCCAAGCCCTGGTCCAGGCAAGCTAAGCCAGGAGGACTATGCCCTGAAACTGGAGCTCATGAGGCAGAGACTCCTCCGGGGTGGATCCGTGGACAAGAAGATGAGTGGGTTACGTGGCCCCCTCCTGGAGACGCTAGGGGTGGATGACGAAAGACGGACATCGTCCCTCGACCGCAATTTACGGAGGGCAAGGATGGGTGCTGGGGGTATGACAAGAGCCGCCTCGACAGAGAGTGCCTCAGAAGGCTCACCAAAGATGAAGGTGTTTCGAAAGAGCGCCTCATTTAGCCAAGGAGACCCTGAAGCTACTCCACTGCACAGGCGCTCTGGAGCTCCACTGGAGATCCCTAACACCCAGGCAGGGCAGGTAGGAGAGCAGAAGCTACATGAAGCGATTTCTATGTCAGTCCTTACTGAGCAAACCAGATCAGAGTCCAGGCCTGAGTCTCCCATTGAATTTAACTCTGTACCACCAGACAGTGAGAGGTGGATTCTGGGAAATGAGGAGACAGATGAGGAGCAACAAGATGGAACAACAATCTCTGAGTTGTCCTCTCAAAGTCATGAGGAGGACAATGTGTCCTTGTCTTCACATGCAGTAATGAAGCATTCTGTCCCAGTAGTTTCTCCCATTTTTAAAGCTGAAAGCAGCAGTAGGAGGGAAAGTGTTGTTTCCAGTTCAAATGAGAGTGAAGGAAAGTCAGAGGTTGAGTCCTCTGCATCAACTCCTGCTGAGAAGAAAAAATCAGCCTATGCTGACGTGATGCAAACCATCACTGGGATGCAACCCAATGGGAAGCAGCCTTATATGCCTACAACCACAACTCCGCTCACCCACTCACGGACTCGCTCAAACCCTGAAACAATCCTCCTCCCTGAGCATCCTGCCGTCTTCGCCAAAGTGGCCACACCATTTTCTCCCGTTCTCAGAACTGACATCAAGGACATTGATTCAGAGGAGGTTTTCGAGGCAAGGTTCAAAAAGCGTGAGTCTTCTCTTACCCGTGGCCTGAAGCGCCTGACTAGGACTAAGTCTGAGGAGAGGTCTCCGGTCACGCCCCGTAAGATGGGCGAGGAAATCTATAGACCTGGTCCGAGTGGGGCACCATTGGAGATGGTATCCAGAGGACTCCAGGAGAAATCAAAGTCAGTCCAGGACCTCAGAGAGGTGGAGAAAGACCTTGGCTTGATTGGCAGGTTCTCCATGCGAGCAAAAAAGTCATCTCTCACTACCAAGAAAGAGGAGAAGCCTAAGGAAGCGTCAAAGGATGAGTTGGCTACCAAGCGCAGGGTGTCTTGGGCTCTGGGTCATAGCAAATCCTTGGACAAGAAAGGGACAGAGACCCTGAGGACAGATGAGGAAGTTGAAGCAAAGAAAGAAGTCTCAGAGAGGGACCAGCAGAAGGTTCCAGACTCCCCCGTTTTGGCCATGAGACGCAGGTTTGAATCAAAGGTGGCAGGTATCTCAGAGAAAATCCGCAGTCGTTCTGAGGAGAGGAAGGAAACAAAAGGCCTGAAACCATCACCGCCAGAGGTCAAAAAATCTGAAACTCTCACAGAAGAGGTGAAATCAGATCAAAAGAAAATTGGTGAATCACCAGTCCTGGCCATGCGCAAGAAGTTTGAAAACAAGGTAGCTGGCATCTCCATGAAATTTCGTAGCCAGTCTGAAGACAGGGAGGCAGAGGCTGATGTGAAACCAGAGGGAAAGAGAACACCTCTTCTCTCTCGCCTTCGACACTCCCAGTCTGAGGGCATGAGTCTGAAGAAGATGGACATTCCTGAAAACCAGCTTGCAGAACAAACTGGCAAATTAGGTGGTAATGAGTCAGTCGAATCTACCAACAGTGTACAGGCCGACTTGAAATCTTCTCAAAGTAAGTAGTGCTATTTTGCTACAGCTAAAGCATCTTTCCAGAGATGCTGCATATTAGTTCATGAAATCTGTGTTGCATAAGTGCATGTTTTAAATGTATTACTGTGGTTGCACTGTCTGCAGTGATTTGATGATAGCAGTGCTGTTATGCAACACTGACAACCACTCCTCAGAGTAATATAATTATCTATCTGACGCTCTTTGTTACAGCACCAGAAAATGACCGTCGCTCCAGATGGGATAGATGGGGGCTGTCAAGAGGCAAGAGAGGCAAAAGCCCCGCCCAGCTAAGCACCGCATCATCTGTTTCCAAGGAAGAGGAAGCTAAAAATCAGGAGTACACGCGCTCTCCTTCGGGTATGTGAGGACCTTAGTTTAGCTTAGCTGTGGATTATCTTATTGAATGTAAAAGCAATCTCAGTCACACTAGTTTATATTCTAAGTACTTTTACATTTCCATAATGTATTCACTAGCTATAGATATAATCCAAAGTTTTATTTTTACACTGTAGCTTTGAATTTCATTGCTCACTTACAAATGAGAATCAGATGTTTGGTTGTGTTGGCTTTCATTTCCAGACTTCCCTCCAGTGTTCCACATTAAGCTAAAGGACCACATCCTTCTGGAAGGAGACCCAGTCACCCTCAGCTGTCTTCCTGCTGGGAACCCATTGCCAAAGATAGTCTGGATGAAAGGTAGAGACATGTCTAACCATTCCACAGCAAAATAATATTTCTCTCTGCAAAAGTAACCAAACATTGAAACAAATACAAGACTTAGTGCAGTATTTAGTGACATTCTGGATAGAAAGCAAAAGTCATGAAAATGTGTAATGCACTGGCTAGTACATAAGATATGTTGTAAAACCTTCCCAGATAAGAAACCATTAGAGATTGACAGCAGGATGAACCTGATGTCTAGTCCAGACGGTAGACAGCTTCTGATGATCCTGAACACCACCAAGAAAGATGCTGGTCTATACGAATGTGTGGCCACCAACCCACTGGCTTCATCCACCAGCTCCTGCACCATCTCCCTGGCTTGTGAGTCTGAAGCTGTGTGGCTCAGGGTTATTCTGCTCAGACACACATTCATATATCCTAATACTTCATTTCAAAATCAAATCTCATGTGGAATAGCATAATTGGATCAGGTTCAATATTAGATTTGAGCCAAATTGAATTTTAAGGATATAACATTTGCAGAGGCACACAGAGAGTCGAATCACTTCCCATTAGACACTGACAAGAAGCCACTTACTGGGCCTACCCTTGCTTTATTTGATCTATATATTGTATTTCTGCACTGGAACTGGCATCTCTGTTCTTTTTCGTTTCCTTCCTCCTTGTTTCATGTAATATTTTCATGAAAAAATAATGCAAGAAGCAAAACTCTAAATGATTTATAAACTAAACTTTGGGGGCTTTCTTTAGTGCCATGTCAGATTTGTTTCAACAACCACTATTTTGGTTCGGTTCCTTAAAAGTTCTTGGTAAAGTACCCTACATACTCTCTCTGTCTGCTGTCTTCAGGTGTCCCGAAGCGACCTGGGACACCCGAGGTTCCTCAGACGTACAACAACACTGCCCTGGTGCTGTGGAAACCGGCTGACACCAAACCACCATGCACATACTCACTAGAGAGAAGAACTGAGGGTGAGCTTCCTTCATAAACCCTGAGCTCCATGTTTCCCTTACTCTTTACAATCCCACTAAGACTCTAAAACACTTATGATTATTGTAAAATAAATGTCATATTAAGTTTGGCCATTTATTTTTAAATACACTAAAAAAATGCTTCATTGGATACAGTGGTTGCCTTTAAGTTTTATTTTCTTCTTGGGGTCTTGGAGAATTTCCTCCTCATAAAAGAAAAAATGAAAAGCCACATTTATAGGGACTGTACTAAAAGTGCAATCAGTACTATTTTTTGCTTCAATAACTCACACCAAGACAAATTTTCGACAGGTGAAACAAACTGGCTGATCGTGGCTACGGGTTTGGTGGATTGTTACCATAACATGACAGAACTGCCCAGTGGTGGCTCCCTTAGGTTTAGAGTGGCATGTGTCAATAAGGCAGGCCAGGGACCATATAGCAACATCTCTGAAAAAGTGTTCCTGGGAACCACAGGTATGAAACATGTTCAATTCTGTAGCATCCCAAAAGCATTTACTATAACAATACATAATGTATATAGATGTAGACATGGACTGTTTGAATCACAGATGCCTTCCTGTAATTGTATTTTTAATTTTTAGTATTTGAATTAAAAATGTTTTCCAGATATTAATGTGGATAAAGTGCCTAAAAAATCTGTTACCTTAATTCAGTAGTAATCTCTCTCATACATGTTGTGAAAATTATTTCCTATATCTTCATCCGTGTCAGGGAGTATGTTCTCTAAGCCAGAGAAAGGCAAGGCCATCTCTCCATCTCCTGCCTCAGATGTACCCATTCCACCACCAGCTGCTGCCATGGCAACCGGCTCCGTCGTCGTCCAACGCAGTAAATCTGTGCCTGCTGTGTCCCCCTCCTCACCACCACAGGCCTTCCCAGCACCCTTTCCTGCCGCTCAGATCCCAGTCCAGATCCCGTCCCGACCAGCCACAGCGAGCCCCTCATCCCCCATCACTCCTCCTCAAGCCCTCACAGGGCCCCCCACCAGGACTCCCCGTGTCTGGCCACCTCACCGGGCTGCTGATACCCAATCACCAACTAACATTCCTCCTATGCAGAGACAGACAGCACCGCCAGCCAATAATACAACGGACTCAGCACTAGTCATGTCTTCTCCTCAGGCTCCACCGGTAGTCAAACCCATAGCTCCTCTGGTCATGCCCAAACCTCAAAGCCCTGTGAACGTGGTGCCACCCATCACTCACACCTCGCCAGTGCCCTTTGCGACCCATCTAAAGCCCACTGCCACCGCCACCACCACCAGCAATACCACTTCCTCTTCCCCTTCCTCTTCCTTGGCCACCACGCCTTTACCCAGCAGACCCATCTCCCCTGTGCCCTCGTATGTGCCAGCCACCACTGCCCGCGTGGCACCCACTTCTGTCTCTCCCCCTGTAGTTTTGGTGAGCAGCATGAGCCCCATTGGCGAGGGGCCAAGTGCACCGACCCCTGTCACCCCCACAGGACAAGGAGTGAACCTCTCCACCAAAGACAGTGAGACCAGCCTCAGGCAAGGGGTGCCTCAGAAACCGTACACCTTCTTGGATGAAAAGACAAGGTATTAGAGCTTTCTATTGCCATCCTTATCTCATCCCATCATGCATTTCATACAAAGATATAACATTGGGAGCTTTTGTATAGCAAGTGGCTTGGGAGGGATGTACAGGTATCACATTCATCAGCCAGTTCATGTTTAGCTGAATGTGTCATCTGAGCTAGATAAATAAAGCTATTTCCTTCAGTGATTAAAGGAATCTCTAATAAGGACAAATAATAGTAGTAGTGACTATGTGGTCGTGGTTTACTACTCTTCTTTTGATTTTGCAGAGGACGATTTGGGGTGATCCGAGAGTGCCGTGAGAATGTCACAGGTAAAATGTTCATGGCCAAGATCGTGTCGTACGAGCAGGACACCAAACAGCAGGTGGTGCAGGAGTATCACACCCTCAAGTCACTACACAGTGACAGGATCATGGCTCTACACGAGGCGTATGTTACCCCACGCTACCTGGTGCTCATCACGGAGAACTGCACAGGGAAGGAGATCCTCCACAGTCTCACTGACAGGTTGGTGTGTGTGTGTCCATATTTTATATACACATTAGTATGCAAAATGAGAGACTGAGACATTTAGAGACATACATGATTAGAAATACATAGAATCCTGTATTACTTGTTTTCCGGTAGGTTCCGCTATTCTGAAGATGATGTTGTGCAGTATCTGGTAGGGATACTGCAGGGTTTGGAGTACCTGCACAACCGACGGATACTCCATCTTGACATCAAACCAGACAACATCATGGTCACCAATCTGAATGTCATTAAGATCGTAGACTTGGGCAGTGCTCAGAATTTTAATCCCCTTTCACTGAGAAGCTACAGCAAAGACCTGGGAACCTTAGAATACTCTTGTAAGTTATGTGTCAGAGACATAAATGATGTTTAATGCTACATCAATAGTGTGCTTATGCTAACTACTGTACTTTGGATTAATGATCTCTTAAATAACTTCATAGTTAATTTTGACAAAGCACTCATCCCAACATTATCATATAAGTATTGATAAATGTCATGCAGTAATGCTTTGTTGATCATCACAATACTGTATGAAGTTAATGGTCATTTATCTTCATTTATTTCTACCAGTTGTATAGAAATTCTGCTGAAAATAACTGGTGATGAAATACAGTTATCTAGGACACAGGAATGTTAGTCTTTTGTGTAACCATCAGCAGTAGGTATGAGTCACCACAAGGTGCCCATTTGAGGGGGAATGTGTCATGAACTGCCATGTTGTTTTTCTCTGTAGCTCCTGAGCTGTTGAAAGGTGATGTGGTGGGCCCCCCTGCAGACATGTGGGCCGTGGGAGTACTTGTCTATATCATGTGAGTCCTAGGAATTAGTCAGAACACAGTCCCTCTGAGTAAGAAGCAAAAGTTTTACAAAACTATGAACTGAGGTTCTTGGCATACCATCTTTTGTTATACTAATATACTGTACAATTTATGCCATAGTTTTAGTACATTACCTATAGGTCTCGCATTTTGTCATGAAATTGTATTGTATGAATGATTGATGTGAAGTGTACACCATGGAGACCACTGTGTTACTGGTACTTCTTTTCAGGCTAAGTGGAAGATTACCGTTCCAGGAGAAGGATCTAAAGCAGACTGAGAGCAAAATACTGGCAGCCAAGTTTGATGCCACTAAGCTGTACCCAAATGTGTCCCAAAGTGCCTCTGCCTTCCTGAAGAAGGCTCTCAATGGCTATCCCTGGTGAGGGACTACAGTGGCTCTATTAGTGTAGAGGACTGATGTTTGATAAGGTTGATGTCTGATAAGCCCACTATTAAGTAATATAATCAGTGATGCTTTAGATTATGTAAGCAGTATGGATCTTTGGGTTTTAAAAGCTCTACAGTGACTACAGCTTAGTTATAGAGCTGCACTATAATAAATGTTTTGACATTTTGACACGTTTGGAATTACTGACATGCTGAAGGTCAAGTGTTAGTGTTGGTTTAAATCACTCTTGTAAAGGCCTACAGTGTAAATAGTGCAAACTTAATGTGATTGATTGTCCCTCAGGTCCCGGCCCACCACCAAGGACTGCTTTTCCCACGCCTGGCTGCAAGACTCCTATCTGATGAAGTTACGCCGCCAGACCCTCACCTTCACCACAGCGCGCCTCAAGGAGTTTCTGGGCGAACACCAGAGGCGCAGAGCAGAGATGGCCACCAAGCACAAGGTCCTCTTGCGGGCCTACCAGAGCGGGCCGCAGTCCCCAACCTCTCCGACACCTGTCACCCCGTGAGCAGAGCTCTTGGCTGGGGAGTGTGAGTGGCTCTCTCCCCCACCCCGCTGACCCCCCTCAAGCATCTGGGTCTAAGAGAGCACAGCACAACTGAATATGCTCAAGCAAGCAGGGCTGGGCCGAGCTGCAGAGACTCCAGCATGGGAGACAGCAGTGTCAGCCCACAGAGCTATGATAGAGACAGAGAGAGAGAGAGAGAAAGAGAGAAAGAGTGGACTGAGATGGCTGACGTCTGAAATGGAGAGCAAACCAAGATGGATTTGAAGGGGAGAAATGGACTGCTTGTATCGGACCATCTAATTAGCTAAGTGTCCATACTTAGAGAGGAGTCTGCAGTTTTATAACTTCCCTTTAGTCGTAGAGAATCTTTTTTCTTTTCTTTCTTTTTTTTGAGAGAGAGGTTTGATCGGACTGAAGCCGACACATATAATTTATTTCCCTGCCTGGGTCACAATCAAAAGGCAATCCAGGCAGAATGTAATTCATGTATTTAAATAACACTACAGTTCAATAAAGATGTTGGCTCATAAGTCATGTCAAACATTTGGACAGTGTAAGCAATATGTCACTATTCAATTCAAAGGCTCTTTTGAATGGAACTTCAAACTTAGTGCGTGATCCACACTGTACTCAACTGGACTCTGGCACAAGAGGTGATTTTGGTCCCTAGTGACTAATGTTGTACTTGACTTTACGCTGCTATGTGTTATAATATTTTCAGTTGCAGAAGCCCACAGTATGATAGTGTCATGTTTACTTCCCCAGTTATTTGCACCTTTTGGTGAACGTGAAATTTACCTTTTAATATAACAAACCGCATTCTTGTGTGCTGCTGAGCTCCTTCTGGATGTTGTGAACAGTTTGCTGGATGGTGTGGCAACATTTGGTGACATTTGTAATGGCTGTGTTTAAATATTCATATTTTACAGTTTTTACATGTTTCTGAGTGATTTTTTGATAGAGACAGGTTTCTATGGACACAAGACAATTGGATAAACGAGTGCCAATGGTTCTCTAGTCTACAATTTTTTTTTTTCGTGTTGACTGTTGCATATCGAGCTGATTTGATGTTGATTCCTCAGTGTCATCATGTACCAACAACAGCCACTCATGAGGCTGGAGAAACATGTCTCCAGCAAAGGAAAAGCTAACAAACTCACATGCCAAACCTTGATTCTGCAAGCACACTTACTGAACATGAGACTGGGACGCAATGATATACTGTCCTTTCAGTGTTGTACTAGAGCGTACTGTACACAGACATGGACACTGTGCAGCCACACGTTAAAAGAGAAATCTGATGTCAATCACTCCACAGCTCTGTTGGTCCAGTGCTGTCTGAAAGAAAAAGAGCCAGAAAATTTGATACAACGTAGACCAAATAATGAACCGGCAGCTAATGTTAATTGAATGGGGCATAGGAAAATGAAAGTAATTTACTGTGCCCCATTCAGTTAGTGTTAGCTGTGGTTCACTATTCTATGTTGTATCAATTCAATGTTGTGTTCTTTTTCCTACTGACAGCCCAGTGACCTGTAACAAGGCTATACATTAATTCTCTACATTTCTCCTTTAATAGTTTCAATATGGAAGAGAAATCCTGAGTAATTCTATAGGCTGGTTCATATTTGTGGTCATGGAAAGTTCTCATTGTATTGTCATGTGATTCACATACAGTGATGTATTCCCATCTAAAGGAAGCCGCACTGATACAATGCTGTTTATGGTTTGTTAATATTAAGTAATGTGTTGAATGTAATGTAAATCAGGGGATTCTAGATAACAAGCGAAGATTACCGGTATGTAAAACAGTGCTACTGTATTACTGGTTGTCCAGAAATGGAAGTTCATTATGTGTTGTCACATTACATGACTTAATGCAACAGTGTGACCGTAAGAATCAGATTAGCAGATGTTCGTTAACAGAGTAATTGTTCCGAGAGTATTCAGATCTTATCCAGTTTATCCAGATTTTGGCCGAAGTGGCCCCAGTGATTCAAGTGTAGTTAATATATAGTACTGAATTCCACTCAGTTTTCTAATAAAGGTCCCTGAAAATATATTCTTGGAGAACTGTCAGTGTGTTTGTGAATATGGACCCATGTATGAATTGTTGTTTTAATGCACAGGCCTTACATATGATTCTGAATGGACTGTTCAGTCCAAGTTGGACAGATTGCTGTAGAGAGTGTACATTTGAAGTGAATGTGCCATACCTTAGTCTGTGCATACAGTATCTACGGCTCTTCACTTCTATTCTTTTTGGCAAAACATACTGTTCGGGGGCTAACAAAAACTTCTCTTCAGATGTCTCACACAATGTACTATAAAGACACAAAGGAAATGTACTGTAGATGTTTTCCTGAAACCCATCTGGATGTACTTTTGTTTTCAAGTTCTTGTCAAATAAAACATTTGCATAAAATCATAATCACTGACTTATGGTGGTGAGTTTAAGAAGAAATGGAGCATAATCTGAATTTAGAGGACAATAACCAGAACACTTCACCCAAGATGGTAACACATTTGGGTGCAATCTAAGGAAATGATATGGTTTTGGCTAAGCTTGATCAAACGTGTCTCTTCAACATATTGTAAATCTTTAGTCAGCACATATTTATGATGATCAGGGCCCATCCCTCTTCATAGAAACTCCAGTGAACAGCTTTCCAGCCACCCACATATTGTTTCATCTGACCTTTACTGCACGGTTACTGTACTGTACTGTACCTGTGAGTCATTACATGACAAATGATCGAAAAGTGGAAAAAAAAACATTTTTCATTGGTGTATGTTTAATGTAGTCGAAACATCAGAAACATAATGGCAACAGATGTAACCCTTAATGCATGTAGTACAATAAAGATAGTGTGCTATCACTAGACGACACCATTCCAGAATACTGACTAGAACCATCTCCTTTTCCAATAGAAAACTCTACCTAGTGAATCTGTCTTCTCTGTTTACCACAACATCCCTCTTTGAAATGGCATCAAGTCCATTTTCAACAAGCCTTTATTATAAAAAGTGCTAAATATAAAAGATACATCATGTAAAATGCACTTAGTTTTTTATTTTTGGTAAAATAATTTATAACTCAGTTTCTCCTTACATGAATTACTCAGTAATTCAATTCCTTAATCCCATAATTTACCTATTACTCAACATTGCTCAGCACATACTCAAATAGCCTCCCTGCAAAGTCACTCAGTCACTTAACCCTCACCAGTTCATATTGTCTGTCTACCTCTCTCCCTCCAATTCAGCCTTTCACTCACGCATTGCCTTACAATTATTTTTTATTAATAAAAAGTTACCAGCATATGCCAGCAAATTTGCCTCACAGCAATACACATCCAGGTAGATCTGCGTTCAGTTCCCATACTAATTTCCTTCCCATTACTCTAGTCATTTCATCAATGGCATAAGTTCAATGACACAGCCCTTTTCCGTTTCCTTTTTTGCAGACAGCGTTTTCCTAATAACACCCAGGATCAGTGTTAAACTAATCACAGCAGGTACTCCTGCTTTCTTGTACGACTCCATCAGTGTCCTGTAACCTTTAAATACATACTGTCTGTTAACCTTTAAAAACGCCAGGTGGCCTGGAGGGCCTCAGGACTTCAATCCAGTTGTACACATGCTCTATTTCCATCCTCTGTGATCCTTAGCAAAGGCTGACTCTTCATTTACACACACACACACACTAATGACTGGAATACTGGAGGTACTTTCTACACTACACTTTAGTTATTCACTCTGAGCTGTGCACTGGTCTTGGCTTTTCCGATGGTGAAGCGCACTATTCCGCCCATGTCCACGGAGGTCTTCTTGAAGATGAGCCTGTGGGTCGAGCCCTGGGTCTCCAGTCGAACGTCCGGGCTGTTCTGGAGCGTCTCCCCATTCAGTGTCCACACTGGAGGTTTCAGCAGGGGCATGGAGAGCTCGCACTCAAAGAAGGCCTGATCCGGAGCCGTCACCTCAATGTCCTCCAGTTCCCTGACCAGCAGGATGGACTGACCTGGGTGTGTTTGAGGGAGGGAGAATTTGAATTTGAAAGAGAGAAAAAAAGAGAAAGAGCGAGTGTGCATATATGTGGGTGTGTATTTGTTTAAGTGGGTGGGGGGATTGGTGGTAGGCAGTTGGTGATGCACATATTTGTGTTTGTGTGAGAGAGGTTGTATGAGAGTGAAAAAGATCAAGAGTCTAAAAACAAAGAGCTAGTGTGCAACAATCAACAATTTCCATGCACAAATGACATTTTTGATCACTTTCTTCACACATTCTTTGATCACACTTTTCAGTTGCAACATCCTATTCAGGGCACTAGGGGGTACACACATACCAATCTTTGTTCACTTTGTTCTGATGTAAACATTCAGTCAAAACAGGAAATAGTGGGATTTGCTAGAGGATTTGTTTTATAGAATGAAATGGTCATTTGTTCCATAATATATGATAGTAAATGATCTAGTTTTGCATAAGATTTCCTTAGTAAATGATCAAGTATTGCCAGTACCAGGTCACATACCATATGTGATCAACTGTTGACAAAGCAATCACAGTCTGAAAAACAGATTGACTGACTGACTTTTTCAGAAGCATTTTCAGCCAATACAACACCTCTCTCTTCCTCTATAGACTGTTTCTACATTAAAAACAAAACCAATGTTTGAACATTCAGAGAGCATCATTCCATCTATACCTTAAATGAGAGCTAGTGATCAACAATCAGCCATGAGTAACCAACTATTAGTAAACCCTGACATCACCCTCTCACCTTCCACCAAGAGCTTGGCGGTTGAAATGTGCTCCCCGACCTCTACTCCATATGTTCCCTCATCCTCAAGTGCCACCTGGTGGATGATCAGCCTGTGGCAGCATCCGTCTCTGGTGATCTCCATGCGGTCAGTGGAATCCAGCTCAGTGTCGCCACGGTACCACGTGACGTCACAGCGTGGCGTGGACACCGTACACTCCAGGATGACGCGGTGATTCTGTAGGGCCGTCCGATCACGCAAGGGTTTCACTATGCTAGCAGGACGGTCTGGGGGGAGCAAACCAAGCATAAGAGATGACGAATGTTCCAGCAGTTTTACATTGAAGGGAAATACATACAGGTGGATTAATATGTATTACAGTAAAGATCTATAATATTAATTAATGTGCCCATTAAATATCACAAAGTGGTATCATCAAATTAACTTTAATAAAGCTGTAGAGAGAAGAAAAGAGCAGAAACTGTAACTGCCATGTTTTTTTTTTTTTTATTTTGTTAATGGCTTACATTGATGACTATAAATCACTACTTCTATTTTTTTGTCTTTCCTATCCAGTCTTTCACATTAAGGAGAGGGCTTAAAGTAGCATAGTAGTAATGCTGTTTAGAACTGCTATGTGGAAGTCTTATGGAACACTTCTGGTTTCGAGTCGGCTTCAATGCATCTTTGCATTAATTTACATTATACTCACAGTAATACAGTTGACACATGTTAGCACAGTTAGAACATGATATTACAGGAAAGCTAGGCCAAAGCGGGTTGATCTGCATGCTAACTACATCTGTATCTGGACAACGTAGTGACCTTATGTTGTTGTTTCAAGGGTTTTGGATATTTTAGTATTACACATAGCTCCTTTAATGAAAAAAGATTACCCTCCACTTCCAATGAGGCAATGGATTCCAGGTCCCTTGCAACAAATTTGATCTCGCCAGCGTCCTCCGCCGACACGTTACACATGAGCAGGAAGTGTTTGGTTCCTGAAAATTACCCATGATCCACATGTCTTAGTCAAATAAACAGACTGGCATTAAAACTGTACATTTGTATAGTTTCAGGTTTACATTTGGACCAAAATGCATGCATGCATGTCTCTCTTATCGACTGAGAGCTTAGATCAAAGTACATGTGATAAAAAACAGTTACAGTTTTTTTTTTCCACCAAAATAATAGTTACCCATGTTAATTATAGAGTTTGATTATAAAAAAAACTGTAATTCTGACCGGAGACTTCAACAGGTTGTCAAAAATGTCAAAATCGTGTGATTTTAGCTGTGCCACTAACCCTCCCGTCGAGTTTTGATGGTGCTGGTGTTCTTTAGTTTGTATCCGTCTTTGTACCAGTCTCCTGGCACATCCATCAGTGACACCTCACACATAAACACGGCATTCTGCTCCTCCTGGATGTACAGGTCCTCTAGGTGCTGGATGATCTCCAGTGCATGCTCTACAGAAGGAGTGTCAATGGAAAACATGACAAGGGTTAAAACAAGAGTTAAGAGTTAAAACAAACATCTGTCTACCCTCTGCACAAGAGTGACATGGACCACCATTCCAACACACACACACACACACACACACACACACACACACACACAGACTGAGTACGATTTGGGATCTTATTCCTAATTTTCTAAAAGTTCAGGAATAATTCAGATCAGTTGATGACCCTGACCACTTCTAACATTCAAACAAACAGAATGTGCATGGAAACAAAACTGGTCTTTCATCATTTTATACACCTTTCAATATCCTCAATATTCAGGGCACTAGGGGGCACACATACCCATCTCTGTTCAGTGCCTGACATGAACGCTCAGTCAAAAAAGGAAATAGTGGGATTTGTTTTATAGATTGCCGATTTGTTTCATAATGTATACTAGTAAATTATTTTTAACTTAAATTATCTAGATTTCCTTAGTAAATGATCAAGTATTGCAAGTACCAGGTTGCATACCAACATATGTGATCAACTGTCACAGTCTCAAAAACTGGGTGGCTGACTTTTACAGAGGCATTTTGAGTCCAGATAACACCTCTCTTCCTCTACAGAGCGTTTTAACATCAAAAACAAAAACAATGCTTCAACGTTTAGAGAGCATCACTCCATCCATACCATAAATGTTAAGGTTACAGGAGGTGCTGTGGTCTCCGATTTCACAGGTATAGCAACCGGAGTCGCTGAGGTTGGACTCCAGAATCTGCAGGAAGCGTTTCCTACCCATGGAGTAAATTCTTCGGTTCTTATCAGGCTTCAGCTCCGTCTCGCCCTGAGGTGATCATTTCATGCAGAGATGAGATGAGACAGTGAGGAAATTAGGTGTGAACATTGGAAAATTAACAAATGAATGAATGAATGGTGAGACATTAAGTTTTTGCAGTCAGGTTTATTTCAAGTTTCCCTTGAAGAAGAATGTTCTTTCACAGAGGAAGTCATTCATGATTTTAAAAAAGCTATCAACAGGTTTTTATGAGAGAGATGAACAGTTTTCAGAGTCTTACCTTGAACCATTTCACTTCAACATTTGGTCTTGACAGCTCACATTCCAAAGTCACCTGTAATCCCTCTTCAAAACTGAGATCTGTCAGCTTCTTTAAAATAGTCACTGGGGTTTCTGAATAACAGGAAGAAGACAAAGTGTGATCAAAGTGTGATCAAACTCACTTGCATAATTCATTAAAAGCATAGTAAGTATATGAATAGATACAGTACAAAGTAAGTGACATCAAACTCTGAACATTATCTTCCATGTCAGCAGTTTAAAACATTCTTAATAGTGATTAAAATATTTTGGTAATCATCATTCAATTCAGAGGGTTCAGAATATTAAGAGAGTATTCTGAATATAAACCGAAAAAATGGACACATATTAACTGTTTAAGTTCTGATATCTGACAGTCTTCCTGTCTATTCTAATATAGACCATAATATGCATTAAGTATGCGCATCCATTTAATATCCATGATAATTTCCGTTTGCTCTGCTACTTTCATTGGCCATGCATGTGCTGAATGTATAGACTATGAATCCGGTGGTCTTAAATAGCTCAGCAGCAGATTTAAGGTGTGTGTGTGTGTGTGTGTGTGTGTGTGTGTGTGTGTGGTTGTGGGAGGGGGTCAGTCATGTTTGGGGGATGAAGTCTTATGTTACCCCGACTGATGTCATGCCATTGTTGTGACCTATGATGAGTGAACATGGTATGGGGTACACTGAGTGCCTCCATCTCTGCGATTAGCTCCATGGCTTATGAGCACGATCATGAGAGGCATCACCAGCAGCTGCCACTACAGTGAGTCTGGTCCAGTGTTGGCCCTCGCCTGTCACCTAGATACAGGCATCAGGCAGCAAAATTTGTGGATCACTTGAGCTGGTAATCTTTTATTTACCCACTGCTGTCAGTCACTCTGAGGCTCATTTACATGTAAGTTGTAAGTGCTCTGTCCATCTTGATTCATGGTTCATGCCAGTGCCAGAAAGCAGACAGCTATTTTAATCCTCACTGGCCAACAAGGCAATAACTGAGCACTTAGTCATTCATCATCCTTGAATCTGGAATCTGAGTACAAACATTCAATATCCTGGCCATGTGACATAATGGCTATTTAGATCAGTTGATGTGTGTGGCACAACTACATCACAATCGTATTTAATTTCTCTCTCTTATTTTTGAGTCTGGAGATCTGGCTTGACTGCTGTTTGTCAAGTAAGGGGCAGCATAATTTCTTCTCCTTACCTTTGACCTGCAGTCGGGCCAAGGTCCTCACGCCCTCTGAAGAGAAGACGATGGTGCCAGTGTCCTCCAGGGTGAGGTTGGAGATTGTGAGGCCATGGACACGCCCGTTGGTGCTTACCCTCCAGTTGTTGTTGGGCTTGATGCGGAGGCCGTCCTTCTGCCACACGCCTTCCACATCAGTGTGGGATAACTCCACCTCGAAGGATGCCGTCTCGCGCTCAAACGTCTCGACGTCCATCAAACTCTTACGTAGGAAGACCTTCCTCGCTAGAGAGAGAGAAAAGAATAGACAGTGGATACAACACCCTGTTCCTCACTAGATAGCACTTTCAATGAGTTGTTTGTCCCTGAGTGTTCCCTCTCTCACTCACACAAAATCGTTTAAATAGGCTTCTTGGCAAAACACTTTTTTTCAAGGTAAATGTTCAAAAGTGGTCCAGGATGTCTTATTCCATGGCTGTGGGACGTATATGTATATAAAATCTCCTCTTTTTGAGCAGACGTTCTATGTGCCATAGATAAAACATACAGTATGATTCTCCTGAGCATGCTCTATTATTCCAGCTGTCTCATCATTCCCCTTGTCTCTCTTTCCCCTTCTCTGTCTTCTTGTTGACAGTGTCACAGTCACACACACACACACACACGGTATGTTCCTACATGTGTTTTATTGTTTATACATTCAGTCTTCTGGTCTGTCCTCTATCCTCCTCGCCTATCATCTCTTCTCTTCTCTCCTCTCCTCTTTTTAGCTCTCACTCCTTTCCTATCTTCTTTTCTCTCTTCTCTCTTTTCCTCTCCTATCTTCTCTTCTCCTCTCTCTCTCTTTTTCTCTACCTCTCTCTCTCATCCATCTCTCTGTCAGGAGCATTCCAGCTCTTCATCAGTCTGGCTGCACTCACACAGGGCTTTATCCATGTGCCCCTGCTAGCCAGGTTTATTTTTATAGATCATAGCAGCAGTGGTACCAGCTGCCCATATGCTCACCGCTGCCAAGGTGAGGAGATGAGGACAGTGGCATACGCTTCAGATGACACGCAACAAAAGCCTAGCTGCATTCCTGAGCAAAGGCAAATGAGAGCTGGGCTCTGATGACAGAAACTGAAGCTGGGCCAGATCAGTGCATTTAAGCCTGATGAAGACCTGTAGCTCCAAACATCAGGACATGGGAAGCTAATTGAAATAATGAATTGGCAAGACAGTCAAAGTGGGCAGATCTTCTTTTCTTCTAACGCTACGAAAAGGCTAGAATGGGACTAAATTGAGGTCAAGGGTTAAATAGCAAAAAGAGGTGTAATGTTTATGAACTATTGTTAATTTGCTTTGAGTTTACTGATGGCCTAGTTGGATGGAAGCTGGACTAAATGTAGTGATTTATATGTAGTGAGTTTATATCTAAGTTTAAAAAGTATTCCTAGAAAGCCTGTTTTCCTATTCAGTTCTGTTTGAACACAGTGGTGTTATGGGGGACATGCCTTTAACGTTAACCTGCCTGACCACAATCCCACAGGGATTCTGGGTAATGATGGAGACACAAAACAGGCAATGCCATCTGATCTGACTCGGTCCCAAATCTGGACACTGTCCTCAACCCTGACCTCACATTTCTCATTAGAGTGATTCTTGTCCAGCCAGTTCCCAGTACAGATCACAATACAACAGGTGGATAGGCTGTAAGGCTGAGAGTCTACTTCAAAGACAGATTCATCCACTTGTCTGTAAATGCGCATCTGTGTATGTCTGTCATCCATTGTAATTCCATTACATTTTAACTGGATTTTTTAAACTTGATTCTGAACTCTCAGGTCTCAGGAGTAACAGTATCTTCCTGATGGGATTTCTAAAACCCCAAATTGGAGTTCTACAAATTCCAGCTTCATAATCTTCAGAGAACAACCAGGGCCAGGCTTGGCTGTACCACTCACGCTCCACGTTGAGTTTGACCTGTGTGCGGTCATGCAGGGTTTCACAGCGGTACGTGCCACGGTCGGACAGGCTCAGGTTGTGAATGGTGAGTCGTCGCTTGCGTCCGCTCTGGGACAGCGTGTAGTGGGTGCCCGACTGGATGACCACCCCCTGACGCATCCACTGCACTTCGCCTGTCTCCAGGCTGATCTCCGTCTCCAGCATGGCCTCCCCAAACTCCTCCCCTTCCACAGGCTCCATACGCTTGGTGAACATAATCTGTGCCTCTGCATTAGCCAAAGACAGATCCCATCACATAAAAATATAGGCATGCAAAATGTATGCTGTTCATCTGTTCATCATATTATAAGGTATATTTCGCCACTGTCGGGTGGAAACCTCCAGGTCCATTTTTGTTGATTTTTTTTCCATAAAACAATGCTATTGGCAGGAATCATTTTACTTTGTGAGTTTTAGATATATTTAATGTAACTATATGTTAAGATATAATTTGATGTTCAGTTATTTAATTTTTTTTCAACTTTGCTCAAAGTAGGACATATAAGGTTTCTTCCCAACAGTGACAATTTGTGTTTGTTATTAGTGTTTCTGTTGCACTACTTATAGTACATCAACTTACTGTCAGCAACACATGATGTGCTGCTGACTTACAGCACATCAATTGACTGCCATTAATTCACAACAAAATTGCATACAAGACATGCAGTTGCTTTCAATAACTCTGATTGCCTTTTAATTTTCTGAATTAGTAAATACAGTCATTAATAACCCATCTTTGTTTGTGGCTAGTATAAGAGCTATTCATTCACAAATGAAAAAAAAAAATTCTTTCAACGCCTTCAGCAATATGTGCATTGTTAGCAAAGTGTTGACTTCTGACCTTGTATTTTAAGGCTGGCTTTGGAGGAGACCCCCTCGGCCTCGGCGGTGATCCTGGACATGTCCAGCATCTGGCAGCAGTGGATAACGAGTGTGTGGCACAGGCCGTTCTGCCAGGCCTCAAAGCGATCGCCCAAAACGATGGGCTCATTGTCCATCAGCCACATAACCTGGGCGTCCTCTGGCGACACCACACACTTGAAGCTGGCGTCCTCTCCTTCAAGAACCGTGGTGTTGTGTAGCTCAGTCAGGAACTCAACCACACGGGGAACTGTAAGGGGGAAAATGGATCACAGACATGGGTGGAGCAGAAATCTATATACTGTATTGTATGAGAGTTTGTCTGTGTGTATGCCTGTGTGTCCACGCGTTTGTGTGTGTATATCTGTGTATGTGTATGTACTTGAGAGTTTGTGGTTTGTGGCAACTGCATGCTTTCAAACAATGCAAGTTATAATATATTAAAATACTTATCACTTCCATAGTCTTAAAATGTCAGAGTTGATCCGATGAAGATTTGATCATCTACTTGTTAGAGTAAAGTATGATAAACCTGGTGATGTCTATGAATGTGTGTGTGTGTGTGTGCACGCATGTGTCTGTTTTTAAACCCCACACTCACGCTCAACTCTGACGTGGGCATTGGTGCAGTCGTCTTTGGACTCGCAGCTGTACTCTCCGGCGTCCTCTTTGGTGATGCGGTGGATGGTGAGGCTTCGCTCCTGGCCATCAGCCCGGATGGAGAAGCGTCGGCTGGGGATGATCTCCAAGCCGTCCTTCAGCCACAGCACATCGGCCTTTGGCTTGCCTACCTCGCAGCGCAGCGTGATCATGCCGTCTTTGTAGGCCACCGTGTCGCGCAGGGGCTTCACAAACTTCACTCGCATCTCTGGCATGACAAGGTTAGAGGGTGGGTTCAGACAGCTTGTCACATGACTCAGACAACTTAAACACTTCTGAGAACAGCACCACCACAAAATTACTTTGTGGCAAGGGTAAAAGGAGGTAGATTTTTTTCAGGGTGGCTGTAATATCTGTATGGCTGTAATCTGGGCTTCTTATGGAACTAGATAGATAGATAGATAGATAGATAGATAGATAGATAGATAGATAGATAGATAGACAAACAGACAGACAGATAGACAGATGCTCTTGAACTGCTTTATTGACTTCACCCACCTTTCACCAGCAGGCTGAACTGCATCTCATCATCGCCGACGTCACACGTGTACTCCCCACCGTCAGACCTCCGCAGGGGGTCGATGGTCAGGTAGTGTGTGGTGCCGTTGTAGCCGATACGGAAGCGGTCATTGTTGACCGGCGTCCAGTCCTTCATCCAGCGGACCATGGGCTTCTCTCGCGAGAGCTCCACCTCCAGAGTGATGCTCTCGGCCTCATAGCCCGTCATTTTGTTCACCTCCTGCTTGTTCAGGATGGTTACAGGAGGTTCTAGGGAAGCATAAGCGGCAAATACAGTGAATACATAACAACAGGAGGAATGACTAGTGTATCTGGTATGGCATTTTAGTTGCACACTATATGAAAAATAGTTTAATATTAATAAGAGTAAGCTCAAAAGTATACCAAAGGGTTTACATTGCAAACTACAGAATTGCATCACTTTACCTTCAAGGTCAAATCACCTACTCTCAAGATCAGATATACCTGAACTTGGAAATTATCTTAGACAAAAGTCCTAATATGTTGTCAAACAAGACAAATGGTGTACTACTCTCATGTTGACAACAGATGTTCAAGTGCATTCACCTTGCACTTTGACAATAGTCATCATCTTGTCGTTGCCCGCGTCACATGTGTATTTCCCCGAGTCTGACGGCCTGATGTCAGTGATGATGAGTTTCCTCAGAGTGCCATAAGTCTCGATGGTGGTCCGTGAGTCCTCCACTAAGCGCTTGTCGTTGCAGTACCACTCTACCGGGGCATTTGCCCTGGACAGCTCGATGGCCAGGATGAGGTCATCTCCTGATACCATTTCCTGGTACTCTGGGTCGTCTGAATTTCCCACGATGGTCACTGGGGATTCTGGGAAAGATGAATCGCAGACAAATTGATTTTAAGTCTCTTCAGTTGCAGCAGAATGTATTGTTGGCCAATAAGTCTCCTCCGTATTCAGAAAAATTTGTTGTTTTTTTCATTAAAATTTGAAATTCAACAAACTGAAGATACATATTAAGGGAAATGTAGAAAGCTCCACAAATTCCAGCTCACATATCTAGATTTATACAACATATTTATGTCTTGTTATAACTGCTTTGTTCCCAAGTACATAAAAAATCTTATGTAATAGTAAGACTTTAAAGGGAAAATCTGGTGTGCATCAATCCATAGCCCTATTGTTATATAGTGAACCAGCAGCTAACACTAACTGAATGGGGCACAGTACATTACTTTAAGTTTAATTTTCCTATGCCCCATTCAGTTAATGTTACCTGTTGGTGTGCTATTTGGTCTATGATGTATCAAATTTTCTTTTTTTTCCCTTACAGACAGCACTCTGTGACCAATCCACAACCCTATTGTTCAAGGTCACTGAGTGCTGCCAGTGGGAAACACAACAAGATACAGCACAGAGCCAATAGTGAACCAGCATAGCCTGACATGTCATAACATCAAAATGTACAGTCTGGCCACAACTGATAGACTGGGCTCAAAGGGCTGAATAGAGCGTTGTGATTGGTCTTACCAAGCCTTGTTAAGACCAAATGGAAGACCTACTAAGGCCCCAATAGAGCGTGGCTAGACGTACCCACTGAGAAAAACCAGCAGCTAACACTAACTAAATGGGGCAGAAACTTGCATTCAGTCTCAGTTTCCTATGCATCATTTACTTAATGTTAGCATCCAGTTTGCTAATTGTATTTTGTATCAGATTTTCTCTTTCTTTTTCCTACAAACAGCACTCAGTGTCCTCAAACAGCCGGGCTATAGACAGAATCACACTGGATTTCTCCTTTAAACAACAGGGCTATAGATTGAGCCGATCAGATTCCTCCTTTAATTGTTAGCCTGTACCTTGCACATTTATTGTGAAAGTGATGCTGTCATCCAGGACATCCAGGAGATACTCTCCGGAATCTTCCAGATCTGCATTGAGGATGATGAGTGAGCGGAAGGCTCCTTCCTGTTCCACACAGAACCTCTCATTGTCCTCAAGCCGCTGGCCATCTTTGTACCAGCAGGCTTTGCCATTAGCCCTGGACAGCTCACACTCCAGCTCAATGTCATCAGAGACAAAACAGTCATACTCCGTCACAATCTCTGATTTCTGCAGGATCTTCACAGGGGCCTCTGGGATTAATAACACATCTCCCATTTAGATTAGCCTGTTATTGTCACGCTCAAGAGACCTTGGCATGCATACAGTATGTGGCTATGACTAATAAATGGTAAGAGAACACACAATTCCATTCATTTTGATTCAATTTCATGAAACTGAAAATCTCTCTTAATTGAGTTACTCTGAGTTATGTTGTAATTAAGTTGCACTGCATGAAATTATTTATGAAATTATACCCTAACCAGAATCTAAAATGGTAGATTGGGGCTCAAACAACACAAATTTTGAGAGGTTGATAAAAATAAAGCACATATACTGATTAAAATAATAAAGAGAATGTTATGAAAGCATGCACTAAAATGTAACAACTGCTTACAAACGTTACTTCTTGAAAATATTGATGACTTCACCTTTGACGTTTACTGTGAAGTCAATAGCATCATCCTTGGCATCACAGGTGTATTTCCCCGAGTCGTTTTTGGAGGGCGAGTGGATGGTCAGTCTGCGGATGAGGCCATCTGACGTCAAGGTGATGTTTTCATTGCCCAGCTCCAGTTCGACTCCATCCTTTAGCCAGCGCACCTCAGCGTTGTCACGGGACACTTCACACTCCAGAACCAGGGGCTCCCCAAAAACTGGCTCCATCACACTGTTCATCTGTGCAGGCCGAGCCAGCTGGACAGGAGGCTCTGAGGGACACAGCAACACAGTAGAGATTATGGAAGAAGGGACTCTGGAGGAGAATGGTTCTAACATTGAAAATACAAAACATTGTTGTCTGTGGACAATAACTAAATGAAAGATGAAAGTGCTTTAACACCTATCTGACTATCTGGCTATCTGACACTTTGAGGCAGTCTGTTATTGACATTTTTAAGTATTTTATCTAAAAGTGCAAAAGTGACACATGTGGTTATATCTTGGAGAACCTCAGCAATAATAATATGAATTTAATGCAATGAACCATGAATAAAATTTCAAAGCAATTTGTCATGGTAAGATATCTTCTGAAAGTATGTATATAATGGGTAACACTTTATTTGAAGGGGTCGACTGTTGTCATTAAATGTCATTCGGTTTTTGAAATGCAGACTTTGAGATGCAGACATAAATATCCTTGACTGCCACCGTACCTTCGACTGTCAGCAGGAAAGTCACATGGTCATCGGCTGACTCGCAGATGTACTCGCCGGAGTCCTCCCCACAGGCGGCGGGGATGATCAGCCTCCTATGAGGCCCATCCACCTCCCTGATAAGGCCATCTGCCTCGTCCACCTCCAGGCCGTCACGGAACCATAACACATCAGCCTTGGCGCAGCTCAGCTCACAGCTCAGCACCACCTGCTCCCCTGCCTGCCACACCATGTCTACCTCCGACTCATGAGGAGAGATGATACGCACAGGAGCGTCTGCAACACCACCGGGCCAGCGTGATAGTGAACAATGAGGAATAAGTCATATGTAACTTTAAGTTCAGTGAACAAACATTGAACACACAAGAAATATTGATAACACTTTTTTTAAGTCTTATAAGCTTCTTTGACCTTTCAATACTAGGGAAACATAGCTGTAAAGTTGTAAAGGCTTATAAGACAAAATTATAATGCCTTATAAGGACAGTCATGAGAAGTTATGAACACTAATGACATTAGTTATAAGACTTTAGGAATGCATTATAACCTTCTATGAATGGTTTATAATACTTTGAATACTGGGTTCATAGAAAGTGTTACTGAAATATTTTCTATAAAGTTAGTAGAGTAGAGTTGCTTTTCTCCTTAAATCTACAAATTTACATGGTGACAAAGACTTATTGACTGACTGATTGATACTTGCATTCATATGTTTTTTAATCAATTGATCGATTCATTAAGTCATTCATTCAATTATCAATTAAAAATGTATATACTCATATAACTATGTATCTGCTCATATAAATGTTATATAATAATATAGTTATATATAATTATATATAATATAGCTACAAATCTTCATATGACCCCACAGCCAGAGAGGGTTGAAGCGGTCAGTATTTAAAGATCTTTGTCACAGACGCTGCTGTGCCCCCCTACCTGTGACACTAAGCTGGAAAAAGACAGAGTCTCCACCAGTGTCGCACACATATTCCCCAGAATCCTCTCTGGCGCTACAGAGGATGGTGATCCTCCTGTAGGGCCCCTCTGAGCTGACCCGCACATTCTCTGTCTCCAGGACCTCCAGGCCGTCCTTGAACCACCGCGCCACCCCGCTGGAGCGTGATAGCTCACAGTTGAGCACAATCTCCTCAGCAATGTACCTGTCCAGGTGGATGTCTTCCTTAGGATCCACGATCATCACCGGAGGCTCTGTGCAAAACAGAAAAGAGGATCTGGTTAGGATATTTTAACAAAAACATCACCAATCAATAACGTTAAGAACAATATGTATGGGACAGGACATTGAAAATGGAAAGGCTCACAGCTGCAAGCAAATTATGTTGATTATATTAATTTAAATAGATTTATCTCTAATCCTAGTTTAAAGTTGTTTCATCTTAGTTCAATATTTCGGTTTAGTTAAACCAATAACACTGAGATATGTTTAGGTACCTTTAATGTTAATGGTAAATGACATGCTGTTGTCTCCAGCATGACAGGTATACATCCCAGCATCCATCAGATCAGCTGACCTGATGATCAACCTCCTCATGAGTCCCTCAGATTGAAGCGTGATGTTGTCACTCGCCTGCACCTCCACGCTGTCCTTCGTCCAGCGGGCCACAGCATCTGGCCGGGACACCTCGCATGACAGGACCACGGGGTCCAACTCCATGGCTGACTTTATGCGGTCATCCTCTGGGATCTCTTTAAAGGTGACCGGAGGGCCTGTGGGGACATCCCAGTCAAGAAGAAGCACAAATGTGGAGAATAAGAGCTTGGTAAATGTAAAAATGCCTTAGGGGTTATTGGTAAGTTTGGTCCATCCTGGTGCCTTCTATGTAAGTCGGTGGTCTGCATGCTTCACGTGCACTCGTGAGGAGGGAGGAGAATGATTTATTTTATGGGGGCATTTATGTGTGGCAGTGGGTTACTAAGGAAAGAAATTGAATGAATTACATTAGTTTGTATAGAGTTGAGAGATTTTACACACTTGAAAACAGTCATAAATTTAGCTAATTACCCATATTTTAACACAAAACTACAACACTTCATAATGCATAATGAGAAACTGGCCCAATTGTTCAGAGCCAAATTGCTCAGAGTTGTTTTGGTACAAAGTAAATGATTCAGAATTGAATTTCAGATATTCAATGAATGATTTAACTTACAATCCTTTAAAGAGATGAGAGATGATTTGCATATGTAGTGTTTTTACCTCCAAAGTTCAAATGACATCAACACATTATAAGTGGAAACCAGCTACAGAGTTCTTGTGTATACTTTAAATTTTGTTCCTAGAACATATATACAGTGCATATGACAACAACTGTTGTGTCAATGATTTTTAAAGTTAAGCTATTCAGTTTGAAGATTGAGACTGTAGACTACATGTCTCACAATAAACATCTAAAGCTGGTCCACTATTTTTCAAAGCATGCCATATTCAACACTGTCATGTCACAAATGAATGATCGAGATGTGCTGCTAAAGTCAAATAAATGTTTTAAGGGAAAGAAGTTGTTAAACCATCAAGAGGGAAAGAGGCACAACTTTATCATCCATCCATCCATTCACAGCTGACTTCATTCCAAGACTTCATAAATCCTAAATCGGTCAGTGCAAGCAGCAGTTTAATGACGCAGCGATAAAGAACAACATAAACGAATCCTTTGCTCGTCACCTGTAATGTCGACCTGAAACACACTGACATCGTCACTTGTTTGACACGTGTACATCCCAGCGTGCTGGTAAGAGGCAGACGGAATGACTAAGGCTCTCCTCTTGCCCTGCGTCTGGATTTCAACGCCGTCCTGCGGGACGACTGGTTGTCCATCCTTAAACCAGTGGACCTCAGCATTGGGGTCTGAGACGTCACACTGGAGGATGATGGACTCGCCCGCCTCGACGGACTTGTTTTTCTCCTCCTCGGGCACAGGAGCAAAAATTGGAGGGCCTGCGGATGATTAGTTAGTTGTGTAGAAGACAGTCTGTTAGCTAAAAACCTATCAAACTTTATCACATTAAAGGCTCATACTCATGAGAGAGAGAGAGAACAAACTCATTGTGTGCAAAAAGAGAGTGATATGTGCCAGCTAAGAGGTGCAAATTGAAAAAAGAGAAAGTCCACAGCTGAAGGTTGGTAATATGTGTGGATGCTGTATTTTCTTTTCCTTTTTTTGTGTCCTGCCTGGATGTAATGTGCACAATATCTCCATTTCTCTCAGTAGTTAAGAAATACTACTAATCATTAAAGCAAAACCCAATCATTTCCCTTGTCTCATTTTCTCACAAACAAAAACACAAGTGAATTATATCAATGTTATTGTATGTGTGGTTTCATATCCAGTTTAGTATAACTTTGTCACTTTTGTATCTATCTCACCTTCAACATCCACCTTAAATATAATGGTATCGCCCAGCGCTTTGCAGGTGTAGTGTCCAGAGTGGGAGTAGTCTGAAGACTGGATGACAACCCTCCTCATGTTGCCCTCGGACTGGATGTTCAAGCCATCCTCGATCTCCAGCTCCACACCATCCTTGAACCACTGGACCCTTGCCGATGGGTGCGAGACCTCACAGTAGAGAACGATGGGATCTCCCATATCTACCTTCTTGCTGGTGTCTTGCTCAGGTAGAGGGGTGAACTTCACCTCACGTGCTGAAAAAATACAAAATCGGTAGCATAATTGTCCAGTCCACATTTTTTAAATCCAATATACTTTCAAATTTACTTTCAAATATACTGTCAAATTCAGGTAATTGTTTCTCACTGTGCTGTAGCTGACTGTGTAAGAGTGCTCACAAACTGTGTTTGTGCAGCCTGCCTCTGTATGTGGGTAAGAAACAAAGGGTCTTTGGCTGTGCCATACACTATTTATATATACCTCAAATCAAACGTGAAGCATGAAAGGATGTTTAAATATCACAGACCTTTGGCTATAACTGTATAACTGCATGATTGTATTTACCCAAATACATCCCTGAAGACCATACAAGTAGGTCATTATTATTATTATTTTTTTTTAAAGCAACATTCGACTTCTAAAGAACTTCTAAAGTGAAGATCTAAATCCTTTCCACTTAACATTTCCTGTGGTCAGGCTGTACTTACGCTCAACCTGCAGGAAAGCAGAATCTCGGACACCACTAGCGATGAAAGTGATCTCAGCCCCGTTGTAGATGTCTCTGACGCCATGGATCTGTAGTGAGTGCTGATGCTGGCTTTGTCGTAGCGTGATGCTCTCGCTGTCCTGTAGCTGAGTGCTGTTCAGGAACCAGGTCCCGATCATGGTAGAGGACAGCTCGATGAAGAAGACGGCATCATCACCGTCAGTGATCACCACATTTTTCAGGGGCGTCTTTATCTTTGGTCCAGGCACTGGAGAAACAGACAGAGATGATATCTGCTAACTTTCCCTTTTTCCTATTTTTGGTATGAAATAATGAATGTAAGTAGAGTGCAAAGTAATGGCATTCATGATGACTCCTAGCACGTCTACTGCTATATATATAAGTAGTAATCCACGAGAGGCCATGGGTTATGCTGGTTTTATTACAGCTAAGGGGACTTGTTAGGCACAACACTTAATGGAGAGTAACACACAAACGCCATCGATTCAACAAATTATAATCAAGGTCCAGAACGATCCATTTTAGAATCCAAAATAGCCCCTATCATTATTGGATTCATAGTGGAATGTACTGAAGAAATTTACTCTACTCATACATGTATTTGATTCTTGAAAACATACACAATGCCTGATGAGTCTTTTTCCATATCAATATGGCACTCACCAAGGTGGATGACCTTGGGGAACTCCACGTGGCCACTGCGGCCATACTTGTTGACGCAGCAGACACGGAAGCGGTAGTCCCCCTCACAGGGCACGCTGTCTCCCAGCACCTCCACGGCCGTGGCCGTCTCTGTGCTCAGGCACTTGCGCCACTCCTGCGAGCCTACCTCCTGCCTCTCCAGCACGTACACCGTCTTGGTGCCCATCTGCAGGTTGGGTGCCGGCTCCCATGAGAGCATGGCGCCATTGGCTGTGTGTGTGTCCATGTTCACCCCGACTGGGCATGGTGGGGCAGAATGGCGCGCAGCTAATCAAGACAAATGCAGAATAATTTTATTTCATTTGAATAATGAGAAGTCTGCTTTATATATTTTGAGTACTGAGTTGGACAACAAAGTTTAAATGGAACTCTTATGATGCTATTAAAATAAGACATACTGTAGAGGTTGAGTTAATATTACTGTATCCTGTTAATTTTTTGTTTACCTGGTTTAATTACATTCAAAATAAACATCTGAACTGATAAATAGAAAAAAACAGTTGGTCTTACTTTTGACTTTGAGCCGTGAAGAGTTCTTGGACCTTCCTGCCACAAATGTGATTGTCCCCGAGTCCTGGTACGAGCAGTTGACGAAGACTAGTATGTGCGTCTTGCCAAAGGACTTGATGATTGTCTGGTGAGTCTCTCGTAACTGGGTGCCATCTTTGTACCAATAGACATCCATATCTTCCTCTTCCACCTCCACACAGAAGGCAGCATTCTCCCCTTCCAGAACCTCCAGCTTCCGAGGGAGTTTCTTCACAATGGTGCCTACAGAAGAACAACAGGATGGTCCAGATTATGGACAAGGCTATATTGATATTGTAGATAAAATAGATTTAGTTTCTTTGAAGAATTTGGATAAGGAATCTTTCATTCCTTTCTGACAGTGTTTTGATAGTTTAGTACTGGCAATACAGAAGATGACATGCCACATGCATCACGGAAATGGACCTCAGCTTTTTTAAAAATGAAATAAAAATCTCCTTATAGTGATAAAATGGGTTCTCATAACAGTCTGCACTCACCTTTAACCGAGAGTTCAGCAATACTCTTTCCCCCATCCGCCATCTCACAGAGGTAGACTCCATCATCATCGGCCCCGACATTCTGGATGGTCAGCCTCCTCCTGGTTCCTTTCTGCTCTATGTCATACTTGCTGTTGGCCTGGAGCCGCTGGTCCTCCAGGTACCAGGCGGTGGAGATGGACTCCTCTGGGACCTCACACTCCAGCACGGCCACGCCCCGTTCCCGCACCTCCACATCCTTAAGGGGCCGCTTGAACCGTATTGCTGGTGCTGTCCCCAGCAGAAGAGGTCAATTTAAATCAATTATATTCCATTTTTATTTGTTTTAATGTGTGTTTCAAACAGCTTTACAGAATCCAGCAGAGCCTTAGTGCTGCTATAGCAAGCAGTAAGGCATATATGAGGAAAACAAAACTCATTGTAGCTTAAATTAAGAATAGGTGGGAAACTTCAGACTCATACTCAACTTCACACTCTATACATTTCTAACTATAAGCATTGCCGGACTGACTGACACATTTCATGTTTGCCTCCACACATCTCATAAAAGTCAAGAGTAAAGCTCATAAAAGGACTCCAAACATAATATTTAATATGAAAAGCAATTATTTTCAGCCAAAACACTCCACAAAACATCATGTGAATCAAAGGAAATGTAAAAATTCAGTTATAGCCTTATACGGATTGAAACAAAACAAGTCAACAAAGGAATGGTTGAATACCCAAAATAACCAACAGTCACTCTTCGGCATCACTCCTAAAATGATGATGTCATTGCCCCAGATAACTCAACTGAGTGAGCACATTGGATCAAAGAAATGCATTTTGCACTGAGTAATATACTATTTCTATTGAGTACAGACTAATTCTATTAACCCAAATGCATTTAAGACTGCTTCAGACTTTTTCCCAGCTACTGGTGGGAACAAATGTGTTAATGAATTCATTCTGACATGTATGCAGGTTTCTGCAGCTTGTCTGGGCCCACGTCACTCAGCCTGAGGTGTTCAACCATTCATTAACCACATAGCCATGGCATGAGGTAGACACTAAATTTAGCCGTGTATGCTAGTAGACAGTCAAGGACTGTAGAGAGTGGTCAGTTGGAAAAGAGGAGTCATTACAAAAAAAATGATTGATTTTAAATGGAATTACAGTAAAGGACTTAGAGGTTGTGCCACATTGTGTTTTTGTATTGCTGTATGCTTTCTGTTGGTTCTTTCTTTGGGTCTGATAGGTCCCAGTGCTCTAATGTAACCTTGCTTAGACATGCCAACACATGAGGACACTTCAGTTCACAAGATAGGATTGCAACTCCAGAGCTCCAACAGCTGTTTTTATGCCCTGTTTACTTCCTTTGGAAGCCACAAACATATTGCATTATTGCACATTTTCAATTCAAATGAATGGATCTGTAACACCTGCCTTTGAGTCTGAAGAGGTGAGATCATCTCTGAGAGCCAATGAAAGTACCTCTAATGTATATGTTGATGTCAATTAGAAGTGACAAGTTCATGACTTCCTGGAATCCACTCTGTGCCTACACAAGTCAGCCTATAGGGAAGACTTAACAGCCCCCAGGGATCCTGTGGGTACTCCTCAGTTAATGAGAGAGTCTTTGAGAGACACCACCAGATTAGGAGTTAGGAAGGATATGCATGCAATACATGTCTCTGAGACAGGCAATGACAGCTGGAGTCTCTGAGAGGATTAAATTAAAATCATTACCGATTATAAGAGTCAACCCATGTCATCCATGCATTTTAATCTTCAATAACGTTTTCAACAAAGACTGGAGTGAAGATGTAGCAGAAGTCAAACCATATAGCTCCATTAACCTTGAAAGCATTTTGATGCTTTTAGACTACTGATCTACAGCTATGCACCTAGCCAGCACGTGTGAAGTACTGGGCATTACATTATCATAATAAATATTAAATAATTAAGCTAATTGTTGAAAAAAAACATCCAATTAAATTGTAAATATACTTGATGGACAAAGTGCAAAGCCACTCAATGAGTAAAATGTCTCATGGTATCAAGTGAGGCCTGGTATTAATCACTGAAATGGCCCACCACTGTCTATGCTCAGGATACTGCTCATGATATTAGGAAATGCATTTTGACCTTTTGTAACAGTTGGCTTTGCACTTTGCCCAGAATTCAAATTAGGACTTAATGTGTTTATGTGTTTCCTAAATGAGCTCATAAATATGGAACATACCTTTCACAGTCAGGTGCACGGCACTTAGGGTGTTGCCAAGGGCATTGGAGGCTGCACAGATGTACAGGCCAGAATCCTGCTGTTTGCAATACAGCACCTTGAGTGTGTAGTAGCCCTCCCGGTCCTCGAACATCATGTGACGCCGACCAGGTTCCAGGGGAACGCCATCTTTCTTCCATATGATCTCTGGCTTCGGCTTCCCCGTCACATAGCAGCGGAACTTTGCATGTTTGCCCTCCGAGACGGCAAACTTCTTGGCCTTAGCCACATTCAGCGGAGGCTCTTTGCTCTGCTTTGCCATGTGGTGGTGGTGACGGTCTTTGCCTTGGGGAGATGACCCAGGCGTTGGTGTCCAGTGACCGTTGGCATAACCGTTCTGCATGCGCTCCTCGTGGGTCTCGGGCACGGGCTCCACCAAGAGCACGGCCCCAGCCACTGTCTCGCCATGCTCGTTGAATGCGCGGCACGTGTAGACGCCGCCATCAGGCGCCCGTGTACGGTACACCTTCAGCTGGTACCACCCACCATCCTGCTGGCACACACGGTAGTGCGAGTTCTCAAAGATGTCTTTCAGTCGCTTGCCATCTTTCTCCCACACCACCTCGGGCAGAGGCTCGCCTGTCAGCTTGCAGGAGAAGGCAGCGTCCTCACCACGGTCCACGCGCAGCGACAATGGCTTGATGAGGAAGCGAGGCCTGTCGCGATTCTCAAAATCGAATGCCCTCTCCCGTTCGTCAATCTTCAGCTCCTGTTTTAGGTGCTGTTCAGGCCCAGTGATCCCGTTTTGCAGTGGTTGTGGTTCCTGTTGTTGTGGAGGTGGTGGTGGAGGCATGACGAGCACCTCTTGCAATTCGTGCTCCACCTTTAGGGCAGCGGCTGCATAGGTCTCCCCGACTGTGTTCTTGGCTTTGCATATATACTGCCCACTGTCTTCAGCACTCACACAGGAGATGTGGAGGAAGTAGGCCTTGCCCTCCTGGGAGATGCTGTAACGGCCCTCGGACAGGATGGGCACATTCTTACGCTCCCAAACCACGTCAGGTTGGGGATCTCCACCAATCTGGCACTTGAGTGTGGCATCCACGCCGCTACGGACCACCACGGGACGAGGATAGCCGAGTACGCGTGGCGCACCACCAAATATGTCCATGTCTGCTTTTGTGTTGGGGGTACTTCCTCTTTCTCTCTCTCTCTGGGTCTCAGGCCGTAGGAACGCTGTCTGCTATCAGTCAGACAAAAGCACCTTCAGCTGCTCCTCTTGTCACATACCACTCTGAGGAAATGGAAACAACATAAACAGTCTAGAGCAAGGGGACACATCAGGCGTCAGTGTGACCTCAAACACGTATTCAACGTGTCATCAAAGCATCATCATCACCATTATCATAATTTCTAAAAATACTGTCTCATCATTGCTCCAAGGAAACCAGTACGTATCACACACAACAGCAGGTGCTGGAAAGGATGGGCTCCAGGTCATCCAACGTCTATCATCATTTGATGGATACTTTATTCATCCCAAAGGAAATTCATACTGAGTCATTACTATTATTAATGCGTCATCACATCATGATTTCAGAAATCAGACTAAGAATAGATATTATTCAAGATTCAGCTATTTATGTTGCATTTCATGTAGAAACATTTTGTAGAGACAACATTTAAGACTGACACCAGGATCCATTTTCTGTCAGGTACTTCTCAGTCTTCCGTTTGAAATTAGTCTGAACTATTTAGGGATTGAAATATCTGCTATTTTACATAAAATGTTCTAAGACACTGTTGTGGAGTGTAGCAGGATTCAAAATGTTTACAAAAAATGGCATTAATAGGCATAGAAATCAAATACATTTTTATGATGGGAACAGCAGCTAAAGGGGAATTACGTTCCCATCAATCAAGTGTGAAAATACTGTTACTTCTCCCACGTAACAGATGTCCTGGGACAGTTCATCGATTGTAAACAGAAGTCCTGAGAAGTAACCCAGAAATTGAATCAGTCCAGCAGAGCCAAGCCTCCACAGCTGGTGCTGTAGCTCACCGGGGAAGCATTCAAAATAGTCTGCCCAAATAAAGACGCACCACTAGCCATAGAGCAAAAGAAGACAAGCCTCAAACCACTGGGGCTGCACACCTGTGCAAACGCACACAGAGACACACAGACAAACACACAGACAAACACACATGAACATGCATACATGCAGATTCATAGAGCATACACAGACAGACAGAAACAGTCACATGAGTACATGAGTACATGCACATTCACCTACAGAGACAAGAGTACACATAATTTAGACACTGCAACATACATGACTACACACACAAACTGAAAGACATCACCGACGCACATTTGTTACTTTTAGTCACTCAAAAAGTTATCAGAAATCAGCTACTATGTAGTTAACTACCCCCTACACCGTTCTATATACATGGCAACAATTAACGTTACATATTACAGTATCGTTTGTGCTACTTTGCAAGTTTACTACTGAGATTCTCTGAGGTATGCCTGCTACATACACACACACAAACACCCAATACACACACACCAAATACACACTCTGTTTCATCTCACTCACTGTATGTGAATGTGATATCATCCTGAAATGTCATGGCACTGTGTATCATGCCTTTTGAAGTTTTCAAATTCCAACATGAGCCAAAGAGACTATGTGGTTTAACATTGTTTGTGACTAAGACTGTGTGGTGTTTGGATGTACTGCTCTAGTCATCTCAAACGTGTCCTTGAGTTGACCAACCACTGGATAATATCTACCAGCTGCTGCATTGGCATTGGCATTGTAGATGCTTCTAGAAAAAGATCTGTTGAGATCCTCTAACAGCTAAAGATCTGTTGTGCATTTGTTTATCATCTCTATGTACATCCTCTGCATCAACTACAACAATAGATGTCTGTAACTTCCCTTGAGTCAATGTACATATTTTGACTGAACGCCCAATTTTACAGATGTAGACACTGAAACAGCTCAGGAAAATATCTGATGGAAGACTACAATAGAGTACACTTGTGTATGAAGGCAACTTATACACAAACTTTAACTCTGTCTTTCACAAGAAGTAATTAAAGTCAAATTTAGCCAGAGCTGGAATGTCATGGGGAAGTCCACTTTGAACAACACTTGTCCAAGGGGAAAAAACAGTGGACTAAACTTACCCAGGCAGCTCTTATGTTACTCTCCTCTCTCTCTCGGAGTCTCTTCCTAGTGCATAGAGGACTTGCCAAAAGCTGCTCTTCACAGTTTCCTCAAGAGGTTTAAGAGGAGATTGACCCTTGCGTCAGTGGCTCCCTCTCAGGAAATCTGACCCTTGACCTCAGTATGATTCGCTCCTTGGTGGCCCTCAGATGGGAAAGTCTTCGGGAAAAAAAATTTAATTGCAGACAGAAAAAAAACTTTGATTTTTTGTCGCCAAAGCTTTTTGTGTCCTCTCAGCACCCATACAACGTCTCCCGCTTACTCTCTCTTCCTCGCCAAGTCCTTATGTAGATCCACTAGCTGTTCACCTTCTCCTGCTTTGTACTCTTATGACCCAGTCACCTAATGTTTGTGCAGTGTGTTTGTGTGAAGTCCCCCCCGTTCCAAACAACCCCTATACAATCCGCTGCCCTGTGTGTCCACGCTGTGCGTCCTGCGGGGGGCTGGCGCTTGTGTGCCTTGTCAGCGATGGCTGCGTCACTGTGCTCCCTAAGTCGCCCTGAGTGTCATTGTCACAGGAGTAGCCCATAAATGCATTTGCAGCTGCTGCCTCTCTGCCCCACTACCCCCATCCCCCACCTTTACCCACCCTAAAAATACCTCAGGCCTCGATGACAGGGCGGGGGAGATAAAGTCAGGCCTTCCACTTGGTGTCCTACTGACACTAAACATAGACCAGGAGCTTACTTGAGACCACGGCTCCAGAGCCCTGTTCCTGTGGTGTCATCCCCAGGCATTGTGGGGTCGGTCATTAACGGCCCGAGCGTTATCTGGGTTTCACAACAGACGGCTAGCCTCAGGCCCACGTGTGTCTGTGGAGAGATAGCAGGCAATGGAGGCTGTACAGGTTGCTTCAACTCTCATTTAGGCTTGGCACACTTCTTTGGTACATTTCTTTCACGCCCTGAACATGCACACGTGTGTAGATACACACACACACACACATAGGATGTCCTGATTGCCCTCTAGTCTGTGTGCTTTTATAAAGAACCATATATACTGGTATACTGGCACCATTCTCTCTAAAAACTAAACTTTATCTCACACAGAGAGGAGGCAGATATCAGACACATCTACATAAAAAATGGATTTTATCACATTGTTATAACAACCCTGAATGTATACAATGCAAATTACTTATGGTTATATGCATTTCAACATATTTACAGTAAAGGTTAAAAAAAAAACAAGTTCAATACCTTTCCAGGGTTAAAGAATAACACCTAAACTTTTGCCCAGGAAAACTTCTGCACTGTCAAACAATATTACTCCACAGTTGTCTGCCCCTGTCATGAACTTAATGTGCGACCTCTTTTTAGGCAGTTTTGCAGACATCAGGAGCTGTGAGCGGACAGATATACTCTGTCTGAAAGGGCTATAGGTATGGTCTGTCTCCCCCTATAGCCACATGACTGAAAAGCGTGGGGTAATTGTTTTGAAAAGTCAGATTGCAGGCAGCGCAAGTTAAAACAAGAGGACTGCCCTTCCCAATGTCATGTCAGTTGGAAGACTGCAAATGTAGCTATGTTAGATAAATTATAGCTTTACTATGCCTCGAAAGTATTGCTGTTGTGGTACTTCCGAAGTTGAAGCGTGCGGAATAACCTACCTGCACTTGTAGGCCTACTACAAAAGTTTTCCAAACTGTGATCTCAGCATTTTATCGATTTAGCACTCTCTGTACATTCTAGCATTGCAGTAAATTCCAACTTGGACTCTGCATATTGTACCTTTTCACTAATTTTACCAGCCTATATTCTATGCCGCTTTATCGACGGTGCACAGGTGCAGTGTAGTTCAGTGTAGCCCTTATGACATTATTCTCACCTATTACTGCAATGTCATTGCAAGGTGACGTTCTTAAGGTGATTTCTCGACCTTCTTCTTCTTAATTGTTAAAAAGTCATCAAAATAGCAACTCAGACAATTAAAGACAATATGTTTACAGTGACACCTGTCATATCATTACTGTGCCAGTGCTTTCTTTGCTTAACTTTAGCATAGATAGCTTTGCTTAGCAGCGTACACAAACACACTGCTAGTCTCTAGGACCCTGGAGATTACCCTAGGATTCCCTCGGCTGTTGGCGCGCTGCCATCGTTCCGTCTCCTCGGGGAAGCTGGTGCGACAGAGCGCCCTCAGCCCAATATCCGCTGGAGCATCTCCATCAGACGGATACCTCATCTTATAGCTAACTGGCAAGGAGACGGTGTAGAGCAGCAGTTGAGAGTCAGTAAAATGCGCAGGCTATAAATTAGATTAAAAAAGCCTTAAGTGTGATTTTATCATTTCAAAAGAGTCATAGTAAGAAAACATGCTGCATCTACCCAGATTGGTGTTGAAGTTATCGGTTTGCCTGATCCTCATTAAATCGATGTCATGCGCGCAGGCAACAGGTAAGCAACTTATTTAATTAAATAAGTAATTAGGTGGCCAAATTAAAACCACCTAGCTTAGCATGTCATGTTGGTTTTAAGCTAAATTTAAGCAGAGAAAGTACTGGCTCAGTAGGATATATGTAAAATCTGTGGATTCTCATGACAATGGTTTATGTCACTGTAAATATGTTGTCTTGTAAATAAATAAATAAATCAACCAACCTATCAACCACCCAACCAGCCCGCCAACCTTCAAGTGACAGGAACTTTATCACAGTCAGTTGGCTAGTTTGAATGATAGCATTGTCAGGACAATGAACACAGTTTGTTCTTCTGAGTGGGAAAGAACTGTATTCAGATTGCCACCACTGGCATAAATCCATTTTAAATTATGAACTTCACTTAGAAAATTACTATTGTATAAATATCCTCACACCAGGAATCACAACCATTTTCTCATTATAATCTTGGTTAATAATTGGAGCCAGAGTTTATTTCTTATCTATCTGTCAGGAGAAATGAAGCTTCAAAGGTGATGTCATCGGAGAAGCTGTTACCTCCCGTCTTACCTGAGAGGGAAGGAGCTTGACTGGAAAAGACATTTTGCAAAGTATTACTTGTAATTGGGCTTAGGCCTATAGGGAGAGTTTGCACACAGATGCCAATTTACTTTATATTATTGCACCTCTCATTGAAATGTGTGTGTGTGTTTGTGTGTGTGCGTGTGTATTTATGTCTTTCCTTCTGAAGATGTGTGTGTGGTTTGCAAGTGCCCTAATGTGCATCTGCAGTTGGGTGCTTGTGTGTGTGTGTTTGAGAGAGAGAGAGAGAGAGTTTACATCAGTAGGTGTTTGTCTGTCTGTGTGTATCTTGGCAATCATTTGTGTGTAAATAATATATTTTAAAAAACAGTTTCAGATGACATCAGCGCTGCTGTGGTTCTCAGACATGCCTCTCCACACTCAGCAGGGCTGCTGTTAGGGAAACAGGCTGTCTTGCTTGTTCCACTTGCAGTTCCATGCCAGCATTGCTTTCCGCTTTTTATTTGAACATCTCTGATCTAAATGACCACATTGTCTCCCACTCTCTGCACAAACCCAGAGCAGTGTCAGACTGTTTGTCTGGAGCCTCTGACAGTAATTGATTGGGATGTTGGTTATTGGCTGACCTGATTCAGAGTTGCCGCCTTCATCAGAGACAAGGATTCAGTGAAGAACTCCCTGTACCAGAGATTGTCCCAGTGCAATTGATAGTGAAATTGGGGCATTATTGAAAAAGATAAAAACAGGAAATATTTGGGACCTTTGGTAGTTCTGAGTTTTGACATTTTATAAGCTCAAAACAAGCACTTTGCATACTAATAAACACATGATAAGCCATAACATTCTACCATAAACAACATTATACTGATGGACAGAGAGATCAGAATTGTCCTGAAGACGATGTGTGGTAATCGTGTAAAGGTAATGTGTGTCAGTATGAGCGATGTCATACCTAAACTGCATTTTGTGTGAATCATAGGCAAGTTCCATCTAGGGGATCTCTTGTCCACAGACAGTGGAAAAGTGCCTTAAGGTTGGAATCCACAGACAATATAATGTCTGCCATCCAAGCAGAGGTATTATTAAATGAAAGCTCTGGATTTTATCACTGTGCTTTCATTTCATAATCTTGGACCACATCCGGACCCTTTCCTCTAGACTCAGTCATAGCTGTTATAGAGACCTGTGACAACATGCAATTTTCTCACATACACCAATTACTCTTACACAAGCTATTTGATACATTTCACTTCTGTACTTATTAACCCACATAATCACATGCTGCTCACATACTGTGAACCACCCAAAACTGTACCCAAAAATGTATCTACCAAAACACGAAAAAGAGTGATTAATGCACATATTGGCAACTTGTATTGTAAAGTGGTCGGATTTTCTGCATTGTGGATTTGATTGCATTATGTTTCCTCTCTTGTCTGGGTTGTTTAAGTACAGTAGGCTACTCTTGAACAGTAGTCTTAGTATTTCTGTCCTCCCAGGCCCAGGCCACCTGCGATGTGTGATGCCAATGACAGGCAGCCAAAATACTGCCAGCTGTGCTTGCTGTGCTTGGCAGCACCTGTTACCATCTTCTTGAATTGAATAGGGCCCTTTTACACATACTAGAACAGTATTCATGAAAGGGGGTACTGACCTGGTGAGGGGAAATGCAATAACAGCTTTGCATTTAAAGGACAAGTCTGGGAAAATCAACTCATAGCCCTATTTGGGGTTGCTATCTATCTATCTGCCTATCTGTCTATCATGAAATGAATGCAGTTTTAGAAATGCAGTCACTTGTTAACATTTTGAAAGTTAGTATACTCTGACTGACTACAAGTTCACTGTGTAAAGAAAACACATAATAATAAGGCTAATTTTTTGGTAGAATTATTAATGATTTTATTTAATTATTTTGATCCAGATTGTCTGTGTTTTATTAACAAAATGTGCTGTAGATAAGAAAATGAATAAGAAAAAATTGTCTAAGAAAAGCTAATTGTGTGATGGAGGTGTTTTGCTATGTTAAGTATTTTAAGTATATGTTAATGCTTGTTATTCAGTGAAAGAACACTTAGAGTAGTAACTGAATTATGACTGCATTATTGTCTCAAGACTAATTCTCCTCAGATAAACAGGCAAATGGGCAAACATGCAGGCATTGTTGCAAGGTGACAGACAGAGAAAACACTTTTTTATGGAACCACAGACAGGGGGACAATTAGAAAGTCTCTAACAAGCGTTATATCACCAGGGGACTGAGTGTTTGTCCTGGACAAAAGAAAAAGAAGAAAAAAAACTGGCATTGCCCATCAGGAATTCACTGTAGGGACGTTCTCATGGAAGATACAATCTTCTTTTTCCTGCGAGGCCGGTGTCGGGCTGGCTCATGCCAAGCATGAATGGCCAGAGAGGCACTGAAGGAAACCTGCAATTAATTTTCTCTCTGGCAGGCCAGAGCTGACCCGTGTGGCTGTAGCCACACCAAACTGGCAGGAGAAAGAGATAGAGAGAGGGAGAGAGAGAAAAAACAGGAGAAGAAGGGGCAGCTGCTTTTTTGAAAAGGCCCTTTTTCAGAGTTGGAGGCAAGATTTTTACAGGGTCAATTATGCGCTTGAGGAATTGCACAGACAAAGTGAATGAACAAAACAAGTACTCTTCAGGGTGATGTGACAGTGAAGGAGTTGCGTGCTACTGGGATTGACTGGACTCTCCATAGCTCACTTTTGGACTCACTTTAGGAGAGTAAATCACAGTAGCGTACACTTGTGAAGTTTCTGATTCCTTCCTTCTCACTTTTGGACTCATTTTGGTAGCAAAAGGACAGGAATCAGAAAATGTTGAAACCATCCAGAGATATAGATTCCCCACCACTGTACATGCATTTGTGTAGTGTGTGTGTGTGTGTGTATGCATGTGCATATGCATGTTTCCGCATGTCCATGTGTGAAAGACAGCGAGAGAGAGAAACTTTAAAAACAGTGGTCCTTAGGTTCTGCAAAACATGACTGTTCACATATAAAATAAACTTTTATTTTTACGTTTGTTTATCTCTTATGAATAATCAAAGATTAGTCCTTCAATGTTAACTATTGAGCAGTGTCTCCAAGTTTGCTTTAGTCTTGCTTTGGAATCTGGGGAGTTTCAGGACTACTTTTTTAGCCCTTGATAGAATCACCCATAGCCATATTTTAGAACTGTTTATTAAATTCACTTTCATAGTTAAAACTTAAGTGTTGTTGTAAGTCAGGATGGTTTGGACTCTTAAATGAGGATTTCAGTATATAGTACAGTCTTATCATTACTTAAAGGACTGTCTCACAACTAAAAAAAAAAGCTACATCTTTTGGCTGGAAGATGATGAGACCTCTGGCCACACCCTTATCATTGTATTGTGTTTATTTTATTAGTTAACAGTCCATAGCTCGAAAATGCTACTTGAGAGTCATTTGGCAGAGAATCATTTTGAGATATTTAACAGCTGTCTCATCCAGTTCCTCTCAATGCAACTACTGTGCCATCATCTATAGCAACAAATGGCTGATTGTGCAGATGTATGGGGTGTGTGTGTATGTGTGTGCATATGTGTATGTGTGTGTGCCATTATGTCTTCTTTTTTATGATGAATGCAGTATTGTAGATTTGGTGAGAGAATCTGCCAAGGAACCCACTCATAAATACCACAGCAACTGTTCCTGTGAGCAAAGGCCAGTCTCTTTCCCTGCGCTCATTTTTTCCCCTCTCAAACAGCCTCTAATCTCATGATTGAACTAGGTTAAACATGTCCTCAGTGCTCCAAGAGTATTATTTAGACACCAATTACATACAGCAAGAAAGTGAGATATGAGATTTAGTGAGAGTTCAGACTTTCAGTCAATGTATGCAAACCACTTCTGTAAATGTTAAGCTAAAGGCAAGAGTGGGTAAATGACGTGTCCATGCACTTAAGTATCCTGAATTTGATACTTATTCCGGTTTTGATCATGTTCGGGATAAAGTGTTTACATGAATGCAGAGAAATCAGGTATTAATATCCCTGTTTACATGATAAATACTAATATTTAGGTTACTGATTATAGCGTTCTTTGTAGAGTTCTCACCAAGGATTCTAAAGAGCGCTGCTTGTCTCTAGAATCTTTCTCTGCAACTGTCAGAAATCAGGATAATGCTAGAGTATGCCAGTTTCTTTCTGAGTACTCCACCTAGCATATCCTGATTTCTCAGAAACTGGGAGAAGGGCTTATTTGGGATATTGAATTTTTTGAGGTGTTTACATGCACAAACGCAAAGCCAGGATACTTAATATCCCAATCATATTCAGGATACTTAAGTGGATGTAAACATAGTCAATGTTTAGCCTCGAAAATATGGCCTGGAGTCAGCATGTGGTGATTGTGGAGATTCTACACATATCCACATGTCATTGGACAACACTAACTGGTCTTACATAGCTGTAGTTTTTTTCTTTCAACCAAGAATAAAAAAGTATTACAACACATTGTGCATGACAGTTAATTCTTTTTAAGGTCTTTGTTTAATAAGTTATTTAACAGTGGATGTTACCAAAATGTTTGCCTCATATTGAAAACTAGCCAGTCATAATAAAACTTCTGAAACTGCAAAAAGTAGCTTTCATTCATCAAACTGAACATTTTTCCAAATGTGAAGGAAAAGGACAGATCATGAATGCTATGTTCAGACAGCAGATGGCACTAGCTTATTGTCGAAGGCAACTGCGCCCTCCTAAGGTCATGGGCACATGTGTGCAATGCCCTACTGAATAAATGGCCACTCAGGTTGTACAAAAATGAATGTACCAAATGAGTCAACACAGAATTTCCTGTTTTCACACAATTCACTTTGACCTGTGGCACAGTATGAATTCAGAGCAATAGCTCTTTTAGACACTGCCCAAATTTCTGATTTATCACCAATGCATTGCATCTTTCTGTGAGGAGTATGCCTCTTCAGGGGTATCTGCTGATATCTGAACTGGATTTATTTCAGCGGTTTTAGTAGGCAGCTACTTGGATGACATTCAGAACTCTTTAAATCCACTTTCCACTTCAACTAATCTCATGGCAGCACCCCACTGAAGCCTTCCCTAGAAGTGAGGGGGAGTAAAAGTTCCTGAAAACTGGTATATCGAGCATTTTGTGCACAGTAAAAGTGGTGTCTCATAGCAAAGGCACCAGATTGTTGAATGTAAACTGTTACACCAATTATATTTGATTTTGTTATTTATTTATTGGCATGGTGACAATCACTGTTGAAATCATCTCAAGGGGCCAGACAGAAACCAAAGCCTGAGCATGTAGTATATTATAACATGCAATATTTACAGATCATACATTGTGCCGACAGACAGAGGGTTGGTGGTGTGAAACTGGGCTGAGTGTTTGTGTGGTGGTAGTACACACAGTTCAACAGACTGGAGCTCGTTATGAGTTTCAGATCCTGTTGTTTGAATGAGTCAGACCACCCATTTGAAACAGGGCACCACACATGCTCACCACATCACACTACACACAAATGGGAAGGGGGTGGGATTGAGTTGGTGTGGGTTCACAGGGAAACGTGTAAACTCATGAACACAAGCGTAACTGTATACACACATATGCCCATGCAGACACACAAACACACGCAAATCAGAGTTAATGGAGATTCATGTGTGGGAAACACATCATGTTTGTATTGCTCCCTCTTTCTCTCCTTTCTCTCTCTCTCTCCTTCTCTCTGTCTATTCAAACTGTTGCACACAATTTTACTTATTTACACATATTTAGTCAAACACTGGAAGAGTCAAGTCAAAGTGAAAGAGGAGGATGTGGTGAAGCTGTGTGTGTGTGGGGGGGGGGGGCAAGTGTATCCTCCACATTCCCCCTTTCAACCAGCACAACAGATTTTACACCACTCATCATCATTGTTAGGCACAGGAAAGCTGGGAAAAGAAAGCACATACCACAGGAAGAGATATCCCTCCTCTCTTGCCTCTTACTGATCCCGTAGCTAGCGCCAGCCTTTTGTGTTAGCGTATGATCTCAGCCGAGGGAACCTGGTCACCCCTGTAAAAAAAAAAAAATGCTTGAAAAAGAGAAAGACAAACAGAACAAAGCATAGTGGCAAAACGACAGCCAGGCAAAGCCAAGCTAAGTGAAATGCAAGTGAATGTGAGCAGCTGCTAGCACTTGTGGCACAGACCAGTTTTGTTGGAAGTGTGGAAAGCCACCACAGAGTGGACACACAACAGCCTCCATCTGGTAGAAGAGTGGCTGGTACAATGAAAAACGGAAATCCAAGATTACTAGCTAATGGTTCTTACTTCCTCAGGACATATGATGAGCCATGGAAAAGAAGCTTGAGTTTATATATGGAAAGGTATACATTGTGTTTCCTGAAAAACACTTTAAGAATAACATTGAAGATGATAGGGAAAAGGATGTGTCCTTCCTGTATGTGATTTTTAAAAGTGTGGGTGAAAAATATGTGGGATTGAAAATGCATACATGCTCTTGGGAGCTCCTTTCTGTAAAGCTCCCTGAGACAATATTATTTTGAAAGGGTGCTGTATGAATATAATTAAATTTAATTTAATATAATTGAAGAATTTACTGTGCGTGACAAAATCTCAGACAAAAGTAAGCAGTTAGAACCCATCCAAATAGGTTTCTTGGAAAGGGTGATTAAATCTGCAAAATGTTCCATCATTTAAATATGCACTCTTTAGGAACTATGCTTGAACCCATTTACAGTAGAATGCAGGTCAAGTTATAGAAAAAAAACCCTACCAGAATCATGTTACATAATGTTATGAGTATGTTAATCTTTCCTTGAACAATAGCATGAGGTGACAGACATTAGATAAATCATTCCTTCTTGTCATTTAAGTGCTGGACAGGATATCCGGCATAGCTTTCAATCTGGCACTGTTCATCAAATCGAGATTACATCCCTGCTCCACATTATGCAGCTTGTCTCTCCACTGTGTAGATGTAGGATCCCTAGTGGCTTGTCCTGTGGTTTTAGCGATGTGTGCGTATGTGGTGAGGGCGCACGTGTGTGGGTTACCAGCGTGCTGTCCTGCTTCACACATGTTTGCATGCCTGTGGCTTGTTTTATAACCAGCGTGAGCAGAGGGTAGTGACCTGTGCTTACTCTACAAACACACAAAGACACATTAAACGCATTGCTTCATTTCCTTCATCTCTGTTCTACAGCCTTTTTTTTGCATGCCCTGGAGTTGGCCCAGTACTGGTTCACCAGGCTTGGTAATAGATATAGAGTGTGTGTGAGGGTGTGTGTGTGTGAGTGCATGGGTGTGTGCACATGCTAAAGTGACAGAAAGAGAAAATGTGTTCACAGTGTTTATGTGACTGTATATGTGTCTTGCTCTTGATCTCCCTGTAGGGTTGTGAACATATGTATGTCAGTGTATATGACTATGTGCGAGTGTGTGTATGTGCGCGCGTGAAAAACAGACATAACAGGAAGGAGATAGAGATAAAGATGGGCAGAGAGTGATACAGTCTAGAGAGGCTAATTGTGTTGTGTGAAAGTTAAGCTGGCCTTCACCAGGGACTTGGGAAGCCTTGGGGTGAACAGCTGGATGAGGGAGTTTTTGATGGAGAGGGGGCAGCTGGGGGTGGGAGGTCAGGGAGTTTTGGTTGGGAGTGTGAGTGTGTTGGAGGAGGTGTGGGGGGGGGTATTAGAAGAATTTAGACAGGGTGATTTTGTGAAGTGACCAGTTGGGCACCGTGTACTTATGAGTGTGTGGGAACTCAACTCTGGCTAATTAGTCGGCTGCTCTCTTATGATGTCATCCATCTCCTTGGAGATGCTGTGAGAAACATCGACCTAATCAGACACGCTCTCAGCTGTTCCCCCTCATCTTCAAACCCTGATAGTACACAGTCCCGCATGAATAGACTCATTGTCAAGGAGGAGAAGAAGAAGAAGAAGAAGAAGAAGAAGAAGCCTGCGCCAGTTATGTTATCAGGATGGATTTGTGCTGATATTTCCTGTTTTGGTTTTCACCTACCAACATCAGAAGTGTAAAGTGCACATGGCTAATGTAGAAAATTACCCTTGAGAGGAGTCATTTTAATGTTAGATGTTTCATAAAATGTTTGCCATTATTATGTTTGGTCAACAAGGTATGCCATGACCAGGCACGTGCATGTGCAGTCGTAATATGGACCAGTGGTGCCTGGCGACAGCAGCAGTAGGGTTCCACCAATCATTCTGCCACTTTTTTAATTGGAGGGGATGCAGGGTCAGGACCCTCAGAGACAACATTTCCACATTCATCTGCATTCTTCACACAGACAGACTGGCTATGCAGGAGACTGCACCTCCCACAAGGTCAAAGTCACTCAGCAGGTTTTAGACTCTTCCTGCCATTGAATTTAAAGGGATCTCAAGTTTGACTTGAGCCATCATCTGAAGACAATTAAAAGAAGAACAGCCTAAATTCAGGTCGGCCAGGGTCCTGTACTACTAAGCAAGATTACTGGTTACCCGGGTAACTTTGGGAGTTACTGATCTCTAAAAGAACAGTCCATTAACCATCAGTTGTTTCTGAAGTGATATGTTGTTTTTAGATCAGCGGTTACTCCAGAAGTTACCCCAGTTTAGCCAGTAACCTGGCTTCGTAGTATACCCCCCAGTACTTGTTGGCACATGTTTATAGAAGAAACAATAAAAAATAACACTTTGACATGGAAAGTGGGTGTTTGTATAGCTTTCTTGACTTGCTGTTGCACACAAAGTTCTGCACAGTATTGGGCTATGGGTCTACTGGGATGTATGCATTTCATCACTCATTCAGGGCAAGGAGGGGCTACGTGAGCTGAGAAGATATTGACCAATAGGGAGCATTCTCATTCTCCCTGTTTCTCTCTCTCCCTTTCTCTCTCTCTCTCTCTCTCTCTGAATTTCTATCTCTCTCTCTCCACTGTCCTCTCCCTCTTTTTTCACCACCACTCTTTCTCCCTCCCTCTCCCTCCCACTTTCCCTCACTCTCCCCATGTCTCTGTCTCCCTTGTTTCATAGCTCTCTCTCCTTCTCTCCTCCCTCCACAAGTCTGTGTGGAAGGACTGCGTGGGGAGTTTCGGACTACGAGGCATCTGGACTGTGCAGTGTGCAGCCTGCGGGCACTAGTGGCAGTCCAGAGAACTTCCATAGAGGTACCTTCTGCTGCTACTGCTGGGAGTGGTGCTTCATGAAACAGCTCTATTAGAGCTGTAGTGCCTGTTGCACAATGGCAGGTACTCATCTTTGGTTGGGCCTCTGCATAGTGCTGGCTTCTCACATGGGCCCCCTGCACGCCTGGTGGTTTAGCAACAAGGAAACAACCACAAAACCACCTCCAGCCACGACCCTGGCAGCACCGACAACTGAGAAGACGAGTAAAGGCAAGCTCACGGACGTGGGCTTGGACATCATGGATGTGGCCAACAGCATCAAGCAGACGGTGCAGAACTGGGATCAGCAGCCAGGTGGAGAGCTGGGAAAGTCGGGGAAGCAACAGACGGGTAATGACAGCTCACAGGTGGAAGAGCGGCCGGTGGTTGGGTCTGATGAAGGGTATGGGAGTCCAGAGGTTAGTGTTAGGGCTTTGGCAGAGTTGGATTCAGGGCTCACTAATCCTTTCAGTATAGGTGTACACTCAGGGCCGCGTGATGTCAGTGTGCCGGCCTGGATGACTGCCGGTGATGTTTCTCCTGTCTGCCTGCCGCACAGCTCCGACTGGGGCCTCTGTTTGTCCGGCAGCAGTGGTGGCAGCGGCGGCAGGTCGAAAACCTTCGCTGTGCCCAACTTCCTGAACCACACCACCACGGAGGAGGTGGGCGCCACATTGGCCGACTGGGCAGTGTTTCTGCGCTCACGGTGCCACCGGGACGTGGAGAGGTTTTTCTGCCTCCTCCTGGTGCCAGCGTGCCCGGGGTCATCTTCGTCACCCCCTCCTCCTCCTCCCCTCCTGCCCTGTCGCAGCCTGTGCGAGATCCTGACGGACGTGTGCTGGGCAGCCTTGGGCGGGCGTGACCTGCCGGTCACGTGCCACTCTCTGCCCGAGGGCCTGCCCCATCAGCACCCCTGCCAGCCCGTATCCAGTTGTAGATGTGCAGGTAACGCGATTGGTTAAAATGCATCTCCCAACAAGGCCCTAAGTGAGAAATAGAGAGTGTGGAGTAAGGGGCGGGAGATGCATTTTGAACCAGCACGTCTGTGGCTCGTTAGTGTTTTGTGTGTGAGGATGCGCGTGTGTCTGTGTGTTTAGGTGTGTTCAGTGGCATTTGCTTTGTTGACTGCGGTTAGCATGTGAGCTGTCTTTTGTGCAGAGCTTTGTAAGCGATCGTTGTCATTACTGCATGCTTGTAGGGCTTGTTAGCTGGCTGGAAGGTGGTCTTTTGCATACACTAATCAGAGACAGTCAGGCAGCCCTGCATGTATGTATGCACTCTATAGAACTGAAATGAATGGAGACCTACTACCCCTGTTGCATGCCTGGCTCAGTATGTTATGCACGAAGTATGGCACTTGCGCACACCTTTTCCTTATGCGTCCCTCCATTAAGGGAAAAAAACACAAAAACTATATTTGTTTAGACAAGTGTAATCATGTGGGGTCATATATGTGGTATTTAAACTCTCATTTCAACATGGCATCGAGCGTATTTCAAATTAGCAGAGGATTTTGACTTTTTGGTATAAACATCAATTTCACATTGATTAATGATTGCCAAAAATGGTTGCTGAAAAGTTGCTGGAAACAAAAAGATGACCAGTGGTGGAAATTAGATTAGTCGGAACAAGTAGGAAACCAGATTCATTGTCTACACTGTGAATGAAAGAGAAGGAGAAAGATGCGGGGGGGGGGGGGTGGGGATAAGGGCAATCAGAGTGGAAGCATCTGGAAAACTGTGGAGTTTTGTGTGCACTTCAGGCATGTGTTCAGGAAAAGTGCTGTGCGTGCATCGTAGGTCTGCGTTACCTACTGCCATTATGAGACCTTAGGGGATAGACTTTGTCAACTGAGCATGCTCCGATTCAAAGACATAAAGAAGAATGAAGATTCCATGCTTTTGAAGTGCCTCTTGAGACTTTGGCATTGCTACTGAGAATCTGTGTTGTTAGTGAGGATTGCATTGTGATTTTGTGACTGAGCTAACGCTGCATAGCTCTGCATAATGTGCAGCTAGTAGTGGCATAATGGCGTGACAGCTGTTCTTGAATTTCAGAGGGCTTGGCTTGAAATGACTGTGTCTTTTTGTGGTGGTGTTCAACAGGGATCTGACCTACAGAATGGCCGTTGTGTGCATCAGTACAAGGAACCCTGGAAAAACCCTTAAACCACATGTTGGTCTGTGATTTATAAACTCATGTCCCTGCCAAAGGCAGGCCTCAGTCCTCTGAAGGGAATATTAAAAAATAGTTCCGTCTGGTCACTGTCTGCAATCCCACAGAAATGCACACAGTGATGTATATACACAAGTAGAGAGAGAGAGAGAGAGAGAGAGAGAGAGAGAGAGACTCCCACCCCCAGATCCCCCCACCACTCACATACACACACACACACACACACACACACACACACACACACATAATATAATATCACATATAGGCATCCCCATACATGCAGTGTAGACATACACACGCACACACACACACACACGCATTAAACATGAAACACTGCTCCCGTTTGGTAGTTCACCGTGACTGTTGTTCCTGGGTCTCTGTCAAGCCAAAGGGATTCTTATGTTGCCCAGCAGGGTGTCTCAGAGGAAATATACCATGCTGATTTAGGCTGAACAGGCCTTTACTGTAATGTAAGATCATCCAGACATCAGAGTAATCCACTCTTTGGCCATCCTTCAAAGAGAGCCTTAAGTGTCCTTCATGGGAGCTCAGCTGTGTCATAGTGCCACTATCACCATTGATAGTGCTGTGTAATATAGTGATATGCATTAACAGAAAATTCTTAGCAGAAGTGTGTTTCACTTAAATATGTAAATAACCCTGATCTCTTCATCTCTGGGGTCACTAATATTGTATTTATCATCATTTCTGCTTGTGCTAAGCTCATGCTTTTCATTCTGGTGATAATGAGGCTGTCTGTTATGTAATTCTTACGTAAGAGCTTTTTAATGAAGCCATCTCAGGCTGGTCTGTGGAAGAAGCTCAAATGTTTACTTGCTTACTTAAAAAACTGAGCCATCCATCTTTGCTCTTGGTAATATCTGCCACTGACAGTTTACTGACTGGTGTTGGACGCTTCCCAGTTTCTGTGGCTGGCCCAGTATCTTCATCCTTCTCTTCCTCTTCCTGCAAACTCCTGCAACAGCAGAATTGTGATTATAAGCTGGGGAATGTTGGGAGGGGTGGCAATCGATTTAACCCATCGTCTCATCGCAAGGCACCGCAGTGCACGGCTATGCTGCATCCATCCGTCTTGGGTGTGGGAATCTGTCTGCGCCTATCTCTTATTGCTTGCCCCCCCCCCCACGCCCCCCCCCACCCCCCCTCCATCTCCACACACACACAGACACACAAACACACACACACTATATACCCCCACACACATATTCACAGACACACACACAAATGCGCATGCACACACACACACACCATAACCCTCCCCACGGACACATGCACAGAGAGAAAGACAGGCACACATACACACACATACAGTACATCAGTATCCTCTCTCATCCCGTCACATCCCACTATATTCCCAGACCAGAGTTCTCCCACGTGTGTGAAGCACAGGAGGCCACTCTTGCTCAGCTGACAGCTATGAACAATGGTGCACTTGGGCTGGTGTGTGTGTGTGTTTGGGTTGTGTACGTGTGTATTTATGAGTGTGTGTGCATGACATTTATGTGTATCAAGTGTGTATTTGCATGTGTGTTTGCGTGTGGGTCGGCACTGAAGTACAGACTGTGGAGATTGTGTGCCTTGATATGATGGGGAAAGCCAAGTGGGGCTTTGTGTGTGTGAAACTGTGTGTGTGTGTGTGTGTGTGTGTGTGTATGTGTGTGTGTGTGTGCATATGTGTCCGTGTGTGTGTGTGTGTTCCTGTGTGTGTATATGTATGTCTGTTGTCGTGTGAGTATGTGTGTGTGTGTGTGTATGTGTGTGTGTGTGTGCTTTTGTGTGTGTCTGAGATGTGGTTAGAAGAGGATTGGTCTCATGCCTGGCACAACAAGGGATCCCCTGTGAGTATCCCCAGACGAGGGGGCACGTAGGGTCCGCAGGAGGCGCCCCACTCAGGCTGGCCAAGGATAGAACAGATAGAGGGGATTTTCTCTTGTGCTGTCCTTCTCCTCTCTCACACGAGCACAACTATAACTATGGATGTTCACATCTAGAGAGACTGACAGAGAGGCTTTGTGTGGTAACACTACTAGTGTTGGTCCCAGGAGGGAGAGTATTTCTATGTGTGTGTGTGTGCACGCATGTGTGTGTGTGCAGAGGGTTTCAGAAATCACTGTTAGAAAAACTTTGCCAAGGAACGCATGAAGCATCTGTTTGCCATGACCAATGATGTAAAATGGCCTGGGAAATATACACAAGCCCACTGGGCCTGGTTAGAGTCCAGGAGCAGACACATACACACAAACACACACACACACACACACACACACACACACACACACACACACACACACAAGAGACAACAGAGCACACAGAAAAGTTTGAAACACACGGGTGTTAGTGTACTGCAGCTTGCTGTGTAATTTGAATTCATATCCTTCCAATTGCTTCTTGTGTCTGTGTATTCACTGTTGATTCATATTGACATTAAGCTCTATGCTTAGGCTTTTCTAGTCAGTCAGACAGAAACTGAAGAGAGAGAGAGAGAGTGACAGAGAAAGAGGAACAGAGACTGGTCTTTAGTCTGAATCCTATTGGCACTGAGTACCAGACCCAGTTGTGCTCCACAGCTACCCGTCATTTATGTTTTCATCTGTGCGGTCTCTCCCTGGATATCCTTCAGGTCACGGCGAACATTTATAGGACATTCAGGATAATATTTCATAAAAATATTTTATCATCTGTGTCTGTAACGGTCAGAAAGATCCAAGGACCCCCGGGGCAATAGACACACTCAATTACCCATCTTGTGTGCTGTTATAAAGCTTTACATTTCCCACAGACATGCCCTCTAACTTCCCTGATATATTATGGAGAGAGAGAAAGAGAGAGAGAGAGCACTGATGTGATGTATCATTATTTAGTCCAGAGAAAGGGAATGAGGGAGTGAGAGAGAGAGGAGAGAGAGAGAGGAGAGAGAGAGAGGGCTATTATGCCGCTTTGTTTGTTTGGACTGACCCTGTCAACGGACCGTGCTCTGAGGATGCCCAGCTGTCCCAGCTGCCTGCGGCCTGTGTCTGGACATCTTTCTAACCGCTTGGATTACACCTTATCCCACCCCTTCCACCCACCCTAGTGTCCCACCACCACCATGATCTTTAAGTTGGCCCCCACCCTTGGGAAGGCAGCCTCATGGCCTGGGTGGTGTAATGAGTCTCCTCTGGGTGTTGAGTTGAGAGGGTGTAGGTTTACATACGTCTGCTGCCGTCTGTGACTTTCTCATGCTTTATTGCATTTTCCCTCACTCTTTCTCTCTGTCCTCTCCCCTCTCTCCCTCTTTCTCACACTCAAGAACACACACCCACTCTTGCATTTATACACACACACACACACATACACACACACACATACGTGTGGGTGAATGTAGTTTACTTCTCTCTGTTTCTGTCCCTGTTTCTCTCTCTCACACACACACTCATATACATACACACATACACACACACACACACACACACACATCCCATACTGCAGACATACAGTATGCAGAACACATAGGTTGTGGCTGTACTTGCTTAAGGGTGGCAATGAGTGTCATGAGGGCATGTAGTTCTTGGCTGCTTTTCCAGAGATCTTAAACATGGATTTTGGTTGGATTCAGAATACCAAATAAGGGAAGAATTAGTCAGATTGCGCAACCACCTTTTCTGGGATAAAAGTTTCATTCAAAACATGTACTATGTACATGCCCCTAATGAGCATACTACAAGTGTGTAGCCAATGCTTTATTTGATTACTGTAGCTCTGTCCAGATATTTCAGATTGTGACTATTTTGACCTGTTATGTTGTTGTTGATAACATAAATACAATGCAGATGTTTTACTGTGCCACCCTCACCCCCTTCAAATTATATTTGACCTTGAGGTTCCAGTCTTTTTTAATATGTTGTTATCAGCATGGCAGTATCTGGTATCTGAGATGAGAAATGAAGTGCAGAGGGCTTTGCTTTGACATTGCCAAGTAAAAATCTGACACTATTTCTATTTGTTAGTCTTTTATAGTTGACTTGGTTTTCTAGAGATAGATACCAGTATAGATTCTTTAACATTGATGTTCAGTCCCTGACATGTCCAGACTGCCTACTCCCCACTTCATTCATATCTTTCTTTTCTGAGCTGAAAGAGGTTTTCCAAGAGATGGTAATACCATGACATGCATAGATAAGTAAGCCCAGTGGCCAAGTAAGACTTGAATGAAATTACTGATAAGATCTCTTATTCATAAACAAATGCCCTTTGAGACTCATTTGTAAGGGGGCCTTTGTAGACAACCATCCCTGATCCCCTTTAAATCCAATGCGAGCCTGATTATTGATTCTCTGGTAACATGCTGTGGTGGACTACATCTCCATGTGCCTAAAGCACAAGTGATACATTGCTTGGCTCCTAGACACGGTACCTCATAAGGTATGTGCACATGCACATATATCTAGCCATGGCAGCTAATCGCGAGCATGACCCATGAAAACTCAGTGTTAACTGTGGAGAGATGGCCGCCCCCAAGGAGCCGGAGGCAGGGTGGTGTTGTGCTGTTACAGGTGCTAAGCCCACCCGGGGATGCGTTGCTGTGTATGTGTGTGTGTGTGTCTGCGCACGTGTGTGTGCATGTGTGTGTGTGTTTGGTGTTCAGTCTATGAGGAAACCCACACATCTGGAGTGCATAACAGGCATCCCGCCCCTAAACCCCCCAGGCCAGAGAGTGTAGACCTGGGCATGACTACAGGCCATAGGCATGCTCTGAATGTTGGCGGACACCGGAAACTTCCGTGGCGAATTGGGGAGGATGGTAGAGAGGACAGGGCAGGGCGGGGGTGCAGTGTGGTGGGTGTAAGGTGGGAATAAGCTGTTGATTAGTCAGCCGTCGCTGTGGTAACAGAGGTCGTGGAAATGGCGGTCTAGTTCCCACGCTCTCCTACGATGTTTTGGCTTCATATTCCACCTCCACCTGGGGATCAATTTACTGTGGACCCCTGGTCCTTGCCCAATGCAGCTGCATGGCTGGTGGGAAATTTCTGGAAGCATGTTGGTTTTGCTTCCAAATGTCATTGACACCTGCCCATCCATGTAATGTTGAATAGTTCTTCAAGCAAACAATGTCATTGAGAAAGGAAAGGTTTATATTGTAAGGGGCAGTTTTGAAGTTTCTGTGATATAACTATTGGTAGCTTTTGGGATCTCCAGACCTTTTGTGGTTTTTGAATATCCAGAGTTGTTTGTGTGACATGTTGTTGTTCTCTCTCTCTCTCTCTCTCTCTCTCTCTCTCTCTCACACACACACACACACACACACACACACACACACACACACATACTCAATATATTGTGTGTCAAGGGACAGTAGCTGTTCTGCAAGATCAATTCTGAGATTTTGCAGGACTGAGTGTTTTCAGATTATTATCATATTCATCAGGGACTTCTCTTTGGTATTGGGAATAACTTCATATTGTCTTTTCTCACATTTCCATTCCTGTACATGCACATGGGTAGGAATTTACATCTGTGTTCAGTAAGAAAATCAGATGGACCATACTCTACCTACAGCAAAGCATTTACTACAATTCTGAAAGATTGTTAATGCTGCGGTCACAGTGCTTGAAGTATGATAGTACTTCATTATCCTGTATTTAATTATTTCAGTTTATAGGGAAGAAGTGTCTTTTAGCTTAGCTTAGAGTAACAAACAGGCAGCTAATGTTTGGATGTAGGAAAATGAAGCTGTAAGGAAGTTGCTTTGCTCCATTCAGTTAGTGTTAGCTGCTATTTAGTCTATGTTGTGTCAAAATTGTATGTTTCCTTGGCACTTGGTGACCTGGAACAGGGCTGAATGGATTCACAACAGGTTTTACGTTTGAAGTAAACACTTCAAACTCATTCTGACTAATAGTGAAGTGTCTGGCACTGGCCTGTAACAGTCTTGATCACTGATCACTCATGGTTATTGATCATGACCATTTTAGTTGTAGTTTACTGGCATCATTTTACTGCCAAAAGGCAGTGAATATTGACGCCAGTGGGCATCTTCCACAATGTTTCTCATCATACCTTTTCTAATTTATTGTTTTAAATGTTGATGAAACTGAGAATAGTTGAAAGGGTTGTGAAATATTGTTTAGAAAAATATTTTTTTTACTGTGGCATGTAGTGTCAAATGTTTTTATAAGCTGTGGAAAGCTGTGAATAATGGTAGTTGTCAGAAATTCCCATCTTGGTGAAATCCCCATTGGTTTTTGGCCAATTCATATTTCAGATTTAGGAAACAGCTGTATTGCTGATGGTGACGGTGGTGGTGTGTGTGTGGGTTTGTGTGTATCAAGACCAGATGTTCTGAACCAAAAATGTCACCACCTACTGTACTGCCTGACTCCTGCATTTTGAGCCTATTAACTATTTATTCAGTTTATTCAGTATTCAGTTTTCTTCATTAGACTTTCATAAAGATTTCCACTGTGGAAATCAACAAAGCTGGATACCAGATATGTGTGACACCATCCAATTGTGGTGTGAGCCTTCACTTCACATAGACTTTTCTCAATCACATAAAATTTGCACCAACCCTTAGGGATAAAATGATCTTGCATTCTATTCTATAATGTTTTTTATTCTCATGTCGTAGTAATGTGATGGTAAAAGCTCCAACCCTAAATCCCAATGGCTCTATTGTGTTTATACTTCCTGTTTCCATTCCCATGTGCCATGACATTGCCCGGCCTTTACAGTGAGGGTCACAGTGAGGGCTTTGACTACCATCTCTTTTTTTAAGCGAAGGTCTTCCACTATTTTAAGGACCTTCATGGGAACAGGATCGTAATCGTTAAGATGACATATTTTTAGAACTGATTAGCATTTGGAAAAAATAGAAATAAAAGATGGAATAAAATGATTACAAATGAAACCCTATGCATAGTAATCACTTCCTTTCCTCTGCTGATATTCTATGTCTATGTCAAGTGACTCACTCATTGCCGTTTGTGACAGTCAACAAAAAACGTTTGCGTGAGTGTTGCCATTTGTGCCTTAAATGACAAAAACTGTTTGCATAAATGTTGCTTGATGCACCAATACCAATACAATAATGACACCCTGAAATGTTATGATGCCCTGTACCAATACTTTTCATCAGGTTTATAGCAAAAACAGCAAGATACTTTGTCATGGCATCATATCGAAGTTATACTTTTAGTATTGTGACATACCACTTGTTTACTTTGTATTTGTGGTAAACAGCCAGCAACTATTAGGGCAAAAATGTTTAGTGCTACTTGTACAGGGAGGGTACGCTCTACTGTGCAAAGGAAAAGACTAATAAAAAAAGGCTTATTTAATTTACCTGTGCACAGGCTGCATTCCGAAGCATCAATTTTTGTGCATAGTTAACAGATTAAATATTACTGGTAACAATATGGAAATGAAATGAATAATCTGCTTAACTGATAAGCACTAGCTCTGGCTATCTTTGTGAGCGAAGTGCTGCATTCTTGCTGCTTTCAGTGTGTTTTTGTTTACTACGGGTGTGACAGATAAGGGAAAACTGGTAGCACTATGTTTTATAAATATGTTCAGTGGAACTTTACAATAGCTGCTCACTATAAAGCATTTATAATGCATTTGTTAAGTGTTAGGTAAGGCTTTGTTCATCATTTGGTGAGCATTGTTCTTAAATTATTTCTCATCAGTAAGTAATTTATTATCATTTATAAAGTGCTACCATTTCTTCAATAGCTTTGATATCTGTATCTGTAATCTGTAGTGCTACCATATATTCAATAGCTTTGATATCTGTAGCCATAGTTTTAATCATCTAGTAGGACAGAGTGGAGATAAAAATGCCCTGCTTATTCCTTCTGTGTTTTTCACCCAGTAGATCTGACACTACAGCAGATGTTGGAGGACCCTGAAGCATCACTGGTTGACCTCAGCGTCGACCCGGAAGACAACCCGGCCTTCGTCTTCACCAAGAAGTCTGGCGCATCGAAGCTGGCCTACGGCTTAATGGACAGCCCCTTCCACCGCAACTTCGCCCTGCTCTTCCGCCTGATGGCCACCAGTGACACCGGCGGGGGGGTTCTATTTGCCCTCACCGACAAGTCCCAAATGAGGATCCAGCTGGGCGTCAAGCTAGCCCGTGTGAAGAAGGGTGGCCGGCAGGTCGAGGTCTATTACAGCGATGGCAAGGGCGCTGCATACAAGCCTGTGGCCACCTTCCCGCTGTCCACCGACAAAAATGTGTGGACACGCTTCGCCATCGCAGTCAGTGCCAACAAGATCTCCTTCTACCACAACTGCAACCCCGAGCCCAAGGTAGTGACGTTCAACCGCTCCAACAAACAACAGCTAGTGGAGCCAGGAGCAGCCATCATGGTGGGGCACGGAGGCGCCCAGGATGGGGATAAGTTTGAGGTATCCCATAATGCACTGTTATTTCTTTCTTCCTGTGCACCACCTTTTGTTTTGTCTTTTGGAGCTTAAAGGGCTACCAGGCAAGATTTAGGCTAATTTACCAGCTTTGTAGTAACTTTGAAAGCTAAATGGCTCATTACGGGGCGATTAAAGGCTCTCTTGACTCCCTCTACGACTTCTTTGTGCATTTAAAGCAACGTCACCCCAATTGAGAACAAAACCAACACAACTCCTCGAAAATTCTCATTGCTGGTATTGACTCTTTTTTAGCAAGCAACATGATTGGGGAGAATTCACTTTGGTGTTAGTTACAAAACTATCAGCAACTGTAGGGAGAACTGTAGTTAAAAAATGGCCGACTTGCCTGGTATGTCTTTAAAATATCAACATCTATATGTTTTTGAGTGAGTTTAACTTGAACTGAAGCTAAGTGTTTCATCAGATTTGAGGGCACTTCAGAATGAGCACAGTACTAATTTTACTAGCATGACCCTTAGTCTCTTATGTGTGTATGTGTGTGTGTGTGTGTGTGTGTGTGTGTGTATGTATGTATGTGTGTGTGCGCGAGAGAGAGATGAGTGAACACACTTCCTGTGAGTCTGTGTCACACAGTGGTGAAGGAGTGTGAGTGGCTGCATTGCATAGCACTATTCTGTGAACTTTGTGTGTGGCTGCGTTTCTGTCAGTCTCTAATGAAATGACTAATAGTGAAGGTCATCCACAGCTCTGTATAGTACAAGGGAGCTGACAGCCCCATCACTCAGGGCGAAGCCCAAACTGAGACCTGTTTGTTCCCAGTCACATGCACTCTGGTATACACATATAAATTGCCAAAATTTTGGAAATAAATTGGCTTTTTGTTTTCTTCTTGTTTTTGTGCAAATGGCCCAGCCATGTGGGTCGTTAAATGTGTCAGGACATACACAAAATAACACATATTTTCACAATCTCTCTCTCTCCCCTTAAGTTTTTGTGTGCTTGTGTGCATGTGCATCTGTGTGTAATTTCACTTATCTATCACTTATTGCCGTGCTCTGCCCTTAAATGTGTTGCTGTTTTCCTGCGTTGTTCAGGGCCATATATCCCAACTGACCATCAGTGGAGACCCATTTGCTGCTGAGAGGCAGTGCTTCACATCTGATGATGAGGATGAGGACGAAGTGAGTTCTGTCTCACCATACCCCCTTACCACCATGCACTTACCATAGATTACCAACAGAGGGCACCATCACCAAAACAATATTTGCATCCATCATATAGCATCAGTAAAAGTAAAGTAAAAGTTAAGTTTGTTTCTTATGTTCAAGAGTAATTGAGGATACAGTATAAAGATTTGTATTTAGACCTAATTAGATTTCTATTTATGTAATTGTATTTAATTATGTATCTCACTGCTACTGAAACATCTATTTCTCTTGTTGTCAGGTCTCAGGAAGTGGGAGTGGAGATGGCATGGACGGTGATGATGGCATCACGACACGACCTCCCAAACAGAAGGTACTCTGTCCTGACCTAATGCTGTACTGGTTTTGCCAAATGTGTGTCCTCTTAACAAATAAGATAAGAAGGACATAAGCTCACTTAAAGATGTAAATAACAAGGAGATTGATTTATTGTGATTATCATGTAGGTTATCAACAACAAGAAGCATATGGAAACAGCTGAAATTACAATATGTGTAGTTCATTTGCAAATAGAATAGGTCTTTTGCCATCATGAAAAGAAATACTTGAATAGCCTACAGACTAAGTTATGTGACTGGTCTCAATATTTGAAGAATACCCTTACCTTTTCCTGTTCATGACCGTGTGTAAATATCTCCCTCCAGGCCAACGAGGTGCAGCTTCTGCCAGAGCCCCCAGTATCCCGCATTCCCTCCAAAGGAGCTCTTGATGTTGGTAGGGAGGAAACAGGTAGGCTTTGTCATAGACTGATTTTCAGAAAATATTAAGTCTATTGCACTGGTCGTTAATCCTGAAATCATGCTGGCCACATTTTTTTCTGCAGCAGCCAGCAAAATCTGGATTCTAACAGAAAGAAATCTACTTTTGTGATACGCTAGTTATTCACTTGACTATCTATGTTTTTTATTATTGCAATGAACAAATGCACTAACTAGGATTAACCTATACTTGAAATACTTTTTCGAAACTCTAAACACAGCGAAACACCTATGTCACACAAGCAGTGATCTTTCTTATTAAAAGCACATTTTGTTAACAAAATACTAAGTCTACATTTCAAAATGCTAAAAACTTCTCTCTCTAAAAACTTTTCTTTACACAGTGAACATGTAGTCAGTCATAGTACACTAAGTCATGGCATTTCTGAAACTACTTTCATTTTCACGTATTTAAAATCCATGACCTTTGTTCTGTGTACTTTACAGTTTCTGTTTACTTAACCAAGCTTTCTGTTTACTTTACCAGTTATATTTGTTCTTTCTTCAGGAATTGTTGCAGATACATAGGCCTACAGTTCTTTCCAGCAGCTAACATGTTTTGTCCAGTCTGTACTCTCTTTTTTCAAAACTCTAAGTACAACAGTCTGTTGTCAAAACCTAAAAGATACATAATTTTGGTGTTGGGGTGATCCTGTATGTAAAGAAAATGTAAGCATTGTAGAAATGCATGAATTGACTGCATACAGTGCGAAAAAAGCAAGAGATTTCACAACCATATGCCCAAAACAGGCTGATGGTGTGCAAATTGTATTTAGAGTTTAGAAAATGAAGCTGATGTCCAGACAAAAGCTTGTTAGTGATTGAAGAAAACCGCAATACACTATATTCTGGCTAAGCAGTTTAGCAATTTTTCCCTGAGTATTTTGTAGGATAGCACCCACTAGTGGATATGATCAGTTCCTGCCATACTTGCAGCATCCCAGCTGAAAAAAATTATCTTGGTTCATTAGCTTTAGTTTACTATTAAGAGTTACTATATTCATGCTTTCATACTGCGTTCTTAATTTTTTTTCCCCATTGCTTTTTGTTTATTGATATGTATTCAGACAGGCTGACTGATATCCATTTATCATAATGCCAACAAATTCACTTAGAAGTTATATTGTAAAGGTCACAGGACTAACAGGTGGGATGGATGAAATGCACACAGCATAGGTGTCTCCCCACCAGTAACTCATCAGACAAACAAAGCAACTACCATGATTCTGTAGCAGGATTAGTTTTTGTACAAGTAAAAGTTTTATTATTATTATATTATATCAGAATCCGCTGATATTGTTTTCTTTGCTCAAGGCCTCAAAGGAGACTCTGGGTTGGACACAGATGGTTCTGGTGACAGCTTTGCCCCTGGAGAAAAGGTATTTCTCTTAATAGATTTATTTTATGTGCTATACAATAGCACTTCAGTTAAGCTCACTCAGGGAAGCCAGTCCACATATAACTTCATATAAGACATTAAGTGAAGCCTCACAGCTAAGACTAACTCATACAGAATTCCACGGAAAGTGGGCTTTTTTGTTTGATGTGAATGATTACAGGAAATTTGAATTTTGCAATTTTTGGCTGTAGAACATTTAATGTAATCATTCACATCATACAAATACCATAACATTTTATTGCCGTTATGGACGTGATAAAAGTCAATTTTCTTCAGAATTTACCCCCCAAAAAACTGATGTGTTGCTGTCTATCTGTTAATATTATAGTCTGACTTAGATGCAGTCAGCAGAGTGCAATACAATATACTAGAAGCTACATGACATGGCTGCACAGTCCCGCAATCAACTATATTTCAGCACATATAATTCATGATTACTGCACTGTTAATCTTTTCACAGGGACAGAAGGGTGGAAAAGGTCTAAAGGTATGAAGTATTAAAATACACACAATAGCTGACAATAATTTTTACATTTTATTTTATTGAATCAGGTTCATTTTGTCTACACCTTTGCTGACCAGTACAAATTCAAATATTCCACTGAAAATGTCAAGACCAAATTAAAAAAATCCCTTGTTTCAACATCGTCATTATCAGTCTTTCACCAATCCCTCTGTGGTTCCTCAGGGTAGTCTTGGGCTTGGCTTACCTGGCATGAAGGGGGATCCTGGGCCTCCAGGCCCTCCAGGTCCCCCAGGGCCTCAGGGGCCACTCATAGAGATTGTGGACACTGGGGACGGGAAGAAGATCCAGAAGGTGGAAGGCCGTCAGGGACCACCAGGGCCACGGGGCCCTGTAGGACAACCTGGGCCAGCAGGGCGTGATGGGCAGCCAGTGAGTATTTCTTCTGTTTGGAATTATTCTAGATAAAAGTACTGTTATCATTATTTCAACAGAATTTCATGAAAATTGGTATTGTGGTTGATATGATTTGATGAATTTCACATAATTACCAAGATAACAATAAACCCTTGAAAATTTGAACATGCTTTGGTGTAAGATCATTTCTGTGTATCTTTTGCAGCCATTTTAAATTAGGTCTTGTCTACAAACTATATTTTCTATTGTTTATGATGGACGCATTTGTGTATTTGTCTTCTAGGGTGAAAAAGGTGACCAGGGTGAACAGGTGAGAAGCAAGTATCTTTGATGTATGTGAAGAGCTAATTAAGAGTTGGTAGCGCTTACTGGATGTTTTGAAAGATATGCCACACAGGTGATGGCTTGGTAACGATGCACTTCTCTTGTCCTCGTCAGGGTTCTGTTGGGCCACGTGGTTTCCCAGGGACGCCTGGCAGCACAGGAATGAAGGGCCAGAAGGTAAGCAAGACTGCTTTAGTGTTTTTTTTTTCCCTGAAGCTGTCAGCTAGCTGTAGCAAACCTGTATTTACCAGAGGACAACTGATGTTCAATTCATGTACACGTCAAATGTTAGAGTATATATTGGGGTGTTTTTTTTTTTATTATTATTCATAGAATAGCATGTGGATATGGATAGCAAATATAGGTATATATAAAGCAGACTGTAGAGATCCATCCTTTAATCTGACCAGTTAGGTCTAATGACAAATTCTTTTGAGGCAAAAGAATTTATCTATATTTCTACCACCGATTATGCCTTGATGTCTATGGGTGGTCATGGATGTGCTTTACAGGGGGAGAGTGGGGCGGGCCAGCCAGGACCAAGAGGACTTCCAGGACCCCCAGGCCCTCCAGGGTTTGCAGAGACTGTGAGTCTTTTCCACAGTAGTAGTAGTAGTTCTCTTTATTGCTTTTCTGTGTATTTACTTACTCAAGGCTTGTAAAATATAACCTGCTATGTATAACCTAACCTGCTATGTATAACCTAACCATGTATAACCTTGACCTTGGTCTTGTTAGGAGCTTGCCATGTCTTTTGAGCAGGAGGAACAAATACAATGTCTAAGAATCACTCAAAAGTCAAAGCATGCTTTAATCCTGGGTGATGTAAACAAAACAGTGTAGTTTAAACAGCTACAAAGAAACTATGCAATTAAATAACACCAGAAGCAGTATCTTATTGATGACCTGACTTTGTTTTTTGTCTGTTTATGTGTTTGTTTGTTTTTAGACGTTTGTGGATGTGGAAGGTTCTGGAGGAAAAATCCCTGTATGTTCAACGTGATCTTCTTTTACCTCTTGTTACACTTTTACAAATAGTTGCAAATAATTTTGTAGAGATCACATATTTCATACAACTCTTTATGCTTGGTCATTATACTTGGCGACAATGCATGATATGCTGTGTTGTCTGAAACAGGTGCGGCCTGGACCCCCAGGTCCTCCCGGGCCACCTGGACCACCTGGACCGCCAGGTTCTGGAGGGGATTCCAATGGCTCTGATGGACCTGGAAAGCCCGGACGTCCTGTAATGCCTCCTCTATTGATTGGAACATCTGCAAATTATGTGTTTGTCTGCTTATGTAACAGATGCCATCAAGCCTAGCTGTGTAAACCTCTGTCCCAACGCCTTAACAGACATGCTAGTCAGTTTACTGGAAGCCTGGGCTTTACAGTTGACTGGCTAGTGCACTCGGCTCCCAGTCCGCTGTTGCTGAAAGGTGGTGGGTTTCAGCCCAGGACTGGGCCACACAGGATGTCCTCAGTTATACTTGTGTTTTCAGGAGCTGAAAAACCATTGATAAACCAGAGCAATAAGGGATAAGAATGCGCTTCATTGTTTGCAATCAAGAAATGTCTCTTTTTGCCTGGATAAACATTATGCAGAATCTTCCATTTCTTCTAAATGTAAAACCAGTCCTGTGTAGACACAGAGAATTCAGCTCCTTGGCCCATGTTCATTTAAGAGTTTCTTTCTATTGTGCTTTTTTTCAGGGACCTCCTGGTGCTCCAGGAAAACCAGGCCTTCCTGGTCCACCTGGGCCACGGGGAGAGAAGGTATATGTATTCAAATAGCACAGCATATTACTGCATGCACAAAATAGAACATTACAATATATTTTCACATACTGTCAGTGTATCCTAAAGGAGAAAACCGGTGTGAATAAATTAACAGCCCTGTTGTTTGAAGTCACTGGGTGCTGTATGGGGGGAAAAGCACCTGAAAAACTTGACCAAAAGCTAATGTTAACTGAATGGGGCATAAGAATACGAAATTGAAAGTGAGTTTCTGTGTGCCCATTCAGTTAGTGTTGACTGCTAATTCCCTATTTGGTCTATGTTTAAAACATTTTCATTCTATTTAGAACAACAGGGCTATGGATTGATTCTCAACATATTTCTCTTTTAACTATGTCTACCTGGTCACTTTTCGGTTTCTGTTCACCTCCACCTGTACTATAAGGTCATTAGTGCATACCTCCAGTTTTCTGTAAGTTTAAAGCTACAGTTTAACTGAAAAGCCCTGTGCTGTTTGTCTTGTTTGTTTCTCTTTTGGCAGGGAGATTGTGGTACTGTTGGACTTGCTGGATCATCAGGGGAGACTGTAAGTGTCAAAGCCATGTCTACTATTTAAAAGCATTAAGAAAAGAAGAGAACGATTTAGGCCATAATAATTCCTAGGCAGTTAGCAGCAGATAAACATGTCTATTCATTAACGTGACAGTGAGAACTATAATATGATAAAGTGTGATATCCTCAGAACAGAAGTTAATGCATAACCTTAGCTGTTCTTTGTGGAATGGAGTGATGATGAATTTTGGCAATCATTTCCAGGGAAGAAAAAAAGACACTTGTTAGAGTACTGTCTTTACTTTTGCCCTGTAGCCAGACAGTTACTCTGTCACTGCTTTTTTCGCTGACTGGCTCCCCTTCCTCACAAGCTCTGCTGAAACAGAGGTATGCAGGGATCGGCATGTCTGTGGGGGACCTGCACCCTGCAGTTCACAACTAATGCAGAATCTTCATTAATTAACCCTATGCCTGAATTCACAAGTGACTGTGTTGTTCAAGGCATGCCCCAAGCTCTAATAAAATGGCGTGAATACTAATCATTAAATAAATGTAATTTTGCACATTGTACCCATGTTGAAGTGTTTGAATGCTATGACTGATTACTACACATTAACCATTCTAAATGGCACAAATACCCAGCAATGGCTATATATGGGCAAAGATCATGGAGGATGGGGATCTCAAGAAGAGCACAAGTTTTTTAACAGCAGATGTTGTAGTCATATCAGAGTCATACATTAATAATTCTGGTTTAATGAGTAAGGACACATCACTGGCACTCATGAGGGTTTATTCTTCCACATACAGTGTGATGTGAATAAAATTCACTCCCGCATGCTTATGCAAATACTGCACTATGGACTACTAGGCAAAGAAACACGGAGGAAGAAAGAGATGATGTCCCTGCTGTTTCATAAAAGCCACTGAAGAGCTTCATTCTTGACCTGGGCTTCACTCACTGAATTAACTGAATGTACTGAAGCACTATGGACATGACTATATTTGAATAACTTGATATTTTCCTGATCTTTTCAACCTACTTCCTCCCATCTAAGGGCAAACCAGGTCAAAGTGGAATGCCTGGACTCCCAGGTCCAATGGGGCCATCCGGACCTCCAGGGCCCCCAGGCCCCCCTGGCCTACCTGGACAGGTCACCATTGTGAGTTCCAATCTGTGGATAAATATTGCATTACCAATAATTCCATTTTCCATTTTTGTTATTCATACCCATGAAGAATTCAACTGCAGTGTCAGTGGGTACTAGCTATTAGACCACATAAAAACCATTTGAAACCTCTTGAGTCAAGTGGTTTTCTGTCTTCGCGACAGGAGCAAAATGGAACTGAAGTGACTGTTGTTCAAGGACCACCTGGGCCATCTGGACCTCCAGGACCACAGGTGAGAGTCCGCCATCACTCTCCCTCACCTCCCTTTTCAACTCTTTCAACTCTGAGGTTTGGTATTTTAAGGGAAACAAAAGAGGTTCTGCTTCTTAGGGCTGGTCTAACATGTTCAGACTACACAGAGGCCTCTTGAAATATATCTCACTTATTTTACAGGATATATCCAGTGGAGTGTATATGTACATATCTGTAACTAATACTGAGAGGGTAGACCTCTTTGTTTAGCCTCAACATTGTTTTTTGTTTTCCCCTTTTGGTTTCCATTTTTCCCTTTATATAGCAAATCATTACATTGATTCTCATTCTCTCATAGGGCCCTCAAGGAATACCAGGACTACCAGTAAGAATACCCATTACAAAATAATGTAAAATGACTTAAATTACATTATAACAGTGCACCTGTGAATCTATATTCTTTTCATGTTCTCAGGGAAAGGCTGGATTCCCAGGAATTCCAGGCCAAAAAGGCACTGAGGGCCCACGGGGGCATGACGGTTTTCCAGGGATGGATGGCTTCCCCGGAAAACCGGTGAGTTGGAGGAAAAATATATGTGGATGATCCATTGTGCACACACTAGTTGAAATTGCTAATAGGAACAGCAAGCACATTTAGCTGTCCCTTATAGGCCCATATGTCCTAAAAATGAATCTGAAGATGGCAAAATAAATGACAAAAATTACTGGCAGTTTGCAATGCTAAAGGGGTTTTTAACACAAAACAGTGTTTGTAACATGCAGTTAATAAATCCTCAGGGCAGTTGCACAGAGTATGGACTTTCACATCCATAATGGTAGTAAAACGCCTGGTATTTGTGCGTCGTGTGACAAAAAAAGTGAATTTTCCATGGTATTGCCCCCTCACAATCTGTTCTTTCATTACTAATCTAAATTTAGGCATCCAGTAGCTTATCACACAAACAAACAAAACGCACAGACATTCACAATACACAATAAAAAGTAAAAATAGAAATAGGTAATTTAGTAAAATTTAGGCATTTCCTTGTGAAGGCTAGGTTAAGTCAGACCTTACCAGCTAAATTATTTGTAATATGTTTCTTCCTATAATATTTCAGGGGGATAAAGGGGATCGTGGACTCAGGGGTGAAAAGGTGAGTCCTGAATTGTTGAAATACCTGAAGTTAGATATGACTTGACCTGATTTAAGTTTTACACAACAGAAGTCAAGTTGAATCCACACAATGGCAATATGTTTGTGTAAATCCCTTTGTAAGTGGGTGGCCTGAGTCTGAGAGATACTATAAATCATACTGTTCTGTGTGTGTGTGTGTGTGTGTGTGTGTGTGCGCGTGTGTGCGTGCGTGCAATCTATAGGGGGAACCAGGAAGGGACGGGGGTCCACCAGGGCCTCCTGGACCTCCAGGACCCCCAGGGGAAGTTGTCATCCAGAACGTTGGGAACGTGAGTTTACGGACAGTCACACAATCAAACATGCTTATACACACACAGTTGAGAGAGTGCACACATTCTCTGTAAACCATCACTGTACATGGATCACTGCCTCAATGTCTATAATGTTGCTTAAAGTGTATCCATAGGTAATATCAGCTGTTTTGCAGTTTTGATGGTCTGATATTTCTTTGATGACTTTTCAGGGTGACGGAGTTGTTGGAGTCCCTGGACCACCGGTAAGAATACATAGATGTACAGGCAGATGAATGGATGAATAATGGTGTGAAAAAAATCATTGTCATTGTCATTGTCATTGTCAATCATTGTCATTGAAACATTCCAACAGGCTGTAAATAGGTGTATATGTAATATGCACATCATAACACACGTTTACTTCTGTTGTCGTTTAGGGTCAGCCTGGTATTGCTGGACGGGCAGGTTTTCCTGTAAGGATGTTTTATCTCCATTTTTACCTTCCATGTATTTTCACTAGTCTTTAACAGAACTTACAAGAAGTTACAAGATGCTGCTAAAAGTTGTCATTCAAAATAGTTGAAGCAAAAGACTATGACAAAAATATGATTTCAACCTCTCAATGAATTGTTAAGCAATATGTACCTGTTTGTGTCTATGTTTGTGTCTCTCCCTTTATATCAGGGTCCAATGGGCCCGAAAGGAGACAGAGGAGAGGCAGGCCAGCCAGGTGCTCCTATGAAGGTAAGAGAGCCTCACAACCTCTTCTGCATTTCAGGATACTGAAGATGTTGACCACTAGATTGATTACGGTCATGTATGACTGTTATTCAGACCTCCATCAGTTCTAAAGGATTTAGACTAGGCTCTTGATTTCGCATTGGCCCTTGGCAGCATAGATTTTTCAGGATGTGGACCGCAAACAGAAAAGTTTGCCCACCCCTGATTTAGAAGAAGTAGAGACAGTCTGCTAATCAAAGTCACTGACATCTAAAGCATTTACATAATTGTGGAGTATTAATGTTATAATAATGTTGTTAATGTTATAATATGGTGTTACAGGTGGATAGGTCAAATTAGCTTGTCCCCCTCCACAATCATGTTTACTAGTACAGCATATTAGCTTGTTAAGTAAGTAAGCTTGTTAGCCACTAGCTTGGCTAAAAATATTAATGATAAAAATATTAATGTCATTGTGAGTTAATCATCATTAAGTATTGAGTCATGTGTTGATGTTGTCTCTGACAGGGCCAGAAAGGAGAACCAGGTGTAATTCTGGCAGCAGATGGAAGTCCTCTGTATCTGGGGTTGACAGGGCAACCTGTAAGTGGACACATCATCAGATCATCAACTGTCTCTGACAGGACTGTGTGTGTGTGTTGTGCTCATCCCTGCGAAAAGCTTCAGTGTTTGTTTTCTGACTAGTTCTGTTTTGTTGTTGTTGTTTGTGTATGTGTGTTTGTGATGTTTAAGGGGGAGCCAGGGCAGACAGGACCAGTGGGACCACCGGTGAGTGGCATTCAAAGAGATACATTTTTTGATATGGGCTATTTCACGTTATTGTAATTTGGTATTTAGTTAATAAATGCTTTTAACTTCTTTTGAGTTGCCATACGCCTGTTTAGCTGATATGATATTTATTTATTATCACATTTTCATCAAATTATGTATGTGTGTGTGTGTGTGTGTGTGTGCATTGCTTTTTAGGGTATCCCTGGCTATCCAGGACAGAAAGGGGATATTGGGATACCAGGCAGACCGGTGAGCACAGAGCAGAAAACAAGTGGCTTTAAGGATAAAGTTCACATGGGGCCAGCCTGCAGACACTTTTATTAGGCTAAGCAGTTTGGGTATTACTTGTGTCTTGGAATGGAAATTTATGGATTACTGTAAAAGCTCAGGACATTCCTTAGAATCAGAGAGTCATTTCTAATGTGATGCTGGCTTTAGGGGCGTCCTGGGCTGAACGGACTGAAAGGAGAGAAAGGTGACTCTGGAGGTGGCTACGGTGGATACAGTTTACCGGTGAGGAAGGCTTATATTCTAAAATGCTGTACGTATGTATTGGTGGGTACTATTCATCACCGTGTAGTTCACTGCATACCCTACATCATGCCCATGGCCTTTGGCACTCTTTTGACATGTCCCAATGTTGTTTTGTCTTTTCCAGGCTCTTTCCCTGTTTATGTCCCTGTTTCATAGTTTATCGTTCTCTTCTCGTCTCATCTCCTCCTAGATTGGTCATTAGTTACGATGAGTGAAGGGTGTGGCTAGGAATTAAAAATATTCAGCAACGTATTGAGTGTATATGGTTCTCGTGCTCCCATTTACCGGTTCTATCATAACTACAGACCAACAACAGCCTTTTCTGCACCACTTTGACAGCATAGCATTGACAACAAGCACACTGTTATTATAATCACCCATCATTGCTTTGACAACAGAAGTGTTTAATGATTAGATTAGATTAGATTAGATTAGATTCAACTTTATTGTCATTACTCATGTTTAAATACAGGAAATGAAATGTGGTGATACAGGTGACAAAATGCGGTAATGACCTAATACTAGTATGATATTGCTGTTTCTGAATTATGATAGACTGGCAGCAACTCCACGTCTTTGAATGACATTCTTTTGGTCAAAACAAAGCACGTCTGCCCAATCATACATCAGCTTTTCATTGACAACATGTTTCGTTGAACATATTAGTATACACAAGATCCTGGTTCTGGTTGATGGTGTCACTCTAGCAGTACAGCATAGATAATATACTGTCCAATCAACACTACATGTCGACAGTAGATCGTCTCCACAATAAAGACAAAAACAATGCCTGTTCCATTTCTTTCCCAAACTGCTTACGCAACCTTAAGATAGCATATAGAATGTTAAAAACGGATTCTCTGTGAGAACAGCTATGGCGCTAATAATGAAAGTCTCACAAGTCAACACAAGACGTATTATCCAGGTCACATGACGTCATGTCCCATCTCATATCCTCTGCAGGGTCCCCCTGGGCCTCCAGGACCTCCAGGGCCACCAGGCCCCGCAGGGTCTGTTCTCTCATTGGACAGCTTTTCTGTAAGTCAAAAAACATTCATTCACTACATTCTAACATTCTAACATTACTATTTTAGGAAAGTAGTCTTTTTTAATATAGGCAATCTAATAAGGAATATTGTTTTGTAGACGCATGGAGATCCACCTCGGTATCATCCAGGTAAGCTCATATTATATTAATAATTATATATTATTGTAAAAATACATGTTCAATGATGAAGTCCAATACTCCAAATTGATTGTCTTCTTAAGTGAGAAAAGGATGCTTTTAAACGGAAACCTGCTGTAATTTACAGCCATTGAGAATAACCTTGTTTTAGCGAGCCTTGTACTATGTATAGTATGACCATTCCACCCATGATCTGTCTCTCTCCTCTGCAGGTCTTAAAGGAGAGAAGGGAGATCGAGGAGCCCCTGGTATCCCAGGGTACTCAGGTAAAGGCCATTCATCTCCACATGCAGGGCTTACCCGGCAGCAGGCAGGTCAACTAAAATCATAAGATAGCCCAGAAAGTACACAGACTAGTTTAAAGCCCAACAAGCTAGTAACTTACATGATCAGTCCTTTTTGAGCACATCAAGTATAGTATAAGTAGTATTTGAGTATAAGTCCATCTAGATAAAACAAAACAAACAATTGGTGTTGATGTATGTAGATGTTGTCTTAAGTTACACTCATATGTTAACCAGGTGTTGCTTTTCTTCCCCAGGTGCAACAGGAGACATTGACTTCAGTGCTTATTTGGTAAAGTAATTCAAAGTTCAGAGTTTATATAGAGCAATTAATTTTTTATAGAACAATGAAATGGACGTGGTGACAGCTTCATAACTAAGTTACAGACAACAGTACTTTTATTCTTTCTCGCATACTGTGTGTGTGTGTCTGTGTGTGTGTGTGTATGTGGTTGCAGAGTCAGCTGAAAGGTGAAAGGGGAGATGCAGGCATGAAGGGAGAAAAGGGAGAACCAGGCGGCGGAGGGTACTATGACTCACGGTACGGTGGAATTGCTGGGCCTCCTGGCCCCCCGGGACCACAGGTGAGCTAGAGGTCTCAGTCTAAGGATATAAAATCCAGTAACTGGTCCTGAATCCACATCCACTTCTTTTCCTGACTGTCTGTATAAACATGAAAATTTCATTTCAGTTTAGCATTTCAAAGAGAAATCCAGTGTAAATCAATTCATAGCACTGTTGTTTGAGTTCACTGAGTGCTGTTGATGGGAACAAGAAAATTTGATACAAAATAGACTGATAGAGACTTGGCAGATAATACTAACTGAATGGGGCACAGAAACTTTATCAGATTAATTTTCCTACACCCCATTCAGTTAACGTTAGCTGCCAGTTCACTATTCCATCTTATCTAATTTTCTTTTGTCTACCCACAGCACTCTGTGACCTCAGACAATAGGGCTATGGATTTATTCTCACCAGATTTCTCCTTTAAAGTGTAACTGCACTGTAAAATATGTTTTTCGAGCTGCTGACTGAATGAAATGACTTGAAATGACTTGTGGCGAAACATACTAATAACAGGGCTAATACTGGCAAAAATATTGCTGTTTCCAGACCAAAAACAGCATTTTGTGGCATTTTATATGTGAAAAGCTTCAACAGCGCCACTGCATGTCATGACAAATGACTACAGCATGCCGCAACAGTACACCGCTATGTCATACCTCCCCGCCTGTAATGACTCCCCTAATGAGAGATGGGCAGACTCGCGGCTCCGGACAAACCTACTCGGTGGCAGCAGCATATTCCTGCCAGTTTTTGGCGCAGGTCTAGATTTTTTCTCATATGGTATCATAGCCTATATATGTTTTACTAAGTCTACTCAACGAATTAGACAAATAATCAACACAGATCACAACAAGGCAATCAAAAATATAAATATGTTATTTATGGGTAGGTCTCAAAAAGTTTGAATATTGTGGAAAAGTTTCAAAATGTGAAACTATTACATTATATAAATTCATTAGACAGTAAGTGAAATATTTCTAAACATTATTTGTGTACATTTTGATGATTATTGCTCACAGCTAAAGAATTCAGTGTCTCACAAAATTAGAATATTAAATGGTCATTAAACCAGGTTCTCCTTTAAAGCTTTTTGTTTCAAGCTTGTTGTTGTAGATTAACCCAGTGATTGGCAAATCAAAAGCAAACCTTCCCCAACACGTCTTGAACAGTACAATGGGCTATAACCTTTAAGAATAGGCAGACACACAAAATGAGCAACTTGAATGTAACATAAACTAGGCTATCGCAGTGCATCATATTCCGCAAACAATATCTTCTGAAAAGTCTATTTAAGACAACACCTGTCTTTCACTGAACATAGAGAGAATATATTATATATAATACAGGCCTAGCTATATAATAATTGGCCTATGAGTATGAGAAAAGCTGCGCTTACAGTAGAGCGATAGGCTACATCGTCTACATGCCCACTGACCTGACAGCAATTACGCTCATTCAGTTTTTTTTTTACTGATGATGTGGAGTATGATCGTGTTGATTGAACAAAGTTGGATAGTGTTTTCTGATATTCAAACTGTAGACTACAACACCTCTCTGTCTGAAATTACATGGAAATGACTTAGCTGCAGGGATTTTCAAAATGTTCTAGGGATTGAGAGAAACCCCTGAACCTCTTTAACCAGCACTTTAGCATAAAATTGCTGAAATCCTTGACTGACAATCAAAAGGCGATTTACACCTCCGCACGACATGGTCGCACACACTTTTGTGATGTCAAAACTGTGACGTGAAAGCATAGACAGTCAAAGAAGACAGCACAACACTTTTTGCTATAACAAGATGTGCTCTGATGAAAAAAAAAAATTCTGTTTTCAGGGTCCGAGAGGAGAGTCCATCAGGGGCTCTCCAGGACCCGCTGGGCCTCCAGGCCAGCCAGGATATGGTCGACCAGGACTCCCAGGACCTCCAGGGCCTCCTGGACCCCCAGGATCTGGTTTACCCGGAGCCCATCGATCCTCTCAATGTGAGACTGCCTTAATTGCTAACAGTAGTGATTGGTCAAAACATGTTGGCTTTTTAATATGAAGTAGCCAATTTATAATAAAAGCTTTTTAACCTACACCCTACCCTTCCTCAGTGTCACATTTTGGAGTGCCTGGATAAACATTTTGTGTTTATTGTGAGGCTGTCTTACTTGCTTACATTAGCTAACAAGCAATAATTCATGCTGATTCCTGCACAACTGTCAGCTAGTTCTTGTAGCGCTCTTAACAGAAAAACAACAAACCCCCTGACAGAAACACAGCCCCTAAGAGATTATGAGCAAAAAAACCCAGTATGCACTTTTTTCTTGTCTAAATGCCCTGGTGCCCTGGAGATTTAAAAAGTAATAATGCGCTAGGAGTGTTTACAAAATGTGTGTGTCTGTGTGTATATATATATATATATATAGGTACCTCAAATAAAATGCTTCACAAAATAAATATTTTATAATATTATATAATATAATAATATTTTTTTCCTGCAGCTGTAAGTGTCCCAGGCCCTCCTGGTCCACCAGGGCCTCCTGGCCCTCCTGGTTTAGGCTCGGAGGTGAGTATGGAGCCCACTTTTCACATAACTGTGGTTCACAATGTGGCACAAAATAGATGAGGATATTTTACTGGTTGCCCACCCAATCGCCATTCATCGCCTCTTATGCTGTTCATGGGTGCAGCATAAATCCCCATTCCCATACGCAGCCAATCAGAAAGCAGCATTTCTTTTCACTGGGTGATAAACGATTTTTATCATTTCAGTATTCTTACTAGAGGATGACACAGGAGTCGATTTTCACTACTAAAAATTCTCCCATCCGTCCTGCTCCGTAGTGGAGCTTAAAAAAAAAATCTGGTGGTCCGAGCCTTAAGACTATGTTATCCAGATGGTAGCAGCTGAAGCAGTCTAACTAAGATAGCTGGGGAATCCTTACAGATTTTTTTGGCCTTCCTGATCCATAGCTTCTTATACACATCCTGGATGGAGGGCAGATCACATACACAGTTGCTTTGTGCATGACTCTTTGCAGTGCCTTTCATTTGGTTGCAGAGCAACTTCCAAACCATGCAGTGATGCTTATAGATGCTTATGGATGCCTCTATAAATCTTTGTTCACATACCAAACTTCCTTAGACGCCTGAGGTGGAAGAGACATTGATGAGCTTTTTTAACAATCAGGTCAGTGTGGCAAATTGGGGTTACGCTCAAGGAGACTTTGATGGTCAGACAGAGCGGGGTTCGAGTCTGCAACCCTCCGGTTGCCGAACGCCACCGTTACCACCTTTGCCCTCTGTGATGTTAACACCAAGGAATTTGAAGTTGTTCACCCTTTCCACTGTAGAACCATTGATGATAATGGGGTCCAATTTAAAAAAAAAATTCAATCAGATTAAATTTTATTACCAAATTTATTATCAGCTCCTTGGTCTTCGCAATGTTGAAAGAAAAATTGTCATGACACCACCGAGTTAGGTTGTTGACTTCGCTCCGGTGGGCTGTCTCATCATTGTTGGTAATCAGGCCAATTACAGCGATATCTTCAGCAAACTTAATGGCCATATTAGATCTATACATAGGTCCACAGTGAGTGTACAGGGAGTAAAGGAGAGAGCTCGGGACATAACCCTGTGGAGCACCTGTGTTGATGTTCAAGGGGGGTTTAAATGATGGAGCCCCTTCTCCCCAAGATCCAAGATCCAGCTGTATAGACTAGTGTGTTTTGAAAGTGACGGTAAATACACTAGACTGGACAGACACTATCTGGATACGCATAGATAATTACAACTTTTTTTAGTGAATAGTCACAGATCTGTTACCAATTGTATATTCAGTCGCCAATTGCACAACTGCATTTAGCCTACACTATAAGATAAATACCTGTGTATGTAATGTGCCCTTTGAAGGTAATTGTCCTGAGAAGTTATGATACCATGGCCTCTGCCTCAAGACAACAGCCTGAGGGGACACTCGTTTACATCACAGACAACACAGACCTGTACATAAGAGTGCGAGAGGGTTGCCGAAAAGTACTGGTAAGTAACCATCGTAGCTATATGCATTTTGTTTGTTCTGCAATCTGTAATATTGTTGTTTATATATGAACAAATCTGTTTAATTTAACGACTTGTAATTGTCTAATTCCATGTCACTGTCTCATTCCAGCTTGGTGAATATACTCCTTTCCCAAGAGAGGTAAGACATGGCTTGCTGTACCACTAAATGTGAGACACATCTAGACTGACCTACAACTTGCAGTAATGCAGTATTGGTTCGTTTATAAGATGATCCTGAATATAAGACGACCCCCCTTTTTCAGAAAACTTTTTTTTCTAGACCAAATTTTGCCTTATAGTAAATTATTTTATTCCAAAATGCGAGTGAAAACTCAGAAAACATTTTAAAAGTTAGTACATTTTTTGATCATTAAAAATAAATTAAAGCAGTAGATCAAGTTAATGTGGATAAATTTGTCACATTTAAATTGAATGAATAGTAGGCTACCATATGAATGATAATTTTCCATGATAGTGAAAACAATACACTGTATGCTATCTACTAGGCATCAGCCACAGAGGTCTACATAGAGGCTACAGCCTTGCGTGTCAAATGGGCGAGTTGACCCCGACTTACTGGTGATTCGGTTCTCTCGTTTCAACCGCAGTGACTGATTTTTCTTTGCAACGGTAACAGGTGTTTGCATGCCAGCATTCCCTATATGAGTGAGTTTTCCTTAATTTGATCATAGACTACCGCTAAAAAGATGGTACTCTATGTCTGTTTATACGTTGAGAAAGACTCATTCAGTCACAGTCCACTACATCGGATTACATCGGACATTATGATCGTATATTCGTGCCGGCTTCGTGCGCATTTAAGCATTTAAACACCGTATTCCGAATATTATTTCGGGTCAATGGATACTGCATGTAAACCCAGTTATTCTTTTACACTACTCGAGGCTATATTTGAATTCGTCTTATCGTCTTCGTCTTACCTCTCCATCATGTGTGGCAGTTGCAGGCCAATGAGACTATGTTTGTCTAGCCCGTGAATAAGACGACCAACCTTTTTTCAGAGGTATTCACAGGACAAAAATATCGTCTTATACTCAGGCAAATACAGTAATAACTTAACATTATTTAATTGTATCAACAATACATTACCTAAGTAACAGTGCAAAGTTCATTTTGTACTCAGTTTTTCTGTCTACCCATAGGACAATCAGGTGGCAGCTGTCAACCCACCCCCAGTGGTGCACTATCCTCCAGATCACACTGGACAGGAAACAGCAGCCTCTTCATCTGTTGAGGGAGTACTCCCTCACTATGGGGGCCAGTACCCTGTTCTTCCTGAGCCAGTGAATCCTCCCCAACCTGGGTATCCTCCCAATCCGGGGTATCCTCATCACACAGGATACCCCTACCCTGGGGTGCACACAGGGACATCATCCGGAACCAATCCGGGTCAACCAACAGACTCCAGGTACTCCCCATCGCAGTCTGAGGTACATTATCCGAACCAGCACTATCCAGATCAACGCTATCCAGATCAACGCTATCCAAACGGACGTTATCCAAATGGACGTTATCCAGACCAGCGCCATCCAGACAGTTTCAGGATTCCACATACTCAACCCGATTTGAACACTCATGAGCACAGGGCTGGGCGTGCGGTAAGCACAACCAACAGTTGGTCAGAAAGGTTCTAGCTGTAAGGGAGGTTTGCCAGTCTATATCCTTCTCGGTATATCAAGTACCCTACTCTAACTAGTTGTACACAGAGAACTCTGTTCTGTAGAAGTAATTGAACTTTTTATTCCAGAATGTGCACATCAGTTGGAAAAAAGGGGTTTCAACTTACACAATAAAACTGTACAATAATGCATCTTTATGAAGAGTTTTGATCATGTATAATTGGTGTCTTCTTGCACAGCTTCACCTAATTGCCCTGAACCACCCACAAGAGGGTAACATGCGGGGCATCCGAGGTGCCGACCATGAGTGCTTCTCACAAGCACAGGCCATAGGCCTGAAGGGAACATTCCGGGCTTTCCTTTCGTCGCGGCTGCAGGATCTCTACAGCATTGTGCGCAGGTCCGATAGGGAGCGAGTTCCCATTGTCAACCTGAAGGTAACAGGAAATCAGGCAACTGTTCCATAAGATATTTATGGTATTTTGATCATCAGTTCTCCAGTTTGCCATATGGTACACAAAATGGCGGCAGCGGTCAGACAGAGAACTGTCAAGTGAAAACACCAGCAAGCCACCAGCGTTTTTCTACCTGGGATACTACTGACTTATTAGGCATGGTGCCCACGGGGACACAAATCCGACCTATAGTAATTTCCAAATCCTGCCCCATCTGTCTCTCTCCTATCATATTAGCCTGGTTCTCACACATACTGATCTGCTTAGCATATCATTCTGGCTCTCTCCAATTTCCCTGAGGTTGCATTAATAAACATAGATCAGAATGCCTCTGCAGGCATTGGATATGCATGCAACCAATCCGACCAATGATTGCAGAGAAAAGAGAGTAGGATGCATCACGATTTCAAACAAAACACTTGTTAAGCCTGTCTCCATCATGTTTGGGTAAAAGCCAGTTTTTAATTGGTTCTCTATCTCAGGCGAATGGGAAGATGTGGAGATAGGCCTCCTGACCAGACTGAAATGCATAGCAGATCAGTATGTAAGAAAACCAGGCCACTATCATATAGAACTAAAGGCAGAAATGCCAAAAATATATACGATACTATAATATATATATATATATATTGCTTTTCATTTCGCCCTGTCACCATGGACAACAAAGGCTTCTGAAAAAAAAAATAACTTAGTAGTAGAGTACTAGTACAGTAATTTTTATTTTACTGTAGGTGAGTTATTTGTTACAGTTCTACATAAACAATATAGTATGAATAGTTTGTACCCCTAGAAATCTGTTTTACTTCATTGTGTTTTTTTTTTTATATATATTTGGTCTTGCTGGACGACATTAGGATGAAGAGCTTTTCAAGAGCTGGGAGTCCATCTTTGGCGAGTCAGAGGGCAAGATGAGGGCGAATGTGTCCATTTTCTCTTTCGACGGCCGGGATGTTCTCACCCACGATGCTTGGTGAGTGAATATGAGTTCCAGCTGACATCTGAAACTTTGCTCTTCCACTGTAATAAAATTTAAAAATTAGATTGGTGCTGACTGTATGAAATGATAACAACTGTTGTGATGATGTAATGTTTGGACTGCCGATTGTTTTCTGTGTTTGAAGGCCAGAGAAGATGGTGTGGCATGGCTCAAGCACAAGGGGCCAGCGCATGACGGACAGCTACTGTGAGACGTGGCGAGAGGCCAATCATGCCCTCACAGGGATGGCCTCCTCCCTCCAAGATGGCCGCCTCCTGCAACAGACACAGCGCAGCTGCACCAACTCTTATGTGCTGCTGTGCATTGAGAACAGCTCCGTTACCAAGTAACACTGCCCTGTCAATGGTCCCCTTCCCCCGAAACACTAGTGGTCCTAAATGCAGACTACCACATTACACAGGCCTCTCTTGGGGTGATGCCAGCACCTGTAAACTGGGCAAGTTAGAGCATAGAGACATCAGTGGCAACAGGCAATAGTGGGTGTAAATCTATAGTCAGCTAGTTGAGCTTCCTTGAGAAAAAAAAAGTGCCTTCACTTGCTGTCAGGTGTTTACTGGACCAAGCCATAGTTTTCCTGCCACATTTAAAATGTCAGTGGTGTCTTTTAGCTTTGTGTTTTAAAGATGTTTTTTCTATTGTTGTTGTTGAGTATCCCTTTAAGATGACCGAGCATAACTGTGTAAAAACAGGCTGTTCAAAACTTGTGTTTGGACAGATGTCTGTAACATCAGGGGGTTGTTTTGACTGGGGTCAGAGGTCACAATCACACATTCCAAAACAAAATTGTTGCCTTGGTTTACTTGGGGCCAAACAGCATTGTATCATTCACTCTGTGCCACTCTGGGGCTACCTGCTAATAAGAGAAGCCTGCTCTGTTGAGGGGGCGAATCTACTTCTGTACCCTAATATGGGGACAAAAACTAGGCCTACTTTTACCATTTTTTTTTTACCATTTTTTTTTTAAGGATGAGAATGGCCACTCATACTGCCTTATGTTTTATTAGTGCACTGAGTATATTGTTTTTCTATGTACTGTATTTGTATACGCAGTTACCACTATCACTGAGCCAAGCTCAAATTCAAGACACATGACATGAACATCCGATAGACACAGTATTTTCAGAACAGTAGATGTTCAAACAGCGATGAGGCATCAGATTTGTTTTACTTGATTACACTTAACATGGCAAACTAGTGTCACATGTGCTAGTGTGAACTTTATAGGATGGATTGATTGCTTGATATGGTCACGGCATTAGGCTCTTTCTGGTTAACTACCGAGGTAAAGAACAGCTTTTGATTGGTGTTGTCATGTTTGTATGCATGTGATTTATGATGATGTTAAGCTGCCTTCTGACCAAAGATACAGGGTTGGCATGAGGGCCAATAGAATCAAGGTGCAGACAGCGTTGAAAGTCTAAGAGAGAATGATACTATTGGAATGGATTGTACATGGAAAAGAATGCTTGTTTATTTTTGTACATGTATTTTAATTCACATTTTTTTTAAAAACAGCTTTTTCATAATTGTAGTGTTTCTCTTATTAACATACTTGGTATTTTTAAACTTACACTTTGATTTTACTCCTCCAGGACTTTTTAGATTAAATATTTATTTCTGAAGATCCTGCAACCATAACCACAAGTTATTGTTTGGCTGTTTTTGGTGACACAATTTAGGCTACATCAGAAAAAAATATAGACTTTGACAATGCAGCAACTTCACCTGCTAGCTTTTCTTTTTAGCACTGACTTTATGAGAAGACAAGGGTTTGAAAATATGTATTCCAGTTTTGAGTTCAAAGAATGGCAATGACTAACAAAGCTTCAGACTAGTAAATGGCATATTCTCCAGGCATGACAGCTACTACTGCTTATTAAAGTGTACCAAAATAAGACAATCTGAAACATGTTGATACAAGTTAGGAAGACATAATGTTGAGACTTTGTGACGGATTGCCAGTCACATCTTTTCATCACGTAGACCGACACCCTCAGTGTGAATCCAATGTACTGTACGATCTAATGCTTCTCATGTCTGAGTCATACTACGCACACACATTTTGCAGATTCTCTGAGGACCACTTTACCCAAACATTAAGACCACCATGCGTGCACTGCCATTCACGGTTTAGAAATGTATGAGCTTCCTCCAAGGCACTGTAACTTTTCTAATAAATGTTTTCCCACAAGTCTTTGGTCCAGTTTGATTCATTTATTTATCATAGTGCATTATCTGTTATTTGAGATTGTTCTTCTAGCTTATTTGGAGTGGGTGAAGGTAAATCATCCAGTAATCTTTACCTGACGTACCAGAATCAGATGTCATGAGTAAAAACAACGCTCACGTGTACTGCAGAAATTTATTTGATAATCAAATACAGTGATAGTAGTTTCACAGTTTCAACTAAAATCATCCAGAACAATATTAGTATAAAAATTAAGCATAAGAAAAAAAATCAGTCTAGGAAAAATAAAAATACATCTTCTGGGTCATACATAACAAGGATCAGTTGTTCTCAGTCTACATCCCACAAATATAGAGATAAAATAATGTGTGTATGTCATGCCATTTCTGGTTACAGTTCCATAAAATCACATGCCCCACCAAGGCTGTAAACTGCATATGGATCTTCTGTTTCTAGGAAAAAAGCTAATTATTGATTATTATAGTCACCAATGAGGGCAAAATTCCCAGGTCCTGCAGGCCTACAGCTAAGCACCTGGGAGAACTTCGCCCTAAGTGCAAAGTGTGAAAAGTCTCAAGCCATGGCGATGTCCATGGTAGCTTCCCTGACCAGCAAAGACAAGCTTAAAATTCAACTAAAGCAATAATACCATCGCTCAAATTACATTTTTCTATTAATGATGTAGTGTAACAAAGTGTAATCACAACAATCTGATTCCTGAACTTTGTTGTACCTTTTTCAAAACCTAATGAAAAAAGTGCCCTTTTCAAGATCTATTAGTGAAGTGCAGTTACAATAACATTCTCATTTTCAAAATGGCTTCCTACTTTGGTTGGAAAAACCACTAAATCAGTGAATATGACATTACAAGACATTTTTTAAACAAACTTTCATCACTGCAATGGTGATTTCACACGGGCCAAACACAACATTCCATACAGTCATTCTAGCGCATGTAGCCATTACCCTGTACAGATGTATTGTCTGGGGGGAATCATGAAGCATTAACTTCCCAGCATACTTGAAGTGAACAAAGACACTAATCAAAATCACTGAGTAATCGGAGTTGTTTAACAAATTACGTTTACAATCTTACACTAAAGATACAAAACTGATATAATAAAAATACAACTTGTAGAAATTGGTTTGTTTGCTTTGTACAAAAAAAACTATAACAGCAGCCTACTAACTTCTGATATTCTGGTTCATCTGACGCGTTAGCACGTTAGCAAGATCATGGTGACTGCTACGGCTGCCTGATCAGTACTGCTGCAGCCATAGCCTTCACCAGCTTTATGCTAACAGTTCACCTGTGCACAATGTAGGCCTACGGTAATCTAACTGGTTTCGATTTTGGCTCGATTATTGTGCTATACACTATATATATATGAACAGAACAAAGGCTGGTTGTTCAGTTTTTTTTTTTGTTTTTTTTTTACACATTTTCTCCTATAAAGTTGTGATTCATCAGTTTGTTAGTAGCCAAAAGTAGCCATATAAGAAATGTTACCTTTCTGTGTAGCTGTTCACACTCATAGTAGAGATAAACAGCTATAAACAGGCAGTGCATGTCTAGTTTAATCTAGGGTGGGTGGGTGGGTGTGTTTGTGTGTGTGTGTGTGTGTGTGTGTGTGTTGGGGGGGGTGTTGGGGGCACAATAACATTGGTCCCTGTTGGGCGGCTTGCTAAGGCTTCTTAATTAAAATATATTTTAGATATCTATTTGGAATGGTCCACCATTTCACTTGGCACTCAAAAGCTAAAAAATAATAAAAGAAAAAAATAATAAATACAGTCTCGTCTTGTCACCTGTACATCTCTCAATAATGTGCAGCAGGTAAAAATCAGCACTTCCAGCACTTCAAAAAACATAAATCTATCTGCAGACTAAATGCCTAGAGCAATGATGTATTAGTTATTATCGAACACAAGGGTAACAAAAAAAGTGAACAGTGTGGTAACACTGGCAATTCTGCTAGTGGCAGAAGACACTGTAAGCAGATAAAACAATCTCTATTTCACAAACAATACGTGCTCTGGATGGGCTAGAATGAATAGTAAACACTACTGCTTTGATAAGCTGATCATACTGTTACATGTGTAACATCAATATTAACAGATCTAGGAATTAAAATGTGGTACAAGGCACGTCTGTGATCAAGATAAAGCACCACTCTACCTTCCTATGTACAGTAATTACTGTATACAGCTGTGCAGTACATTTCATGTAATCAGCTGGATAAATTCGCCTTCAATATCAGTCATCAGCGTCAAGCATTCACAGTGGGCATTTCCCCCACCTGGAAAAGAAAATTGCAAAAAAAACAGTTGTTAATCATCGGCAAAGAATTATGCACTTTTCTCTGAATAACCTGCACGTATTTGCACAAGCAGATGCAGATATAACTCCATATAACTCATCAATTTATTTATTTAACATTAAAATAACTGCTTTTTGTAAAAAGCTGTCTAATAGAAAGAATTCTGTCTGTATTTGCCACAGTGTCACAGCCAGCATGATCCATGTTTCGCAATGTATTCTCTTGCTTATTTTTCATTTCATTGATACACTCATCTGGAACTAGTCAATGCAATACTGTCTTGTTCAGCCACCAGGATGGTGGGCTAATCAGCCAGAACAGGGGTTGACATTAGCCAAAAGTGACAAACAAAATGGCTGTGGTATGACAGTAGCAACTCCTACAAAACAAAGGATTGTAGCTGGTGTACATATATATATATATCAAAGTTGTAGTAAGGTAGTAAATAATTTTTCCCCCTTCGGGCTGATGGGGTTTATTATCACTTTGCAAAGCTTAATGGGAAAGAGGGAACTTGGAATGCCCTAGGCAAGTGCCATCTAGTACCTCTGCTCATTGCAATTTGCATTTTTCTACAGTACTAGTCAGGGAACTCTCCAAAAGCTCTGGCTTGTGTTGAATAGATTTGAGAGCTTTCAAAGCCTACTGAGTGTTCCCAGACTCTTTGTGAAGCAAAAGGGGTGCGTTTCCCAAAACCATAGTGGCTAACTAAGTCAGCTGGTTGGCAATATGCAATTGCATAGCAACCAACAAAGTTGCATAACCTCCCTGCACAAGTAGTGCCAAACTCTGATTGTCCTAATAGTTGTCCATTGTCAACCGTAAATACAATGTAAACAAGTGCTGTCACAATACTCAAAGTAGAAAACTTTTATATGATGCCATGACATTTTTTGACCGTGGGCAAAAAAAACAAACAAGCAAAAAAAAAAAAAATCAGGTACCTGATACCTGTGTGAACTCATGTCTTCACCTCGCCTCCGTTAGACAGAGGTTGTGACTCTGTGGCCTCGGACTCTATGGGGCTGAGAGGTGCAGGGGGGACTTCACTCTCACCCCTGGCCTCTTCGCCTGTGCTCCGATAGTGCCGTATGATGACCCAGGCTGCACACGCCAGGTAGATCACCGTCAGGACGACAAAGAAGGCAAAGTACACAAAAAACTACAAAGAGAAAGAGAGAGACCAGAAAACCAATACCTTAATACAGTAAGTAGTAATTCAAACAACGCTGAATCCAACATGCTGTTAAAAATCAAGGAACATCTCTGGATGACATTATGTATAATGGTTTTACAATATTTTTTTCAAACAGCTTGCCTATGCCTGAACACAGCTTTTGACAACCCTGTGCTTTGTACGTGGGACAAGATTCAGTGTGGTACTTTCCCTCATTACAAAATTCTAGGTACTAAAAGCCTCATTTGGGGTAGAAAATCTAAATCCTATACCTGCGAATCAACTGGCAAACCTAACCCTTGTTTATCAGCGATTATGAGGGTGATGATGGATTTGAGGATGGTCCCGAGGAAAGTGTTAACTCCAAACACCAGAGCACACAGCTCCTTAGTCAGCGAAGACGCAATCTGGAATCTGGAGAACAAGAGCGAGAGCAGATGCAAGAGTGAGAGAAAGAATCTAGCAGATCTTTAATAAAATCAATTTAGTGACCTTGGTTAATAGTGGGGAAATTACGGAATCATCGTCACAAGAAATCGATCGGTTATTAGAACAGAACAGACAGAACCTTGCACTAACTTTGCACTAACCAGAATATATATTCTGCCTTTACAGACTCATCTATCCTGACAGTATGCTGTCCTGACATGACATGAGTTTTTTATCCTCTATGACCCTAGTCTGAGGAATCTCATCAACCCCTGCCAATCATTAACCAGATAGTAGGATCTTGTTTATGTGTGTGTGTGTGTGTGTGTGTGTGTGTGTGTGTGTGTGGGGTTGAAGACACGTGCATGTTGTAACTGTACAAAGTCTACACACTTGTGAAGCTACTTGAAGTACAAGAGCTTATGAAACTCACATGGCAATGGGAACCAGGAACTGGTAGAGGCCTCGGAAGAGGATGTAGGTGACATAGCACACCCAGATGTTCTCTGTGCTGCCCATGAGCAGCAGGAGGGCAGCCATGGCACCCGTTATCACCCCGATCACCAGCTCTGACCACAGCTTCCAGCGGATCTTCATGTAGCCGGCCACAAATGACGTGACGGCACCTGAAATTATTAGTACGTGATTATTTTCTCTAGAGCGACTGTGAACTTATTTAGTGAAACAGGTAAGGCAGCTGGGGGAACTCATGTTTAAGTGACTTGTTCAAAATGACCTAGCAAAACATTTTTAGATGGTAGCCTACTGGAGTTGGTGTACATTTACACTTTAATGTCATTAAACATTTGAATAAGAAGAAGATAAGAATTCCATGCACTCAAATAACAGGCTGTACCATGATGGAAGACATTACATCATGAGGGGAAGTGACAGGTGTTCATTTTTTTATGGTTTATTACATCTGCTGTAATGCAACTGACATATCGTATGCAACTGACATACCGTAATTTCCTGATTATTAACCAAGGTTAATACATCGATTTTTCAAATTTCTCTCATCTATGAGGTTTAATACATGGGTGAGGCCTATATACAGGAAGGATTGCATGACTTTTCATCATTCTACTTGATCTGATCTGATCTGATTGTGATTCAACAGGTGATGTTCAGTAAACTGAGGTTAATACATGGGCGAGGCTTTGTTTTTTTTAGTCTGCATTAAAACACTGACCTGAGGTTTATACGTGGTGTAGCGTATTTATAGTTATATTATATTATAATTACTGTAATCTGGTCCCAGCTGAACTGTAATTAGCCCCGATAACTACCAGACCATAAATTGCAAAGCCTAGCAGCCAGCTAATGTCACAGAACATTGCAAGCATGATTGGGGGAGGAGCAGAGGGGGTGCAATATTTTGACAAATATATTGACTAGGGCTTTACCACATCATCACTGCAATCAATTTATAGCCTTGATTTCCACAACAGTCCTAACTTTTAAAGGTGAAGTTTAGTAAATACTTCTAAACTGAACTAAAGTGAAACTGCAGTGTCAGACTAATAAATCAAGCTGTCAAAGTACGGCTGACATCAGCATTCCCATAAGACAGGTGGTTGTGTCAGTGGCTACAGCATAATTGTGGAAAACCATCTAAGCATACCGCAGTCATATTTTGTTTAGTTAGGATACTTACATACATACATGCTCTGCCTGGCAATAGGCTTAAAGACGATGTTCTAATCCAATACACTGTCTGAATCCCAATGTCCTCTCTAATCCCAAGTTAATTCTTTGAGGGTGCAGGACTTAGGGCCTGGTGAATATTGGGACTGGAATATTGGGATTTGCCATTTTGATGTATTCCACTAACTGCCTCTTTGACTCTAATTAAATAGTAAACAAATACAGAATCTTAGATTGAGTTGCCAACGCTGCTGATGAGGTCAAATATCAACCACCTCTATGGCAGAATGGTAGACTGATCTTTTACAGCAAGTGTCTCACCTAGAAGTGTGGAAGCTGCCTCTACTCCGCCATTCCAGACCTTGTTCTCAGTAGAGGGGGCTAACTTGTTCCACAGGGTGTGCACGTAGAAAAGTACCAGGTAGTAACAGGTGGAGTTGAAAATCCACCACAGGCTCCAGAGGCGTAGGTTAGGCACCCGTACCAAGTTCCTAAGCTCCTTGAGCATTTCTATGAACACAGAGTTCTTCCAGGAGGAAGAAGAAGATGGAACGACCTCCGCAGGCTTGCCATCGGGCCGCATCTGGGCAAGCTCTGACTGGGTGGCACCACCGGCAGCTGCAGCTGCCGCCTCGGCACGCCAGGTCTTGTTGAAGAACATGCTGCGGCGTGGCCAGGGCAGGCAAGTGGAGAGCAGCAGCCCAAAGCTGACAAAGCCCAGAGAGATGGCACAGAGCGTGGAGTAGGTGACGCTGCCAAACGTCACGCAGAGCTGGCCCAGCACCGAGCTGGCGAACACGCCCAGCAGCACGCTCGAGCGCGAGTACCCAGCCACGCGCTGGTACTCGGACGGTGGCACCAGGGAGAAGATGTAAGAGGAGTAGGCCACACGCGCCGCCATGGTGATGCCATAGAAAAACTCCATGAACTGCATCTCCAGCAGCGTGGACCCCAAATAGAGGAGTAGCCAGATGGAGACATGGCTCAGGCTCTGCAGCACCAACACGGGCTTGTAGCGCAGGAAGTCCGTCAGTAGGAAAACCGGAACCAGCACCACCATATAGGAGTAGGACAACACTGGGATGATCTCATTGGTCACCTGATAAAAGTACAAATTTAGCCTCACTGGGTCAGAAAAAGGGACCTGTGCCAAACACTGTCCAAACACTATTCTGTTTGTCATAGAAGCTAAGGGTGAATACATGTTACATGATAAAACAATGTTGTTATGCAATAGGCATCATGCACTCTCAATCCACCCGCAATAATGGGGTAAATTCCAGGAACAAGTCATTTGCCACTAAAAGAAAATATTTTACCAGAAGCCTTAAAATATCACCCCCGCCCCCACCAAAAGCTGTTTGTACTGGTCTGACCAGTATCTTAAAGGAGAAATCTTGTGTGAATCAGTCAATAGCACAGTTCAAGGTCACTAAATGCTGTCTGTAGGAAAAAGAAACTTGATGCAACATAGACCAAACAACGAACCAATAACTAATGTTAACTGAATGGGGCATAGTGAAATTAAACTGAAAGTAAGTTACTGTGCCCCATTCACTTAGTGTTAGCTGCCGGTTCACTTTTTGCTCTATGTTGAATATGTCTAATTTTCTCACTCTTTTTTCTACTGTCAGCACTTGGTGACCTCGAACAACAGGACTATAGATTGACTCAGTTTAACAAACAAACAAACCCTCAACCACTAAGGCCTGAGTTATTCTTTCTGCCAAAGAGGGGCTTAAACCCATAGGGACAGTCCAACTAAAATGAGTCAGCGGGGTTTGTGGGGGAGAACAAGGCCCTCTGGATTTAGATTAAATCAGACAAGCATTGACCCACTTTAGAGGAATTTGAACTTTGGTCACAGTAAGCGCTGGCCACTGGCTTACAGCTGCCTGGGGGGGGGTTCATGTCACAAAATACCAGTCGGCCATCTTACCACACAAATAAGCAACATTACTAATCCATGCAATGCAATGCAAAGTTGCATGCAATGTTGTACCACAGCAAAGTATTGATGATATTCTGGCACTTTCTTCCATACTTCTGGTCTTCCTTATTCTTGTTATTTTGTTTAGACCCACAAAACTCAAAACACGAACAAAAGCTTCTCAAGACCTCTCACAATTCCTATAGGCCTACATCATAATTGAAACTTAATCGAAACTTAAAATTTACAGGATACATAATATGATTGAGAAAGTAAAAGCTAAAGAGATTAACCCAGTGATGCTTGAGGGACACCTGCAAACAGCTCACCTGCTCTTTGGTGAAGTTTTTCTCCGCACTGAGCAGGTACGGTGTAATGAAGGGCTCCCCTGGCTTCAGCTGCACCATGAAGCCATAGAAGCAGAGGAAAAAGACCGACCACTTCCAGGTCTGCAGCAGCTTGCCCTTCTGAGCCTCAGGGTCAGCCTTAGACTCAGGAGGACTCACAGGAAGAGATTCCTCATGGTCAGGTATGTGTCCATTCTCCTCTTTGGCCAGCGACTCCTTACTGTCCTTCACATTGTCCCTACTGGTCAAGCTGTTCATCATTTTCTTTAAAAAAAAAAATAAAAAATATGCAGGACCACAAAATTACACCAGGGCTGTCTGATGAACAAAATAGTAACTCTGCCTGATCTCAGGTTGAAAAATGGATGCGTGGTTTGACTGCAATTATTCCTGTGAATTTCTGGTGCTTCCTTTCACATGGGTCCCATATCTTGACAAATCATTCTTTGCAGAAACACTGACTGTTATTTATACTGTTAAACATTGTTGTGGTTACAGAAAGGCCTTTTCATAACACACTGAAAAGGGGGGTCACACTAGCAAAGTGTAACTTTTTTTTGTATGACAGACAGCGTTAACCTTTGTCCCTCTTCAGAGGCCAACAATGACTGAAAAAGAACAGCAGGGGACCTAGACGTCAACAAGCGACTGAAAAACGAAAGACAAGAGGAAAGCCAGGACTCGCTCAGGACTCGCTCGTTTTTCTTGTCACTTTTAAGTGGGATTTCCATTCTATGAGAATGTAAAGTTCGTTTTTCAGTCGTATGCAGTCTCATGGCCGCTTCCTAAACGTTCAAAACGATTCTTGACATATTAAAGGGTAACGTCAGATTTGCTGGAATAAACACTGAATAATTCGGTTAAAAAGTCCGATCCCAGTACAGATTCTGGCAAGTTTTGAATCCCACAATTACACAATTACGTTTGCTGACCGTTTGCTATTATTCATAGCAAGTATGTGTGCACGTGACAATTTTGACTATACCGCATGGACAGGACAAACGTCGTCGTTAACTTTAAGTTGACAACTGTTCGAGTCAATTTTCTTTTAACGTTAGTGTCTATGGAGCCAACATGCAGATGTGCTGAGCATTCACATAACGGCAAAATTAGGTTCGCTCAGCAAGTCACGTAAAACGCATTGTGCAAACATTATTGTAACAGTTGAATAATGTACAACACTAGACACGTGGCTCCAAAAAGTGCTTTACAGATAGTTAACTGTCACAGCTACAGCTGCAACAGCATACATCTGATAAACTGGTAATTTAAGTTCACACGAAAAAAAGGACATCAGGGATTACAACATTAGCAGAATATCAACTACCTCACCTTAACGCTCTTAGTTAAATTGGTTTTACAACTTTGCTTTGTCATTCACATTGAAATACAGAACGCTAGAGTTATTGACGTAGCAGGTTGTAGTGCATATTAAACAGGATTAAATGCTAAACAATCCTTTGGTGTCTCACCTGCAGCTATTTGCACAGTGGTCCAATGGTCACGAGCACTGTTCGAAAGTCATGTCGCATGTAATAATAAATACAACCTGTATGTAACCATGGACAGTAATAGAATAGAAGAAGCAAACGCGAAAACAAATTATTCTTCTTCTTCTTCACTTGAATTTGGTAAAGAAAGTTATTTTACAACACCGCCATCTGTCGGATAGGACGATGAAACTAGGGGAAGGCAGAAATGAAAGCCAACGGATCCTGTGGAAAGCACATTTAAGATATTTTGCAACAATTTTTCAAGTAAACTGTAAATTTTATTTTTCACAGTGAAGTAACCGTTAGTTATTGTGATTTACCCCAAACTCCCCCTCCATTCCAACCCCCTCTCTCTTTCTCTCTCTCTACCTTTCACTAACTAGTTGTAAATGAATGTTTGGGAGAGGATTGCTCCACGTTGTTTCCAGCAATGTATGCTGTGGGCTTGGCTAATAGTCCACTCCCAACGAAACCAACTGTTGAATTTGAATTTAAGTGTTGACACTTGAAAATTTTTGGATGCACTACCTGTCTCACGAATAGCTGTCTGTTGAAAATTAATGTGTCTTAGAATAGAAAACCATTTTTATCTTGGCTTTGATGAATTAGGAGAGGTTGTGTATGGCCAAAGAACTATTATGAACATGAGGCATGGTTGTGTCTTCACACGGAAATCTTGAACTTAAAAATAGCCACTAAAACATGGGTGAATTAGAGCAAATTGCAAGTGATGTCAATAGCACAAAATAGAGCAAGTGATGTCAAATAGCACAAAGTCATTGTAATTCAGTTGTGGTTGCCAAGGGTGACATTTAGCCAAAAACACCATTTCAACACACCGCTTAGATAGAAGGTTTGAATTGTAAAATTGCACTTGAGCTAATTTTTGATTAATAAAATAAAATAAAATAAATTGATTATTCTATTTCAGCCTGTCTGTTGAGCATGTTAAAGGTATGTAGCCTGGTAGTGAACATGCTCCTCAGTTTAGGAAAATGTGCTGTGGAGGGGGGCAGTCATAGTTCATTATTGATAGCAGCCTATTTACAGTCCTCTTTTCAGCTACTGATGCCTGTGACCTCAACTTAGTGCTAACCACAGAGCCAGCCCTTCTCACCTGCCTGTCTAGTCATCCTGCATCCCCCTTCCTTGTGTTGCCACCCATTGGTAGAAGAAATACTGGAACTGATTCAGACTAATTCTGATTCAGATATTTTAATAATGATAGGCTGACTGAAAAATGGCCTGGCCAAAATAGTTGACACATTACATGCAGTCAATAGTGTACGTTTTCGGTCTAATATTGAACAACAATTAAGGCACTAGATAGATCATGGCTGCTCCATCTCCATCCTCGTAATTGTTGATAGCATGGTTGAAAGTACAGGTACATGAAAAATGTACTTAAGTACAGTAACAAAGTATTTGTACTTAGTTAGCCAACATTCCACCACTGTTGCCACCCCAGAAGACTACATCATAGAATAGGACACTGGCCATGACAGACTGGTAAAACATCAGTAGGAGTTTGCTGCAGAAGCTGAAGGACCTCAGCCCTCTTGGGATATAGAGCCTTCCCTGCTCCTGCATCAGTATTAGCAGACCAGTCCAGTTTATTGTCAAGATGCAGGCCCATGTATTTGTAGGTATTGACAATCTCCACAATAGAGACTAGGGGAAGACCTTCTAGTCCACCACTTCATTAGTCTTATAGTGTTCAGCTGCAGATGGTTTACAGTGATGCACATCAAGGGAGAAACAACATGCTTCAAATAAAGATCCATCAGCCGCTCTAACTAGACAAGGAAATAACCTCACTTTAGCTCAAACATAACAACTGCAAACTATGAAAAACATTCTGATTCCTGTCCATCCTTAATACACCCCTCAATAGCAATGTCGTCAGAGAACTTCTGCAGGTGGCACAGATGCAGTTATTTCTGAAGTTGGCAATGTGCAGGGTGAACAGCAAAGGTGAGAGAACAGTTCGCTGTGGCACACCAGTGCTGCTAACCACATCCTTAGAGGTGAGGTGAGAGGTTAGGGGTAAGAAATATATATAGATTCAATATAATTCAATATAAATAAAAAAAAATGTATTTATGACTAACTACCACAAGGGAGTTTTTCCTTGCTTTTTTCTTGATGCTTCTTGTGGTAAAGTGCCATGAGACAATACTATTATAAAAGGCGCTGTATAAATATAATTGAATTCAATTGAATCTTACTATGGTATGCAAGGCAGTCACCTGCAAGTTTGCTTTATCTGTTCGGTTTACCCCCTGATTTCATTCTCCTTCACTCTGTTCTCACACTGGATTGGCCTCGTTTAGGAATGTAATCCAAAATCAGAAGGTTCCTAATCTGATTACATTAGGCTGCCTCTAACCTGATTGTTGTTTTCTTAACTCTCTGTCTTAAAATGGCGGTGTCTTTTCAGCAGTGATAACAAGATGGAATATATAACATTTTCAGCAGTTGTTAACAAGATGGCACATATATCATTTTCTCCAAGTAATTCCAGTGCTTAAATTTGTGATTTTATTGTTTTTATTTTCTGCTGAACACGATGGGTCTAATTTCATTTTTATGATAAACACAGTTGTTCCTAAACCCCACTTGTAGTTTTAACAAAATTCACAATGTCCATGTATCTGTGAGTTCTTAAGATAAAAACACACACCACCATTTAAATTTTTGTACAGCCACTTCATTGATTACTATTCAGATCTATTTGTGTCATCAATAATGACCTTTTTCATCACTTTTAGGGGAATTGATTGTATTGTAATAATATTCAGAAGAATGTCAAGAATGGTTTTAATACTTCAACTTCTAAATTGAGCTTCTAAATTTGCTAACAGCGCTTCAATTGCACAGCAGTGACTGATTTGTTAATGTTAGATGGTGTCCATGACCATGTGTCCTCTGTAGTGGAAATGCATAAGCCAAACAGAATCAAACTTTTTTCTCAGAACTAACAGGATAGCCTAATGGGAAGATGCCTGTAAAGATATGTGTGTGTGTGTAAGCGAGAGAGAGAGAGAATGGGTCTGGAGGAGTGAGAGCACACGACAGAGATGAGTGCTTTCTCTTTATCCTCCATCCTGCCCCGCCCCGCCTCTCACTCTCTCTCCTTTCACCCGTCTTTCCCCTTGGACTAACTTCACAGCGCAAGAAAATAGTTTTTTTTTCTACCACATGAAAATTATCTAAACTCCTCTCCTCTGCTTCAAATATACAAGGTAAGATTCTCATTTTATACAGTTGCCTCAACCAAACTGGTATCTGATCCATGTGTAGTATTAATCTCATAGGAGCTACAGGAGTCATCCTAATGCAATCTTGTCTGCTTCTAAAGACGTGCATATACATGCAAGACATATATTATCAAATCATATTCAGACATGTACCTTTGGACCTTTTCCGTCTTTAGTGTTTACTCTTGTAACTGTTGCGTGTGTTCATTGTACATCCATATTTGTTAGTTTTTGTGGACGCCTTACGCCATCCTACACGGAACGACTCATAGACAGTAATTATGGCCCAAATCTGATTTCCCAAGCGTCCACTGCACATCGCAGACTCTAATAGGGTTAGGCAGACATGTCTGGCCATACACAGGAAATTGTGTAGCTTCTTTTCTGTTCAAATGTAATGTCATGTTCTGTGTCACTAATGCTTTCAAATGATGCAAAGCTTTGTTTCCTCAGGCAAGGGAATGGTCTAGACTTCCAACATAGCAACCTGTTGATCCACGCTTGTCTGCTTTTCCCTCTTGTTCTTTGCTCTATGACATTTGTTATGCTTACAAGGCTGATAGATGTTTCCACCTTAGTAGTCTTATCAGGTATTATAATTCAATAACACCAGCATGCATAATCTGTTTTCTCTGACACATCAATGTGTCATGATGCAGGCAAGGCAGATAGACATACATACATACATACACCATACACATTCTAGGTAAGTAGACTAGGCCTACACTAAAAGGATCTAAAACCACACTCACACACACACACACACACTCACACAGGGGATGCATGGTAATTAGCACCGTCCCCTGAAGGTCTCTTGGAAAACAGTGATGCATCTGTTGTTGCCTAAAAAAAGAAAATATGTGGTTGTGTATTCACTCTGGTGTTCTCTCTTATGATCCTTTGCAAGGAAACCCGCTGCTAAGAATTTCATGCATATTAAGGTTGGTGCTCACAAGATGCGATAAAGATCTTGGCTTCCTATTAAACGTATGAATTTGAAAGAAGGGATTTCGTTTTAGAGTTGCCTCTTTTCAAAGTAATCAACTTATGGATCTCTCTGAGAGTAAAGCGTCTTACCATTGCCATTAGTCATATATTACAGTATCTCCCCATTCCCCCCTAATCTCAGAAATATACAATAAAGGAGTTAAAATATGTGCCATATCACCCTGCATTCATTTGCCAACCGTACCATCCTAGTATGTCTCTTTGAAAGGTCAGGTTGTGCTGTGGTAAATTGCATTACTATGCTCAGGAGATGACTGGGAGTTATTTTCAAGGCTGTGTCTGCCAGAGGAGCACTGTTGTTTATTTGCAAACTCATCACTGCTGACAAGACATTGGGCACAGTGGAGGGGCTTTCTCATTGGTTGTGCTTAGTCTGCCCCAACAAACGAGATAGATAGATGAATACCATACAGTGAGCAAGAATAAACAATTATGATGAAATGGTGCTCAGAAGCCGTATAATCTTTGTAATAGTTTATCCAACAGAAAATTCTTCAGCAGACTGACACTGAAACCTGCTGGAGAATGTTTCAGGGAAGGGAATGCTGTGAAATTCTATTTGGCCATGATGGAGGTAATGCCAATACTGAACAGTGCAAGAGAAATCATTTCCGTGGATGATATATGGTAAAACATGCAAATGGTAAACAAAAATTGTTAATAGTAAAGAGCAGTGTTGCAGTACTCGAGTCTAGTCTCAAGACCATTTTCTGTTTTCTCTGTCCCGTCTTGGACTTGACCCCTCAAAGACTCGGTCTTGACTTGGTCTCAGCCCACAGTGGGAGGAGAAGGACTCGTAATTTCAGAGTAATTCAGAGTAAGTCCTTGAGACCAACAGATTTTTTTATGTTCATGTTAACATCCAAATATCCAGTTATCCACCATTATAAATGAATTTAAATAATTAACAAAAAAAAAAACATAGAGAATGTTGACTGGCGTTATTTGAAAATTACATCCCATGATGTTATGCAAAGATTCTGTGTTCAGTGAGTGACTTCAGTTGCTGAATAAATCACAGAGTGCTGTAGTTTGTAGTTATTGTTGTGAACATTGTTGTATGTTGAATGCATTTATTAAAAAAAATGTATATGAATTTGCAATATGAAATTTTATTTGAATTTTATATTCTAGTGTCTTGTCAAAATTATTCAATTTTAGAAAAATTGGAAGAATGTTGTTAAGAAGTCTACTAATCTAGACATACCATTAACAAATTTGAATATATTTAACATGAATATGATTCAAAGTCAGGGTGGGTTTAAAATGTTGATGACAGAGCAGTGCTGTTGAATTAGTTTTGAATCGCTATCCAATAAAGTGCAGAGGCATTTTGCTATGCATCCATTGGTGCCACGTCTTGGATTAGATTTGGTCTATCAGTCAGAGCAAGACCTAATTTTTTTAGATGTGAGTCTGGATTTCCAGGCTGTCAGTAAAAACATTTACATTTACATTTACATTTACATTTACATTTACATTATATTTATGCATTTAAAAGACACTTTTATCCCTTTTACTAACTGGGGCCTAACTGTTGACTATTAACTGGGGTGATATTAAATCATGGTTATGAAAACTGATTTGTTTTTATGGTCTTGGTCTCGACTCAGTCACAACTCCTGAAAGACTCGGTCTCACTTCCTCAAAGACTTGGTCTCGACTGCATTTAAAAACTAGCGGTCTCGGTCTCGACCCTTCAAAGACTCAGTCTTGACTCGGTGTCAACATCACTAGTAAAGAGATGCTAAATTTCAGACTAAAAACAAACAAGACTAAAACAAAGATGTTAAAGGAAAAGACTGAGGTAAATCAACCCCAACCCTGTTGTTAGAGGTTACAGAGTGCAGTCAGCAGGGAGAGGAATGAGAAAATTTGGTACAACCTTGACTGAATATGACACTATTAGATAATGCTAACGCTACAGGCAAGAAAACTCTGTTTCAATTTCAACATAGCCAGCAACTATGTGTCTGAGAGTGGGTTGGTGTAGGTGATGTTTGGTAGGGGCAGAGAGGCATTACTAAGGCGAGCAGTCAGTTTCACACCCCCACTTCTGAGCTTTATGTGGAACGAAAGACTTCCTCAGTTTGCCTGTTGCATGAACAGCTTTTTAATCAACTTCCTTCCTGGTGTCATAGAAGCAGAATAGGTCCATACAAACTTTGATGTGATTGATGGAGCAGTCAGCTAAATAAATAAACAGTCTGTGTGTATGTGTAGAGCCTAATCATGTTGAGGTGCACTAGAAATGAAGTCCTCAGCAGGGCTGCACTAATACTTCCCAAACAATAGCCATTAAATTCTGTTCTGTAAATTCTGTGACATTCATGCATGCACTATGCAATGGATGTACTCAGTTATAATGAATGTGGATTCGTCTTGAGGAGGAGTGTGTTTGTTTACTTTGACCCACATTAGGGGGGGGGGGGGGGGTAGTGATGTGCACTTACACAGGACTTCCAGTAGAGGACACCAAAATCATGATCATGAACTGGCTAATGCCATCTCATAGAAATCCTCTACCTGAACTTTTATGGTGTTTTTTTTTTTTACAGACAGAATTTAACTGTTATGGTGACTTTTATCTTTTTTTACAGGCAGGCAGCTCAATGGCAGAAGGCTGTGATCCGGTTTAGTCAGGCTTCACTTATGTGACACATATGCAAAGGTATTACAGAGTAGACTGCAGTACATATCAATATTTAAAGTTTTATATATTCTATATTTTTGGCCAAGCACATGTACTTGATTAATTGATTCTACATGAGACCTTTTATTCTAACATTAGTATGTACAGATTATGAACCCATGGGACATGGAATGGAACACCATTCTCACCTTGGCTTTGTTGAATTAGGAGAGGTTGTGCGTGGTCACAGAGGTGTCATGAATGCAAAACATGGTTGTGCCCTTCGCCCATTCATCCATTCTATGTGTCCTTTAAATATTTCTAAGCCGCTGCTTGAGCCAACTTAAAGAATTCTACTTGCCAATTTAATACAAGATCCTAAGATCCTAAGTATCAGTGGGTTGCCTCGCTGCTCTCACATACTAACATGCTACCATGCTAACATGCACATGCTAACTTTAGCTAATTATTTTTTATTAAGTAACTTCCTACTTTGTTCATCATTTAAATCAGTGCTCTAAATGTTTTAGAAGAGCACATGTGCCAGGCAGTTAGTCAAAATAAAAACCTTTTCTCACATTTTTCCCCAGGACTACACAGGTGAGATAGGAGGGGCACATTTGGCATGTGAGGGCACACCCTGAACAAGAAGAGGAAGCTAAGGAAGCTTCTGGAATGTTCCTGAGGTAGGACCAAACTCCATCACTCCATCTCCTGCAATCCTCTACTCACCACCTGCCATGTCTGATGTTTCCCTGCTCAACAACCAAATGGGTAGCAGTAAATGCATGAGTTTCTTATAAGCATGGCATATCATAAAATGAAATGAACATTAATGGATATAAGCTAGGGTAAGTATCGGAAAAATGGCTTTGACTTATTAAACTTTCAGTGTAGATCAATCAAATTAATCAAATGGGCTTACGCATCATGTAAACTAGTTTGTGGTTTGCATAACTGGACCCTATACAGCTATGTTAGGTAGTTCTACTATGTAAGGGCTGGTGCTGTGAATCTGAAATTGATGAGTCTGGTGGGGACTAAGAATGCTTTTCTGTGCCAAGCACATTCACAAGCATATGCAGGGTGCTAGAGACAGAAATGAAACGGCCATGATGGACCGTTATCTTCATTGCATTTTCCAAAGAAAAAAAAGATTCTGCATTAGTGTTTAAAGCCTCACATGTCCACATGACCAAACATAATGCATATTCAAAGTCTATATATATATTATTTTTTTAATGGATCCAGAAATGAAAACCATCAGACTTCAGCTGGTCATGTTCACATTATTTTTGCAATGCAATCAATATATTTGTTAGTTTAGGTCTATATTGTCAACATGGTTCCAGGCATTTTTAGGAACCAAATGTGGAGGGAACCTTTACGTCTCGTTTTAGGGAAACAGCCAGGCAGAACTTGGAAGCTAAACATTTGCTTGGAAACCCTTTTTTGCAATTGTTTCTTAAAATGCTATGTTTTTACAACCATAGAACAATTGCAAAAACTCTCCTCCACCCTCACAAACTCTTTGCACACACACACACATACTGGTTTTCCGACTGAGATAACAGTTGCCTGGGTGCAGTTCTATGTGAGCCTGCTGTCATTATTATCGGTTTCTGCTCCCAGGCCTGTTACATCGACAGCAGCCATAAAGAAGGTCAGCCTCATTTTCCATTAGAAAGAAAGGGGGAACAGAATGAATGAGAGGAAGAGAGAGAGGGGGGGGTGGTAGAGAAATTGAGAAAGATAGACAGAGAGGAATAAAGAGATTGAAATAAACCTGATTGAAAAAAATATGTTTTCAGAGTGAGAAACAAAAAGAAAGACAGTAAGCAAGAAAGAAATGTAGAAAGAAAGAAAGAGAAGCTGTGTGGAAGGTAAAGAGAGGGCAAGACACAGGGAGTGATGACGGCTCCCTGACTGCAGAGGGAGCCGAGGATGTCCACCGTAGCCTTTTGTCCCTGTGCAGGGGCGCACTCTTGCCTCTTGGCTGTGGCCTTGAGTGCTTTTAGTCCACTCTGGACGATAAAGAAAGGGGGGGGGGCAGGGAAGAAAATCCTTTCAGACATGTACAAAGGAGTTACTGTAGCAGAGGCACTCTGACCCCCAGCGCCGGGGTCACCTCCATTACGGCAGCCTCCTTTTCCTCTTGCTGCCTTCCACCCCACGCCAGGCAGTCATGGAAATTATGCTCTGACAGTGAGATTTTAATGATCCAGCTGGGTATTGATTGTCAAAGTACACATGTGACATTGCAATGCTCTGTTGTTCTTCATTTGTGGCTGTTAAATGACTTTGAGAGGCTTGAGTGTGAGGGTGATGAAGTTACTAAAAAGAAAAGCAGACATCCACTTCTGAGGTATAGTGTCCAAACTATAAAACGTTGTGGGTCGGTGGGGGTCAGTGTTGGCTCTATTTCTCTCTATCTGACTCTATTACTGCACATGGTTCCTGGACTTTGAGAACCAGTCTGAAGAACGTTCTGGTCACAGTATATTATCCCTCTCCACTGACAAGCACAGCAAGTAATCCTATTCCTATTTTGTCCTATGAAAACTGCTCCATTTAGATTAACTCGCTCGTAGATTAATAAATCAAGCACTAGGTCATCTCCTGTTTACAGTTGAAAGCTGTTGATCGTGCTCATTAAAACCTATTGATTTAATGAACAAGTCTGCCAGCGGCTCCCTGTAACTCAAATTACTCCTCTGCCTCTCACCCCAGTCTCTAATTAACTTTATTCGGCTCAGCCCTGCAATCGAACACACTGTTTCACGCACATCCATATTCACACAACCCCATGCACGCACACACAAACACACACACACACATAGACTCACATGTGCACACATCATCAAAAGATCTGTATTCTTCTCACACACATGCACATACACACAGACACCTATAAATCACAGATGCACACACAAACTGCATGCACACACACACACACACACACACACCATTCTCATACACTCTCTATCCGTTTCACATGCACACACACACCATCAGTAAAAGCAGTGGCTCTCTGCTTGGCTCTGATCACTCTCTCCCCTTCACGCCTCTCTAGGCTCATCTGCTGCTCAGGATGATGACATGGGGACAGGGAACCGGCCCCGCTCACGGGGGCCAACTGGTCACCTTGCTAGGGGCCATGTTGGTCTGCTTTTACCAATACACCCCCCCACACACACACACACTCCTGTGCCACCACTGCCTTGTGGTGCATGCAGGCTGTCTGAGCTCTAACCATGTCTGGCTCTGCACTAGTTCCATGCTATCTGCCTGTCTCTCCGTCTGTCTCTCTGTCCACCCTTCTGTGGCCTTGCCATCTGAAGCAGTCTGATTCTTTCTCTTACTCTCTCTTTCTCTCTCTGTCCTCCATCTTTTCTCTTGTCGTCTTTCTTGTTGTCTCTCTTGTCTTCTCTTGCTGTGATTCCAAGGTCTGTAAGACAGTATTATGTATAAGCACCATTGCTGTTGGTTATATTGCTGTGTTAATATAGAAGTGAGTATGTATGTATTTTGAGTGTTCCCTTCATGTTTTACAGTGGTCATAGAATGGATGAATGGAGTATCATACCGGGGTCTCTGATGTTAAAATAGAAAGTATTGAACTTCGATTACACAAAAATAACCTCAGATGTAACTTTACAAGCCCATACCACTTTATATTTTGAGTGGAGATTAAAATGGTCAGTTTTGGTTAAACGGTGCCCTGTTTAGCAATCAAAATAGATTTTGATCAAGATTTTGTTCAAGGCTTGGCTAGTTCAAGATATACATTTGAAAGGCACAACTATGTTTCATGTTCATGACAACTTTGTGGGCATGGATAACCTCACCTAATTCAACAAAGCCAAAATAAAAATGTCTTTTCACTCTATGACCTGTTTAAATTTAGTCTGTGAATATATGAAGACAAAGACCTAAAGGCTAAAAGGTTCGTTCAATGTCCTCTAAGCACCCTTCAGCTTATTTCAATGCCATAGGAGTAGTGTGATTTTTCCAGCAGGTGACTGACCATGCCTATCGCATAGTTTTGGTCAATTTTCTGGAAAATTGCATTTTATTGCACGGCACACTCTAATGAAATTAAGGGATGTGTCCAAGTCAGATATGTCTGGCTTGTGTGTCTGTCTGATGCAACGTCTCTCATCTCTAAGGAGGAGCCGTAGTCCTTGTTTGAATATAAACTACGTTTCCTGTGACTTAGCAGTCTTCTTTTCCATACACTGTCTCTGGCTTAATGTGGAACAAATTTAATGCTCTATTTGTGCCATGCCCACAGGCCAGACGATGTGCTCGATTTGCTCTTGATTTTACCCTATGGTTCCATTGCAGTGATGTACCACTTCTAGAGATGTTTAAAAAATGTTCAGCTGAAATAAAATCAAAAACAATGACAACAAAAGCAAATAAACCCTCTGAATTGAACAAAAGGCAAACAAACAATGTGGGTGGGAACATGATTTTTTTTTAGGGGGGGGGGGGGTGCAAATGATCACTGAGCTGTCCAGGGGAAACAATCATGGGGAACTGGGACACACAAATTGCATTGTCTTTGTCAGATTTAATGCGATAGCCACCCAACCCCTCCTCTGCTCACACACAAATAAACACATATATACACTCACACACACACACATAGTACATACATATACACACACACTTATATTACCACATACAGACCCCTACTATGCCTGAGAGCTATATATCCACCCAGCCCATGGTGTAGACCTGGCATGAGGCTGTGATGACTGGAGATTAATTCTTGTGCATCTAACATCTCAGTGGATTTGTGCAGGGATTGTTAATCCCACTGGGATGTCACTAAAGCCCAACCTAATTCAAGCCATGAGATTTCAAATGCAGGGGAAAATCGACAGAAAGGACACATACTGTCCACCACTGTCCACTGATGCCTGTTTAGGCTAACCCCCACTCTTTTCGCCTTATGTCCAGCATATTAACACATTTACCCTGCCCCCCCAACTACCCCCCTACTAGACACATACAGCCACGTGCCGTGTGTGTGTGTGTGTGTGTGTGTATGTGTGTGTGATGGGGGGCGGGTTGTTTAACATAATACTACCATGTTGCCTGTTTCCCATGTCAGAGCAAGTTGTGTTTTACAGTAAGTGTGTTAATAGGCATGTTTATGCATGCATACGTCCACACCAGAGGCTGCATTTTCAGATGTGTGTGAGAGAGAGAGTAGTGACTAGAGTGCATGTGGTTCTGTATTTTCCATGTTTGTATGTATATGTGCATATATGTATTTGTGTGTGTCTGTGTGTGTGTGTCTATTGTGTTGGTGTTCTGAGTCTGATGGTTGCTCTGCCCCCTCAGAGACGGGGATAAGAGAGCCGTTCGGATGCGAGATCTCGCCCCTGGGCCCGAGGGCAGAGGTAGCCGCGATGACGCATCACCCAATGGGTGCACACAGACACTAGTGTGGCTCAGTGGGCAGCTCCCATGATCCCCCGGGAGAAAGGGAGGGGGTCCCCCTGAGCCCGGGCACCCCTTCACCCATTGACCCTTTTCACCATAGCACAAAGTGGCAGCGTTGGCAGTGTTGCTGAATCGCGCCCCGAAATCTATTTTTTTTACATAGAATCCGAGGTTTGATTTTTTTTTTCACTCACCATTTTGTCGTTCACCAGAGGTCACGTGATCCCACGGTCCGCCCACGCGTCGCTGTCAGTGGACCAATCAGATGTCAACGTTCGATCTAAGCTGGGCGAAACGCGAGGGAAAAAAATTATTTTCCTTCTGCGTGTTGTGGACGTTTTTTCTATCTTTAATCTTTTCGCAAACGTCGAAAGTGGAGGCCATCTGTGTGTCGCAGCACAAAGGTAAAGCCTCTTTACAAACTAATGCTTTTGCATTCTCATGCCTCTCTGTCTTGTGGTAATTTAGTCAATAAATATATAAATAATCAGACAAATCACAATGCGTAGATAGTATTAAATTTAGAGTTTGTTTCATTTGTGCTTTAAAATGGTACGTTTTACTAGACATTGACTAAGGGCCTCTTAGGTTTTGGTTTTCATCTTGAAATGTGTAGTCTTGGACAAAGTCAACTAGCCAGACGAGACTGACACAGGTTATAATTTGTATTATTTTTTCGGCTCTGATGATGTAATGCCATATTAATGACGTGCACAGGATCATGGTGGGTCCATTATTAATTCACGACTTCATGCGGATGTGTGCGTGTTTCTTTGTGGCAGTTTTGACTGTAATTGTGTGAGGCAAGACCCTGAACCGTGGTATCTCATTGAGCAAACACAAAAGGCACAAGCATGCCTCCATTCTCACGAGAAACAGACATAGAGCTTGCAGCGGGGCCCAAGTCATTGTTGCCTTAATTACGACTTTGCCATATGCCATTGTCCAGGAGAAATAACGATGCAGGTCAAAAACAAACTGGGTAATTATTCTCGCCTTGAAGTTTTTGGTGTGGTTTCACTTACAAATTTTCGCTGATAAAGTGAGTGGATCGTATCAGTACTTAATTTTCCTATGTGAGACGTATGGGCAGACTGAGAATTGAGGACCACACAGAATGCAGTACATTGGGGTATCACTTACCCACATAAAACAGGACAACCTCCACAGTCATTACCACAATTATCATCACTGTGACATAATTCGTTTCGACCGGCAATAAACCAGTTCCAGGCTTGAAAAGAACAAATGGAATGCATGCTGTAGTCTCCAAAGAGCCCCTACAGTACACTCCTGCATCCCTACACATCCATAACCTTCAGCCTAACCCTGTGACAGCCTAATACTTATCTAAATCTTATCTTAGTGTGTCTTTTTGGTGCTGGGAGACTGTGGGGACAACCAAATGAAGATCAAGTGTACAGTTGGGAGCAGACTTTGTCTTGCTGATGCAACCCCCCAAATCTTTTTTTTTTTTGTGATGTTCTGTGGTGAAAGATCAAATGTCCCTGTGAGAGTGATTAACCTTCTGCAAACTTCTGCAACTTCTGCTTGGATGTATGTGGTCCTTACTTATTAACCATAACACAAGGAGAAGTTGCAAAGTTGCACTTGCATGGGTGGTCAAAATGGGACACATGTAAGGTATGTAACACTATTGCCACCATTAGCCCTGTACATATGAAAGAACATGGCATTATGAGGTGATCACAGTGGTTGTGTAATCTATTAACGTCACAGTGTTATTGAGTGGCCTGTTGGTGGTCCCATTTTCTACATGTGCTTTGGGCAATATACCTTTCATCACTTCAACATTCATCAGTTAAGATTGCATCCAACAGCTGCCTATATTACAGTACTAGATTAAAGCTCTGAAGTTGATCTGTGCCAAACTTAAATCATTTCTGCTTCCACAAAAATAGAAGGAGGAATTGACTATGATTTGATGCAACGTGCTTGTGGGTGATGTGGATCTGATGCTTTCCTCCAATGTGAGTGTTTTTTTTATCTCTCATGGAGTTTTAATCTTAAGGTCAGGATTGAGGGATGCTGTGGATGCAAATCCTCCTCCAGCATTAGAGCCTGTCCCGACCGGGGTGTTGTAAGAGGCTTTGCATGAGCTGAGAATTTGCACATGCAGACACCAGATCTGGCCTCCGTCTGGCCTTGATCTGGCTCAGATTCGGTCCACATCTGCTGCTGTGGCTCTCTATGTCACAGACCCATCTACAGTCTCAAAAAGCAAGGTTAAACAGGGTGCTAGAATTGCCACCTTCAGTGCATTTCACTAAGAGACCAACAATCATGGCATTTTAGAACTGTCCATTTGTAACCCCTCAGGAACCCAGTTAGCCCAGGTTACTGCAGTCAGCTATTAGTAGTTGTAACAGATGTTAGTTGAAGTCTTGCCGGTCTCTGGTATTTTGACATCTCTGATAGTGTAGGAGAACTGAAATCAGATTTTATAAAGGAGTCCATTTTTTCTGCAGGAAGATTCTGGCCTTTTGGTTACAAAAACACATTTTCAGTGCTACTGTGTGTCCTCTAAAAGTAAATCCAGATATGTTCATTCCCTTTAGTTGCTTTTAGATGCTCTTCTTATTTCTTTGTGTACAGGTGCCCTTAATCAAGAATAACCAACTGCAGAACCCATATAAACTCATAAACCCATATAGACTCAGTCAGCCAGTGTGATTTTAAGGCAATAGCAAGTGTGTCAGCTTGTTTTATTTTTTTACATAACAGGTTTGTTCTTCATCATGTCAGTTGTCAGACAGTCACCTGTACACTGGCTTGCCTGACAGGGTCATGGCCTGCAGTGAAGCTGATGATGAAGCCTTGCCTTCAGAGGAAGTCTCACAGCCTTCCATCACATTGCTGTTCTTTTGTTCTGAGGGGTTGTTAGTATTGACTTTTTGCTCCATAGATCTCAATGCACTTGGCTGGCTCTGAAAGGGCCGCCCCAGTGCTCATTGTCAAAGGCTCTGTATACAGCAAGCCACCCTGAAGTATTAAAATTGAATCACAACGAGAGAAGATAAGAGCTCACTTGCTCTCGTTCTCTCTCTCTCTCCTTCTCTCTCGCTTTCTCTCTCTTTTTCTTCCTCTTCCCTTTAACATTGCTGCGCAGTCTGCAGTGCAGAGCAGCCGAGTTGGAATCAAGGGGAGGGGGGGATTTAGGAGCGGGAGTGTGGGAGCCGGAGAAAGAGAGGGGAGGGAGGGACAAAAAAAGGGAGCGTTTTTGCGGAGCGGTGTTCAGTCGAGCGCGAAGCGTGCTTAATTCGATAGCCGCCACAGAGGAAGGGGGCAGAAGCTCTTTAGCAGAAGGCTTGACCCACTTTCCCCATCAGATGTCACCTCCGTGAGAAGCGGCACTCATTCTCCAGCAGTGATGGTGTGCGCACTACTCACACATCGACAGAAAGAGCGAGGAAGCTCAATTAGCACAATGGTTAATGTGTGTGTGTGTGTGTGTGTGTGTGTGTGTGTGTGTGTGTCTTCGACGATGAACGACAAGGAGACAGATTGCCCTGTGAAGAAAAAAGGGAAGGTAGATAATGAGGCAGAGAAAGAAAGAGAGAAAAAGAGAAAGAGGTAGGGAGAGGGAGGGAGAGAGAGAAGCGGGGAGGATAGGAAGAGGAAGCAGTCTTTGAGTAGGCCATGCCTTGAAGCTGGCATTTGTTCAAACATGAGGCCATTTTGTTTGTGCAGAGACCTTGGAAAATGTACCCTCCTCCCTCACTCTACAAGCACACACACACAAACACACCAACACTCACAAAAATTCACATTAGCTTAACTTACAGTGTTTAAAATGGGAACTGCATAACATTTTCTCTCCATTTCAACTATTTATCATTGACTTTTGTGGCAGCCATTTTCACTTGCACTGAGGGTAGAGTGTTAGGGATGCTGGATAAGATTGAGTTTAAGGCACTAAGTAGATGCGTATATCACGTTAGTCTTCATTATATTTCATCCAAAGGCCAACATAAACACCAAAGGTGTAGGCTCACCCCTCTGCACAGTGCTTCCCTGAGAAACTCTGGCTAGTGTTTTGGTAGTGTTTGATGGACAGGCTGCTCTCACTGTTTAAAGTTCACGGAGCTTGTGTAAGAGAGGCAATAGATCATGTGGAGATATTTGATGAATGTTGCCCAAAAAGTGTTAAAAGTTGCTTAGTATTGCTTACTCTACCTTTAACGCAAAAGCCACTTGACTAGCTACTGTACAAGAAGGCAGTTCTGTCCTCTAGATGGACACCATCCCATAATGCCAGCCTCCTGGCAACAGAGTGCTGTAATACAGTGGCTTTGATGTCTTCATCTCTCTCTGTGTCTGTCTCTCTCTCTTTCACTGGCTGGACCGAAGCATCATCTGGGGCCACTTGTTTTGTGGATTATTTCTCGGTGCTGGCTACGCTGCCCTCCAACCTCTGGATGGTCTTAACCCCGGATTAGAGCTTTATGTAATCCCAGCATCCTCTGAGAGATTGGAGGTGGACAGCTGGCAGCAACAGCGTCGATCCTATCCTCTATCCGCTCTCCCCTCTTCCCTCTTGCTTGGCTTCTTACCCGACACCACTGAAGTCCAGTCCAGGCTTCTATCCCCAGCCCTGCAGTACAATAACTGATGGTGGTGGTGATGGATGAGTGTGTGTGATTGTTTGCGAAGAATCACTTGTTTGTGGAGCAGCACCATGTGTCAAAAAAATGTAGGATGTGGTCTATGGCAGGACTAACAAAGATGGGTGACCTGTGAGAACAGCAGAGTCAGCCATAGTGGCCATGGTCTGAGTTTGCTGGCATTGTGATCAGATTTATCAGATGGCTTGTGTGTATAAGCACACAGTGTGTGGATGCATAGTTGTGTTGGCATTCCTCAGTGTTACGGGGCATACTCAGTGACTTGTACTGTAGGCCTGACAGATTTGCTGAGATGGTATTATCACAGGCTTAATAGTGTTCCATGAAAAAAAAAACGTTTCTACATCTCTCCTCCAAGCAATCATCTATACATCCATGTCATCATGACGATCCAATTGGGTATCATGATAAAAGTACTCCCCCTTGTGGCTCAGTGTGGTATAAAAGTGGAGAAAGGATAAAGCTTAGAATGGTGTTCAGTACCTCTCATGTTAGCATTGGCTTGATGTATATGAACAAAGTGTGTGTGTGTGTGTGTACTGTGCAGTTATAGATGTGTATGTATGATGTGAATGTGTATGTGAATGTGTATCGTATCACCTTTAACCTCACCATTGGCCTGCCATTCATGCCTATTGCAGGTGACTGGTTGGCTGTCCTTCCCATCACTCACTCTCTGGCCCTATCGGATCCCTCTTCACGTGACCACACCCAGCCCTTCTCAACCATCCCCATGATGGAACCTACCAAAGTCCAGTCCGAAGGCGGGCTGAATGTCACCCTTACCATCCGGCTCCTCATGCATGGCAAGGTAAAAACAAGTTTTTTAAAATAGTTCTTTGTTTGTTTATTAATTTAATAATACTTAAATGATGCATGCATGCACATCTGATATATATATATATGTATGTATGTATTATGCTCATCTGCTTGTCATTTTGCAGGAGGTTGGAAGCATCATTGGAAAGGTAAATGCCCACTTTCTAGAGTGTAACTAGTACCTATAATTTTCCATGAACCAGAGTTTTGAAACAGTTCATTGACACCACTTAACTTTTCTTTCTAGAAAGGAGAAACAGTCAAGAAAATGCGTGAAGAGGTAAGACCAGCCCCTTCCTGTGCTATTTCTACTATTTCTTACTACTATCAGTGTTTATCAGAATATTATCAAGCAGGGCATTCAATGTATAAAAAGAAACTGTGTTGTGTATTTTAAAACATATCAGCTATTGCTATGAGTTTACTGAACAAAAATGGAACTCTCAGAATTAATAATCAAGGTTTTATTAGTGTAATCACAGGGTAGTGTGGCCTATATCTGCTCAAGATGCTGTTGTGAAAGCTGCGAAAGTGCAAAATTGAAGCTGCACTGGAAATGCAAAGTTTGACTGAAAATTGGGCGGTGATAGCATAGCGGTTAAGGAACCTGGCTAGCGTGCAAGCAGCAAGGAAATTCGTATGGATTTGTATCCCAGCTGCCACCGTTGTGCCCCTGAGCAAGTTGCTCTAAGGGAGACTGGCCCTGAACAATTGATAGCTGACAAAATGTAAGTCGCTAAATTCATAAAAATGTAAATATAACGTAAAATTGCTGCCACAAGAAAATAGAGACAAGCAGAAAGTAAAACAAAATCCTCCCTTATCCTGAGCAGATGTAGACAGGGGGAGCTGAGGAGGGAGAGATGGGAGGGCAATAAAAACGCGACATGGCACAGCAGCTGCGTGATTCTGACCGCAGACCACAAGAATTTAGACTAGCACTGCGTTTGGGAGCAAGAGCTGATTAGTTTACGTCGCGACCAGTTCACTGTGTCACTCAAGCGTTTCCTGTATGAACTTGGTTATTGAGTTGAGTTGAGCTGGGGAGGTGAATAATGACTTGTGTTTCCTGTGGTTTCTTTATAGAGTGGTGCACGCATCAACATCTCAGAAGGCAACTGCCCTGAGAGGATAGTCACCATCACTGGCCCCACCGACGCCATTTTTAAGGCCTTTGCCATGATCGCCTACAAGTTTGAAGAGGTACTTTTACACAGTTGCTTCACTTTATATGAGGGGTAATGGCTGCTTTGGTGTCCTGTTATACAGAATGAATGGGGTATGCAGACAAAGATTATGTTTGTGCATGTATTGTTTTACACACAATAGAAATATCTCAAGCTACAGTTTGGCTGACTTGGTGACTTTTATTTGTCAAACCAAATCTATCTATTTGGTCAAATCTATCTTTCCCCCAAAAAATTCCAAAACCATTTAGCTATGTTAAATAAGCTATGTTTTAGTTATGGGTGAATGCCAAGGATTACTTCATGGAGATGTTGATTACTCCATTCTTAACGTCAAGGGTTTAGCAGAGAAGCGAGAATGCTGTGTCATGGCAGTCCTTTGAGCATTGGAGAGGTGTAGTGGTCTAGAATGTTCTGTTTTGTATGTTCCCTCAGGACATCATCAATTCCATGAGCAACAGCCCCGCCACCAGCAAACCACCAGTTACCCTGCGCCTAGTGGTCCCTGCCAGCCAGTGTGGTTCCCTCATTGGAAAGGGGGGCTCCAAGATTAAAGAAATGAGAGAGGTAGGTTTGTGTGCGTGTGTATGTATGTGTGCTTGTGCATGCATGTGTGTGTGTGTATGTTCATGCATGTATATGCAGTGGTGGAAGAAGTACTGGAACTCCGTACTTAAGTACTACAACATCAACAATCCTACATAAGTAAAAGTAATAAGTACTTGCTTTTAAGGTCTCAAAATAACCATATCCTTACTAGATTGGCTGGTCAGAAAGGGATGCTCCATCCCATCCAAATTCTCCATTTCCATCCTCATAATTGTTGACAGCAGTGTTGAAAGTTTATGGAACAGGCTACACACAGTCACTTAGGTAGCATTATGCTTACCTATTGAAAATAACGCTAGTCAAACTGGGGCGCAAATTCATACAAGTGGCGCAGTATGTCTTGCAGCAACAGGATTACTTATTCACATGAGAAGGCCAATAGTCACACAGGATAAACACGTTAGATAAGGTCCATAAAAAGACGCTAATTGACCTAGCAGGTAGCAAGCTGTAATTAGCAAGTATGACAGCTAACAATGGAGATGCTAAGCCTTAAAAAAAAAGGGCACTCTGGAGTGCTTCGAGTTCAAGATGACAAAACGTAGCAAAACATGTCATACGTCACCCAGTGGGATGAATGGGAACCTCAGTGTTGCAATCTGCGAATCGACGTCACACAAACAATGTATCTGATTGGTTTAAACGTCACGCAGTCTAGGCGACTTCAGCAAAAAAAGTCATAGCCCAATAAAATGTAACGGCCTGCATATCTACTCAAGTAAAGTACAGATAGGGCTACGTGAAAAATGTACTTGTACTGTGAAGTATTTGTACTTCATTACTTTCCACTGTGGATGTGTGTATGGGCAGGAGAGTGGTTGTCTGTGGGTGTGTGTGTGTGTTGAAGAGGAGTGCAACACTTTATTGTTCAGTTTGACAGGTGCCTCTCCCTGCTGGCTTCTGAAAAGGATACATTTTCTGTTTGAACAGAAAGCAGTACCCAGTTGACTTCACACTTTGTTGTCAATAAAACAAAACACACAGCACACTTATGTGATTCTGAAAGGAGTCTCCCCAGCACTCCTCCACAGTCTCTCTTTATTAAAAGGGCTTTAAGTGGTACAGTATGTTGGCATACAATAATTAAATCACAGTATACGTCAGTTAAGTAAGGGATAATGTATTGTCTACTGGTCAATATCAAAGGCCCCTACAGGTTGAACAACACCCTGACATAAAGCAAGCAATAACATGGCTACAGCTTAGATAATAAAGCTAAAATTAGAAAGAAGGATTTGTTACTTCCTTCCACTGATAAAGAAATTGTTGGCCACACAAATAGAACTGTAAAGTCTCAGGTTTTGTGTAGCAAAGCATTTCACTGCCTTTTGACTTTCATTAGAGTTCCATTGCAAGAACTGAATGGACTACTTGAGGAATAATATGAAGACGTGAATCAGAGGCTTTTTTTGCCACAGGCAGAAATATGTTTGGAGGACCCACTCAAAGATGCTACTCCAGATCACTCTTTGTCTTTGTTAGTGTCATCCTTTGTCAGAGCAATGAGTAAAACAAAAAGAGTTTGGCTCCAGGATGTTTACCTCTGCTGCCTGTTCTTTCTGCATTCTACACCTGTTTTTACATCACCATTTATTTTTACATCCCCTTTAAATAAGACTCGTTAGACACGTTAGACTAAAAAGGCAATTTAGATTATTATTGCATTCCATTTTTGCATTACTCTGTTATGTAAAATTGACATAAACCTGGACATTACTCCCAATGTTAGTGGTAAATGGGGATGTTGCATCTTTGGCAAAGGATTATGGGTACTTAGTAGACACTTCTGTCTACAGTGATTTACATCATACATGTGTGATTGACCTTGTAAATTTTAATACTAGTAATAGTAAGTGTACCCCCCTCCTCTCTTCAGTCCACTGGAGCCCAGGTTCAGGTGGCGGGGGACATGCTGCCCAACTCCACCGAGAGAGCAGTCACTATCTCGGGGACACCAGAAGCCATCATCCAATGTGTCAAGCAGATCTGCGTGGTCATGCTGGAGGTATTGGGCACTATGTGTGTGTGTGTGTGTGTGTGTGTGTCTCTGTCTGTCTGTCTGTCTGTCTGTCTCTGTCCTGGAGCACATCTATATATGTGGTCCTAATGGAAAAATTCTCAATTGCGTTGTCGTTAATAACAGTTATCACCCAGAAAGACTACTCAAATGGGCTGGCAATTTCAGAAAAGCATGTTGAAAAGCATGTACCGGTACTTTCAGTGGCTTTTGAAAAGTATGTGCTTTCAATATGCAGTAGGGAAATATTGACTTTATCTGGTCTTGGAACAGATTTCCTCGTCTTCTAGTACTAAAACATACATTTCTCTTTTTTCAAATGCATATGTAATTTCTCTCAGATAGCAAATTTACAACAAACACAACCTTGTACATGCTACATGTGATGCTGAATCTCTCTCTGAATTAGTATGACTTAAATGTTAAATAGAATGTTAAATAATATGTCATAATCCTACATTCATTCCACATTGGAAAAAAATAAAGTGATACTGCAATCAAGCAAAAGCACTCAGAATATGTTATACCAGACAGACTTCATCACATGGTAACAACAATAAACTCAGTGCATTTCAGCATCGTATCTGTCAGTCTATGAGAGCGCTTTGATACTTTGCACTTACATGACCTTAACCCTAACCTCAATCCTGACTCTTAACCCTCTCCCTGATTTTATGTAATGACACTGTATCAAAGTGCTAAATATCATCAGTACATAGTGACTGAATCCCAATGTCTTCCCTTACCCTAAGTCCTAAACTGCCAAGGATTTAAGTGGCATGAATTTGATTTATGCCACTTAAGTCTGTGAGGATTCAGGGCTTAGAGCTTGACTGGACATTAAGATCCAACCAATATGTTACACCAATACTACGACTAGCAACATGGGCTATGCAGCAACAACTAAACCAAATAGGCTGAAGAACCATTTTATCATGCTGTAAGACTTGACATCTGATTACACAGACCCAGATGGAACCAGATCCACAGCTTTACTTTGCTCTCTCTCTCTTTCTCTTTTGATCCCTCCATCCCTTAGTTTTTCAAGTCCCTCTCTCTGACGTACCTATGGATTAATATTGTGTCTGCCTTCTGCCCTTCTCTCTCTCTCTCTTTCTCTAAATCCCCTCTTTTTCTCCTGTCTTCCCTCGCTCTCTCCGTCTCTGTTCCCCCCGCTGGGTTTGCTTGTGTCCGTGCCTCTCTAAGTCCCCTCCCAAAGGTGCCACCATCCCTTACCGGCCCAAGCCGGCCGCCGCCCCGGTCATCTTCACCGGTGGGCAGGTGAGGGCAGCCGACCCCCTGGCTGCCTCCTCCACAGCCAACCTCAGCCTGCTGCTCCAGCACCAGCCACTGCCTGTGAGTGTCACACACACACCACACCATACTGTACTGACATACACACACAAATATACAACACACACACACTCAAACACACACCACACACATACTGCACTGACATACACACACAAATATACAACACAAACGCAAATGCACATGCACACACACACACACACTACACAAACCACACCATGCATATACTGTACTGACATACACACACAAATATACAACACACACACAAACCACACCACACATACTGTTCTGACATACAAACACAAATATATACATACACACAGACACGCAAACACACACACACACACACACCACCACCACCACCACGCACATCTGTACTGACATACAAATACAAATTTACAACACACACATACACACACCACACCATGCACATACTGTTCTGACATACAAATACAAACACACACACACACACACACACCACCACCACGCACATCTGTACTGACATACAAATGCAAATATACAACACACACATACACACACCACACCATGCACATACTGTTCTGACATACAAACACAAATACACACACACACACACACACATTGATTCACAAAAAATGTACATGTAGTAAAGGTGGGACACAGCTGCCTACAGCTCCACCTGAACCCACACACAGACACACACACACACACACACACACACACACACACTCTCGCTCTCTAAACTAAATAAAAATGCAGACACACCAGTCACAACATCAACAGAGTCATTATTATGCACAAAATGCTTATGTATAATTTCTTCCCTTCAAAGTATATACTGACATGCTCTCTTCTCCCCTCTCTCTTTCTCTTTGTCCACTCTCTTCACCTCCACCCTCCTCTACTCTGCCCTCCATTTATCTGGTACAGCAGGCTTACACCATTCAGGGACAGTATGCCATTCCGCACCCAGATGTGAGTTTTCTCCTCTCGCCCTCTCGACACTGATGCCTTTGACCATGACCAGCCGTCTGCATGCCTCTTCTCTTCAACTTTCTCCCATATTAATATTAATCACAATATTAATAGCGCATTTCTGATGTGTGATAATTTGTCTGTCAGAACCGAATTAGATCTCTGCCCTCCATAACTTGATGGGACATGGCTTGAGGGAGATCTGTGAGGAAAGATTGCCTATCCATGCACAACTGGGTCGAATTGATCATTAATCTTTAAACGTCTTCGATGTTTCGTCAATGATAGAGAAATGAGGTGCTAGGCGAATCAGACCACCCCAACCTAACCCCACCCCAACCCCAACCCTAGGCTCTTTAGGCCTCAATAGGCTTCATATCTCCATTCAGGCCAAGTCTTACAGAAGTTTCCTCTAGCTTTTTGACTCTCTTCTTTCTTTTCTCTGTCTGTTTGTCTCTCTTTCTCTCTTCTTTTGTCTGTCTGTTCTGTCTGTCTGTCGCTCTTGCCCTCTCCTCCTCCACCACAACATTCCACTCACTCGCTTCTCCTCACTTTATCTCGCTCTCTTTTTCCTCACTTTTTTCACTTCTTACTTTTTCTTGCTCTCTCTTTTTCTGGCTTTCTTTTTCTTTCTCTCTCTCTCTCTCTCTGTGTGGTGGAGTTGTGGGCGTCTCATTCAGAGCGACTCCTGTGTTTCTAATGATAACCTCTTAGTCTCACTGTCCTCCTCCTGCCCCCCTCAGCAGTTGACCAAGCTTCACCAGTTGGCTATGCAGCAAACCCCCTTTACCTCCCTCGGACAGACCACCCCCGCTTTCCCTGGTACGTACCCATGCTCCCCACTCTTTAAAAGAAAAAAAGACACGCTCCTTCTCACCGTAGCACCCGTAGAAAGTCACCACTCTCTCTCTCTCTCTTTTGTCTGGATGTCTGTCTGTTTGTCTTCGTCTCTCTCTCTTTTTTCGTCTCGTCTTTTCCTCACAACCCCCTTTTTTCAACACAAGCCTGGTCAATGCACTTGAGGTCTTATTTTTTTTTTTCTTGGTTTATTTTTTATTATTTATTATCTTCTCTTGGTTTCTTTATGAACATGGGAAAGGTGTCTTCACTGAGTCAAGAGACATCAACTTTTCACAGCACCTCTTGACTAAGCTCAGTGACAAGTTCACATTGTAGATTCTTTTGTAATATGAAGCACATCCAGAAGGGGGTGCTGTATTGCCCATTCTTGAAATATTCATGTCAGGTTGTCCTCTCATGCATTTCAAATGCTTTCACCTGTAGGCTAAATATGGAAAGCGCAAGGATAAGTTGGTAAGAAACTAATGGTGTGAGAGAACAGGACTAGCTGTATATTCTTAAGGACTGTGAGTGGACATTCATCTTGATCTGTTGCTAAACCCAACAGTCTTTAAGGTGTCCCCTTTCTTGCTCTCTCTCTCTCTCTCTTCTATCTTTCTCTTGGTCTTTTCTTTCTTTTGTCTCTTGCTATTCTGTTGACTTTCCTTCTCCCTACTCCTTTCTTTCTTGCTTTCTTGCTTTATTCTTTCTGTCTTTTCTGTCCTCTCTTTCTCTTTGACTTTCTTGGTGAACTTTCCCTCTAATTCCTCTTTCACTAAATCTATCATTCTTTCTTTCTCTCTGTTCCACTCCCCCATCCCTCCCCCCTTCCTCCTATCCTGCCTCCCTCCCTTTCTCTCTCTCTCTCTCTCACCCCCCCCCATCTCTCTATCTGTCTCCTTCTCCCACCCCTCTCCCCTGCTCTCCCTTTTTTTCTTTACAGGTGTGGATGCCAGTCCACAGGCCAGTACTCATGAGCTCACCATTCCCAATGATGTGAGTATGGCCTCCTCCACACACATCAGTACAACTCAAAACCAGCCTGCTTCTCACACACAGGCTACTGCACAGACCTGCTATGCAGCTCAGTGTGGCCACTAGGCCTATCTCCACTTCTGTCTGTTTGCCCAGAGATAGGGAGACAATTGACAATTGCCCAGATTGACAGCAACCCAGTCCCAGACATGGGCCAGATCTGGGCCAAATCATGGGCAGATCCTTCAGTATCATATGTACACACAATACAGCAACCGAGTCTTATTCAGAACTGTGAAAATACCTTAACTGCACAAATGTCCTAAATCCTTTATCTTTCCCCTTGAGGTTTGATGCTGATGACATTGCTGTAAAAAAAATGCATCATTAGGGCCTTTTGTAGCAGAAAAGTTAATTATAGCCTGACAAGGGAGGAGGACAATAAATAATGAATACAGGGGAAAATAGCAAGAAACTTGTAAGCTAAGGCACATAACGACATATTTAACCCAGTCCTCCCAAAACATGCCTTTGGGCTTCAGAATGGCTTCTTAGTTTAGTTTCTAGAGCACCGGTTGCATGTGGAACAGGAGAACCTGTCCAGGGCTGTGGTGTGGGACTGTGAGACAGGGAGTGCATCATACCTTTGCCGTTTCTTCCCAGCTAATAGGCTGCATAATCGGGCGCCAGGGAACCAAAATCAACGAGATCCGACAGATGTCTGGGGCACAGATCAAAATTGCTAACGCCATGGAAGGGTCATCCGAGCGCCAGATCACCATCACCGGAACCCCCGCCAACATCAGCCTTGCCCAGTATCTCATCAATGCTCGGTAGGCTTACAGTTCTCTCACACACCAGAATCAGGGTCTGGGTCTCATAGATCAGTGTTTCCCAACCTTTTTCATCTTGTGTACCCCTTGAGCCTTTTTTGCCATACCATGAGAACCCCTTCACTCATACGTGTTGATGAATCTTCAGAAGTAGAATGTAACACAACTGATTATTATTGGCCACGGAGTTGTTGTCTCCCCGGGGAAACTAGTTGTAGCACACACGTACCATTTTATTGACGGATTTAATAAGAAATGACTGAGAATATTGATTTATCATCTTGGAAATTAATTATTATTAAATATTTACACGTACCCCCTGCAGTGTGTCACGTACCCCTAGTGGCACACATCCCCTGATTGGGAATCACTGTCCTAGATGATGCTCCAGCATTGAGCTGTTTGTTATCTTAACTGCAGTTAAGCATCCATTATCACAAATAAAGTAAATCAAGAGCACAGTCAGTATGATTCCTCTGGAAGATCTCTAGTTTTACATTTTCCATCTTATATCCTATTGACAAAGCAAATAGACAAAAAAATGTCTGCTGTTTGCCATTATAAAACTCACTCTTGCTTGCTATTCTCACATCTTAAATAATATTTATATAATGTAAATTATTTATTTTTCTATATCCCTAATCCAAACCTTGAACTATAGTTATACTGAGTATGTCCAAGTAGGAGGTAACAAGGAAAAAGTTATGTCCTATTCATGTAAATTGCAAAACAATATGCAATGACTCTTTTGACTTGCAAAGCAGACAAGCTTTGGAGAGCAATAATTTAGCACCCTGTGTTTTATGAATACAATTGGACACAAATTAATAGCTGTCACTCCTCCCAACCGACATCTCTGGCAGGTTCAGGGATGTGGCGGCCATGTGGACTGACCCCTCCTCCATGACGACTTCCTGAAGCCCCTGGCGTTCCTCTCTCTCCCTCGAAGCCCGCGGCGGATGACCCTCCCTCGACGATACAGCACTATTGGAAAACACCAACCACTACCTTCCCCACCCAAGCCCCATTTGTCTTTTTTGGACCTTCTCAGCCTCCATAACGACCTGAGCAATCAACCCCAACTGAAGCTTTATTCTCAGGAAGTTTATACGGCTGTGAGTGACAAAAAAAGCATTGATTCGTAAAAAAAAATTATATAGGTTTAGTCTTTTTGTTTGTTTTGTTTGTTGGATTGATTGATTGTTGTTTGTGACATGCTAGCCATAAAACAACTACATAGTTTTCTTGTCAGAATATTGACAGAACTCCAGAACCTCTGCCATAACCATTCCAGACTTTGATGCTGTATGCGGTCCGTGTGCTGTATTCCCAGTAGCACACTCACATATAGCGTTGAAGTTTATTGAATGGTTATAACAGGTGTTGAGCATGCAGTGGATGCATTGTGTAGGCTATCGTGTGAGCCAATGTCACCATTGATTTGTTTGTTTTCATCTGTATAGTTTTAGCCCAGTGTGTGAGCATGCTGCATATTTACTCATCTCATTTGCAATTGAGCTTGTTTCATTTATTTTTTTCTTTCTCTCTTTATTTCTTTCTCTCTTTCTTTCTGTCTGCCCGTGAGTGCTTATTTATTCAGTCGCCATGTATAGTGCGCTTGATGCGGTGATCAACTGCATTTCTGGAGACCAATTAACTGTGCTCTGTAAATGCATGTTGCTTATTGTATGTTTTCTTTGTTTGTCTGTGTCATGGAGGAGGTACAGTCAGAGGGCTGTAGTCTTTGTCATGCCCCATTCCATTGTCTCATGAACAATGTAAGACTACAGTTCCCATAAGAGACACAAAACCTTTTCTTCCTCGACTGGACCGATTCCCTCCTTGACTTTGAAAATGCAATAACTTGCTTCTTGCTGTGTATTTTAATTTGCACATAACATACAGAGACGCTGGCTGACGTTGGGTCATACTCAGTTGAGGATGGTGACAGTGCTCGACAATCTTCCTAATGCAAAACAAATGGGCCAGAGACCCACAGATACCCTCAGTCCTAGTTCTACTCTTTGTCCGTATTTCCTCACTTTACGCAGTTATGAATGCCACAGCCAGAGCCATGGTTAGTGAGTTTGATGCGCAGTCTCTAGTGTGAGATGAATTGTTGTGGGAGAGAGTTGACTAAATCGTCACTTTTGTTTCAAGCCTTGTGTCAACAGCATATGTATGGTTTTCAAAAATTATACCACGTACCTTGTAAAAGGCATTTTTAGTAGTAAGTGTTTTTGACTGATAGGCAATAGCCTGCAGAATGTTATTTTATCTCATGTCATTCTCATGTTTATTCATGGTTTATTTCACAAGGAATGGATTTGGAAAAGGATGTTTGGAAAAGGAAGTCAGCGTGACATATTTTCCCTCTTGATGTTTGAAGCCACTTTAGTTTTCTTTATGTTCAGCTGGATAACATGTTCTCTGGACAACATGGGTAGAGCTGAAATTGTATAAAAATGTGTTTCGGTGATCTTCTCTGTTGTCAGTTGAAATAACTGAGAATGAAGAGTTGTTCTTTTGTCCAAAATAAGCATGGAACTAGCCTTTGAATGTAATTTTCAAGAACGATCAAAAGGCATTCTTCATTATTTAGTGGTTGTAATGTTGACACCATATTGCTGTGGACAATTGATATTTCAGGAAATTAACCTAAAGTTCGGAATGAATCAACACAGTTAGACAATTGGTGTGGTGAGATTATGTTTCACAAATGGCTACAAATTGGTTGCTGTACTTACAATTGTGTTGTATGTCTTATTCTTTAGCTATGTTAACTGGAACTTGTATTCTCTGGAATGTCGTTTATATCAAAGCTATAGACTAGATTTTATTGTTTTACATGACATTGCATTGACAAATTAATTATTGCGGTTGTTATTATTATTATTGTTGTTATTATTATGATTATGATTATAACATGGATTAATATTTCTTAGGACATCCAAAACAAGTACATGAAATGCATGATCAGATTTGTTTCTGCATTGTAGTTTATTATTACAGACCATCTCATATAATGCAGCTTGTAGAATGACATACGTTTATTCAGTCTATGTTACCAGGCAGAGAGGTACAGATACTAGTGTTATCTGTTTCTGTTGTCTAGTAATTCATACTCACAACAATTGTTGCAGATACTGTACATCCAGTATTTCATAGTTATAGCTGTGGACACATTTTTAAGTGTCCTGTCACCGTTGATTATAATTATGTACAGCAGTTCGCAAAAAAACAAAGAAACAAACAAACAAAAAAAAGGCTGACATGAACTGTTGGTGTAATACAGATGCATTAACTAGTGTATATGTTATTTTTGTGTTTCTCATGTGCTAGCGAATATTTAAAAATTTGTGCTTCTGTAAAATTTTTGCTGTTTGAAAAAAAAAAAAGTGTAACGGAGGTTTTGGTTTTTAGTCGGGTGATTTTTGCGCTGCTTGCAGATCTACTTTAGATGAACATTATTTAACTTAGGTTTCTTTTGAAATGATTTGTGAAGAGGATCAATAAATTCTTCTTTTCTGTCACTGTGCTGTGCTATTTCTTTTTTCATGAGTGCTTTTCAGTGTTCAGCAAGTCACAGACACTACTGGATGCACATGTAGATCTATCTGTCTGTCTGTTTGTCTGTCTGTCTGTCTGAAAATGTTCACCACTGCAAAATCCTATGTGCTACGCTAATTTTCTTGAGCAGATTACTGCAATATTAGACCTGTCCACAAATCCTCATATCCATCCATTTTACCACCCTTGAAGGGATCTTTTATTTGATGTGCTGCAAAATTATTTGCTCTTTTGCCCCTTGCATCTCCCTCCACTTCATGAAAAGGTCTTCATAAGAATCCTCAATACCTGAGAAGCTCTTTCCTTGGCCTGGTGTTCAAGCCTCAGAATTTGTTGAAATTGAGTTCAGTTAGCATATCTGTGCACAGCATAAGAATCTGCAAAATTACAAAACTACAAAACTCTTGCCGGCAAAGAAGTTAGTCTCCACCAGGAGATTGTTTCAGACCAACACTGGAGACAATAACCCAAGTTCTCTCAATTTTAATATGGACATCAGTTACATGAAATGTGATAAATCTTACAGCATAATCTTGCAGCATTTATTTTGATTCCCATAATCTCTAACAAATTGAAATGATAGAAATAAAATCTGCATTAAATATACATGTTCATAATTGATTATAGTTGTGGTATTGGAACTTAGAGGTATATATACTAAAAGCTGCATTCAGATGTTGCACTATTGCAGTAATGGAAGGTCATTTGTGAAGCATGCTTCTTGAGATCACCCATCATGTTGTGTCTCAGTACTCAGAGGCAATCACTGTTGGAAACACGTGACATGAAACTGCAATTGCCTCATGCATGCCTCAATACTTCAGCAAGCATGCAATTTCCCTCCTTCCAATTGAGAGAGCACCAAGTTCTTTTCACCAGTGCAGTGGACAAACAACACAGAGAGGTTTTCTATAGATCTTGGTAATGAAACAGCTCATGAAAAAAGCAAGCTCTTCTGTCAGTTCATGGTTTCTGCCTTCTCTCACCATTCATATTTATTTATTCATTTTAACTCTGCAGGACATAACTTAACTGCCCTTAAATCCATTGGCATCTGCTCAAGGAAAGCTTTCTCTGCTGTCTGTCAGAGTAGTTTTACAGCAAAAGCACATCTTGGCAAGGTGTATAAAAACCCCATAGAATACAACTTCACAACAACTATACAGATTATCTAAATACCTTTGAAGTTTAATGTCACACCCTGGGTATAGGCTAATTACCTTAATTATTGGAGATAATAGCATAACCATAAAGAAAGTCCTCAGGGAAATATTCTTTGATTCTAATATTGAATATTTCCTCTGATTTGTAACAAAAAAAATACATTTCGAGATTCTTCCTGGCAAGGTCCAGACATGCCTGATGGGGACTTGAAGCACTATCCTTGAAAGACTCAATAAATCAGCTTTCATCACAAAGCAGATAGATTTAGTCTCACATTGTCAGCATATGTCCAAATTCATTTTTGTTTGTTTTTTTGTTTTCATGAAAACAATTGTTTTCATTCTTTACCAGATGATGGCACTTCCTTTCATGAGAGCGGAGAGGATTAGAATTGTGGCATATTCTGTTTCTGATTGGGCCCTCATTTACTATGCATTCTGGTCTGGCAGAACTGATGGAAATCCAGAGCTGTGCTGTTGGTGGTGGTGGCACAAAGGCAAACACCGCCTGTGGCTTAAGAAGCTGCTATTAGATCAGCAGGTGGTAGCCTAAGCATACAAGGCAATATGGTTTAAGCTAATTAGGCCTTATTAGATCTTCAAAAGAATTCCGCCTGTACAATATTTGTTTTAATTTTTTTATTTTAGCTTTCTTTGCCCTTGTGTCAACAGGAGGACAAGGGGATCCGGGGAGAGAGATCGGATGGGATCTGGAAATGACAGTTCTAAGAACCCCCATACACCCACACACACACACACACACACACACAAACACACACACACACGTAAGACATTATGCCAGTGTTTAGTGCCACCTACAGATTTCTAGCATCAGTAGAAAGAAACTGGATGAGACTCTGTGAGGGTTTGATCACTAAGAACATGTTGAAGGGATGTTCTATACGAGACATACATATAAATGCACACACACACACACACACACACACAAAGTAAAATCTCCTGGAAGAGACATCAACGTTAGTCACGCCAAAGGAGTTCATTGTGAAGGATAATGGCTTTTATCATTTGAATATAACAAATACATAGCATCTGCGACCTCATGCTATGTATTTGTTATATTCATGTATTTGTTATATTCATGGCTACATTTTTGGAAAGATTTCTACTCCTCTTAAGCTGACGTTTGAATGACATCTGTCAGAGATAATGACCAGGCACAAATGCTTTCCTTCGCTTCGTCAGGAAAGCCTCTCCATATCTGTCTGGGGCAGTGACAGTCCTCTACAGAGTAAATCAAAACAGACCAACACCAGCTTCACATTATCTGACACAATCTCGCTCATCCAGTGTAACACGGTCATACAACATTACACAGGTGACGACTAAGGTCATTCAGACATTGATCTGAGCTTTGAGCTCTTTTAAAAAGGTCATTTGTAATTAACTGACAACAAAGACGAGAAAAAAAACAGAAGATGTATCATTGATTTTTGTCATGCTGTGTATCATGTAAGCTAATAATCACATAGTTTTTTTCTCTCAGCAAGACCAAGTGAGGTGATATTAATTTGTGTGCCATTGACCTTTTCCACTGTTTGGCCATTGCAGTTTCGAGGGTTCTGTGTTACGAGGTCTATCTGTTAAGCACTGTCTCCCTGTTGATATTTCAGTTGGCTCTGGTCCAAAGCAGGGTCCACTGTATTGAGTTTGACTGGCTAAAACCCTTTTAAAGCTATGTTTTATAAGAAACTTGCCCCCCTAAACCCGCCTAAAACAAGAACTCGCTGAAGAGGCTAATAATGGGGAAAATGAGTGAAATCGATTGGACAAATAAAGCAAACAGACATTTCCTCCACGTTGAAACTGGCTTCCAGCGGCAGGCAGATGTGTTGATTATGAGGTTGTGGTGGCAGTATTCACACACACAAACACACACACGCACACACGTATAGACACTCTAATTGTCAATTAGGGGCTGTTTTTGTGCCGCTCAATTAGAATTCACATCTCTAATGACCAGCAGGCATGTCGCCTCATGTAGAGGGACTGCGTCATAGACTTGTATCATTAGCTAGCAAGGGCCTCAAGTTGCGAGGAGCGTTTGGCATTCATGGCTGGCACAGTGCTTTCCCAGGGCTATATCCAGGAGAGGGAGGCTGCAGAGAAGAGCTGCTCCACTCAATGGAGGCAGGCTGGGTGAAGAGGAGGTGGAGGTCTTTGGATGGAGGTGGTGGTGCATGAAGCCCGGCATTTTCTGCAGTCATCTAAAGGCTGTGTCGCTTCCTGCTGGGTTCCATTATCAATTCACATACTTGGCTACACACTGCCTCTTTTTTTTCTTTTTCCATTGTCCATAGAAGAACCTAAAAATAAGTGTGAACTGTAAAGAGCGTTGGCCAGCTCTATCCTCAACAATGTATTTTCCACATCATCAGTGTTTGGTCCAGCATGTGGCAGTATTTTAATTTCCTTTCTGACAAGAAGGAGTCAGGTGATCTACTCTATACCTGTCGGATGTTTTTTTTTTTTTTTACTGTAACCTCCAGAAATAATAAGTGTTCGGTGGCTTCATCAGATTTCCTCATGTTTCAGGCCTTAATTCACATGAGATACACACTAGTTTTACATGTTATTCCATTAAGCCTTTAATATAGCTTAAAATTAACACTACAGAAAAAGTCACAGTAATACGTTTCACAGTATATATAAATTAAATCAGAAAATGTGCGTGACAAAGAATTAATTGAAAACAAATTGAAGATTCTTCTCCAATATGAGCACTTTGGCTCTAATGCTGGCATAGTTGCTGATTCTGCCAACTATCTCTGATCTTGGGGCGTTTTGTTCTAAGTGTTCTGTGGTATGCATTTTTGTGGCCAAGTGGGAATAAAGAACTCTAAAGAGTTTGTCTAAAGATGCATTTTCTCCATCTGTGCTGTTTCCATTTGGCCTATGAATTTCATAGTTCACAGAGCTCATAAATAGCACTGACTTGCTGGTAGATACTGATGACCAACAAACTGACTACACTGCACAGTACATTGCACAGTGACCTTAGATGGCCAGACAGTGTTGAAACACATAAACTCCTGTGACTGAACTCACTGACTCCTCTAAAGCATCCATAATTGAAACCCTTGAGTCTCATTATACAAACAGGCAGGCAAGCAAATAAACACATTGCATCCTGAAGTTTTTTTATGACTCCAGTTATCTTCAGTGTACCTACCTAACACTGCAGAGGGGCTATGGAACTTAATGGCCACACAGCTGCACCAATTCAGACTCATCTAATTGTACATAGGCACAGGGCTGCAAGAACAAAAAGGCTTGGATGTAGGCAACGCATGCCTGTTTAATTTAGATAACAGCAATAGAAATACGAATAGTTCTAAAACACTAAATAATCACCTTTGTATATTCACTGCAAATTTTGAATAAAATGTATTGAAAAGAAAAACTCCCTTGAATATAGCTAAAATAAAAATACAGCTGTCATTTTTTAAAGCATTTTTTGTGCAGGTACTTTATTGTTTTCTTTTTTTTTCTTTTCACAACATACTAATATCTTTCACTGTGAGACTTGAAAACCAAAGCTTTCCTTTGAAGGGAATTGTGTGACAGCGATCTTAATTTATAGATGCTGTATGCTGTCTACACTCCTTGTCCCCGTTATGCAAAACAGTTGATTTAGGTGCAGTATATCAATATATATATATATCACTATTTGCCAGGTCCCCTAGGAGAGGACCCAATTTCATTATGTAGGGTGAGTATCAAAGGTTTGCATGGCGATATTTCATTCTTCCCAAACGTCCAGTGTGATATTGTGAATTTAACCTATAGGCTACAAGTCTTCTGTCACGCAACGTTGTACGTGTGTGTGTGAGAGAGAGAGAGAGAGAGAGAGAGAGAGTCGGGCTGACTGGACAATTTCTAGTTTCATCAGTCACTCTACGTGAAGACCTTGGATGCGAGTCTCACAACTAACTGGTAGTGGTTGCTGGCGACATGCTATTCTCTCCTTCTCACAGTTGTTTCGATTAATGATTCATAAAGTAATTTACTTATCATGCATTTTTGCCAACTTGTGAATTGTTGGGTTGTCGTTTTATTTATTTCCGTTTGCCCCGTACTTACCGACGTGAATGTGTTCGCAATCGCACAGCTTTAGCCCTTGGATACCATGGTCCAGGTAAAGATGTTTACGTGGACAAGTAACTGCATTCTAGCCAGAGAACAATATGAATTCTCAGTCGACGGGTTTGATATTTTAACTTTGCGACCAGAAGTATTTACCGATAAGGAACTTCGGAGCTATTTTTGAGGCTGTGCTACTTTAGAGACAAGACCTTTGGGTGCTTTCTTTGCAGCGGAGAATGCTCGTCCACAAAGCTATGAACAGACAGGGCATCCGCTTCCACTTCTAATGCAAGCAGGGCGCGTGGTCTTTCCCTTGACAGTGCAACCATTGGGATGAAGACAGTTGCAACAAGTGATTCTTCGTCTGAATCGCCTTAATTTTCATTTGGAAATTTTATGACAAGGTAATCATTTTCAGTTAAGATGGTATGAAATTACTTTTTTCTGAACTGTCAGTAGTAGGGTGTCACTGAAAACTTTCGGACATATTCAAATGAATATGTTTCCGGTACAGTGTAAAACCTATTTGGGTCATATGGGTCTACCCATTATCCCTGCTTGGATAAAAACTTGGATATAACATGAAAAAGAATAGACTGGACATTCATCAAAAGATTTGGCCTCACCTCCACCTCTAAATACATGTTTACCACACCATTAAACTATGGATTATGCCATAGTTTAGTGGGTGGTCAAAACAAAAATAAATCTATAACACCATAATAACACTTTGTGATGTGTGCAATGGAAGGTCTTGACAGTCCTTTACAAGTGAATCTATAATAGGGAAAAAATTTGTAAAGAGAAAAATGATGAGAGCTTTGACCTTTTTAATGCTTACAAACATCCATGAATAGGTATTAAATGACAGGGTGAGATAAATGATATGATGGCACAATTTGATGCCAATGGTAGCTGACATTTAACCCACTAATTGGGCTTCTGAGCCTCCAGGAAGTCGTGTCTGATTAAAGCTGATTACTTGTACAGTGTCCACACACACTGTAGCCGTAGGTATGCCTTTCCTGCGGCCTATGTTTCAATTTTATAAAATCTCCAAAAAGAAAATGTCACAATGAAACAGAAATGTTAAATGAACGTGATTTATATAATCAAACACACGGACATAGCCCCTGTTCATTGTATGCATTGTAATGAATTCTTTAGCATGGTAGGATTCAGAGGATATATTGATATAATACCGAAAAGCATTTAGGATGATTCATAGCACACAGACACTACAGCCAAAAACCCAAATGCACTCAAAAGTGCAACTGATTATGCATGCAGGGCATCTTTGCATAAAGTAATTTTATCTCAGATCAATTGTGTGTGCCATTTACAAGACACAATAAGCCATTTTGAAGACCAGTGTGAGTCATAGAAATCAATACCGGCGAAGTTGTTTCTCTGTTTGAAATATTGAATAAATATGGATGGTCTTTTCTGTGAAAGGTAGCAGCGGCCGTCTTGAAAGTTGTGCCCAGGTCTCATTAGGGGACTGCTGTTTGACTGACATTTCTTTTCTTTCATTGCCAGTCCCCGTGTTTCTGAGGATGATGTAACACCCAGTTCTACCAGACTGCACTGCATACATAATATGGGAGTCCAGATACCTCTTCATGGATCAAACCTTGAAAAGGGAAAATACATTTAGTTGAAAAGAAATTGTCTTGATATTCATCGAGAATTGCCTGAACACATTGAAATTTCAGACAAATCTTGTCTACTTTGCCCACTTTGGACCAACAATTGCTCTTGTCTTGACACTGCAAAGAACTATGCATGGTTTCCCAAGCATTGAAGGGCTGCAAGAACTCTGAATCTTTTGAATGAATTTAAGTAGCAGAAATGTGTAGCTCATCAATCCTTATCAGTTTTCAGAACTGAAGAACTCTTTTAGATAAAAGGTGAAACGTCCTCAAGCTCCAAAAAGAAGTCCAGTAGCCTACAACTTTGCACTTATGACAACCATGTCCTGGATGAATGAGAATCTTCACAGACACAGAAATGTGTAATTCATTACAGTCAAGCAAAGTGTTTACTCCATTTCAGTCCATGAACTGTTTATCCTTACTGGTGGTAAAAGAGTTGCATGCCTGTCATGCATGAGAATGCACCGGCTCACTGCTTTGGACGTCTCTGACATGGGAGTGCTGCTTCGAGGGGTCATGGCACTGGCTCTGCTGTCTGCCACTGTGTGCACGTGTCCCAAGCCGTGCCACTGCTCAGAGCGCGGCGGCCAGACCAGCGTCCAGTGCTCATCCCGCGACCTGCACGCTATCCCAATGGACCTCCCTGAGGACACTGTCAGTCTGCAGCTGGCATCCAATCGAATCACACACATTCCCAACCAGGCCTTTGTGCGGTTGTGGCGGCTTCAGGAGCTGGACCTATCGGGCAATGCGATCGAGGCAGTGGAAGCGGGCGCCTTCCAAGGTGTGGCGGAGAGTCTACGAGCGCTTGACCTGTCTGACAACAGGCTGCGCGGGGTGCCCAAGGAGGCCTTTGGCCGCCTGCGCGCCAAGATCAGCCTGTCGGGCAACCCCTGGCACTGCGAATGCACGCTGCAGGAGGTGCTCCGTGAGGTCCGTCTGGACGAACACACCGTCAATGAGGTGAGCTGCCACACGGCTGTACGCGAGGAGTTTGCCGGTCGGCCAATCATTCAGGTGCTCGACTCGGGCGTCAACTTCTGCAGCTTCCAGCGCAAGACCACAGACGTGGCCATGTTCGTCACCATGTTCGGCTGGTTCGCCATGGTCATTGCGTATGTGGTCTACTATGTCCGACAGAACCGTGAGGACGCCCGGCGACATCTGGAGTACCTCAAGGCTCTGCCCAACAGCTCACAGAGCAGCTCCAAGGACTCTGACACAGCCAGTACTGTGCTCTAGTGTGTGTGTGTGTGTGTGTGAGAGAGAGAGACAGAGAAGCACACTATTTGAGTCTCGGATATCACTGCTCTGCATATCTGAGAGATACTGTATAGTTAGGAAGTGTACGTATGCGTTTTTGTCTATCTGCATAAATGTTGTAAATGTTATTAGTAAATTTTAGATTTTTACAATCATGTTCTCAAATGTAATTAAAAAAATACGGGAAAATTAACATTATTATTTATTTACACATCTACTGCATCTGAATCACATGATGATTTTCAGACAACCGGAAGAGAGTTTAGCTCTGTTTCAGGGGAAAATCTCACACAAGTAACTTCATATGTTGATGTAGTTTGTCTCTGTCTGATATGATCAGTCTAAATGGCTATAAATTCTCAGGATTATGTGAAGTAGGTTATTTCCCCTCCCTTATCCGCTTGCAGCTCATCAAAAAAATAATGGTACAATCTCAGCAAGGCGACTTTTTGATGGTCTAACATCACTGCGGAAAAGATTAAGCATAAATCATATTTCGAAATGTCTAAATTCCCAAGTGCCTCCGTCCTGCTGATTCTTTTGCCAATCAGATAACTGAAAGGGCTGAAAGAGACTTGACTCTTGTTGCGTCATGGACATCATCATTTGCTGCTTGTTTCCACAGGCACCAAGACGTTAAGTGACTGCTCTCAACCAAGCTCTCTCGAGGCTTTGTCCTGAACATATTGATTCCACCCTTGCATTGATCTCACACCAAGAGCCTAAAATAAAACTATGTTGTGGTTGTTCTGGTCTTTGAAACAATGTAAATTACAAAGTGCCGTTGAAAGGCCCCCAGTTCAAATGAAGAACCATGAGATTGGGAACTAGGGATCTGTGACCCCCAATAAAAGTTTAAAGTGAATGTGCTGACAAGGCCACGCATCTGAAATCAACCATGGATTTCTATATTTGGTTGCATTCAGTTCAGTGGAAAAATCTAACAATCCAAAACCATGTTCTGTATAGAACCTAGATCCATTAGAAATAATTTGTCATAAGTGAGGGTGTGAGAAGACAGTTATCAGACAAAGCAGGAGGCACTATAGAGATCGACTCAGAAGGGATTTGGAATGCATAGACATGTGAGCCAAGAGGTCCACACCTAATGGATGCACTCGTCCATTTACCTAGTCAGACAGTCAATTATGTAGTGTTCATCTCCCATAGTTACAGTGTGAGGTCTGTATCAAGCTGTCAAGGTTTTCTTTCTTTTTTTCATTTGACAAGAGCCATTGAATGTTCTCCAGAGTTCCCTAATCTGTATTAAAATTCTGTGGCTTAGATGTGGTCATTGCCAACCTGAATATTTGATTAAAGTGTATTTAAATGGATATGAACTTCACTGTATCTCTTTATCTTGCCTCAGAGGTTATATCAGGGAGAGTTAGCATACTTTATGCCATGTGAATTCATAGGTCTATGATGTCTTTGGCCTGAGTCTTGAAATGTTATGCAGAAACCCTGGAGCATCACTTAGACAGTGCTCAAAGAGGTCGAACAAGCTTTCTTAGTGGAGATAATTAGACAATGAAATGGTTTAATTACTTGTTACTGCTTTTGGGGAAGAAACCGATTACTCATCATTACTCATTAGTTGGGTCCACATAACAATACTCACATAACACATAAGTCATTTCATTGCGTATTTTTGAAGAATTCCTCTTTTTTCCCTTATTTTGTCCCTTCAGTGAGAGAGAGCAGGCATAGAGAAAGAGCAGTGTTTGCTCCTCCTGCACAGTATTTCAAATTGTGTGTATTGTTTAGCGTGTTTAATTGTTTGTGTGTATTAGTTAGCACTGCTATTGAGACAAAGTAATCACTTTGATAACAAGACCGTTTTGTAAAAGAACACGCAGCTTTCTCTCAGTGTAGAAAACGTGTCTTTTTGCATAGGGGTCTGATAGAAACTGTTTCTCGGTTATAAATACCCCAGTTTGTTTCAATAAATAAGCAGCTCAGGCTACGGTCCTCATGGTGGACTGTAGCTAAGAAAGGAATTATGGGTATATTTGAGAACAGATTTGTGTGTTTGTTTGCTTATTCTGCATAATCAGCTTTAATGCAACACAAGTATTCAGTGACCTCTCTACAGCGTGTCCTGTGTTCTCCAGATAACACAGCCTTAATACTGACTTCTCGACAGGGAATCTTCATAACGTGAGGGGTTATATGAAAGTAGCCAATTAGTCACCTACAACTTTAGATACAAATAGTCCAATAGCTCTGTTACCATTCAATTACTTGCACATCATATGGTAGGCACCACTTTGGCGAAGTCAACATGAACAGAATGTCTACACTACTGTTTTTAAACACATACACACACACACACACACAGAGAGAGAGAGAGAGAGAGTACTCTCTTGATCACTTGTCCCAGAAATGTCTCTGCTTTGTTGCAATAAAAAAGTATCATATTTTCACAATATCTGAAGATGCTTCAACTCAAGGTAGCCAGGAGTATATATTTTGCCCCTCCTCTGAAACCTTAAGAAGACTACGATATGTCCCAGATGCCATCCAATCACCTCACCTCTCTGCCCTCGGGCCACAACATCCCTCCCTTCCAGATGTAATCACTTCTAATGCACACACCAACCCATTCCCAGGTGGGTTATCTTGACACTGCATGTAGACTACATCTGACCCACTTCTTTTCTTGTGTTACTCTCTCTCTTTCTCTCTCTCTCTTTTCTTGTCTTCTACCACCATCTCTCTCTCCCTCTCTATTTCCTTTCTTGTCTCTTACCCTTTCGCTCCCTCTCTTTCTCTTTCTTCCTGTCTTCCTCTCTTTTATTTCTTTTCATTCTTTTCAGTCTGGCTTTTGGCCTCTAAGCCATCTTCTTGTCATCGTACAGATTTTCTCTTTCTCTCTTTCTTTCTCTCTCTCTCTCTCAGTCTGTCTCTCTCTCTCACTCTTGCTGCATTAGACATCAACATGACCAGATTCCACAAGGCTGTGGAGTGTTTGTCCTTGTTAGGGCGCAGCGGAGCAGCAGTGAAACACATGTCTTGGATCACCCTGCACAACCCCACACCAGCAGCACTGACAGCTGTCTGAACGAAACAGCGGCTAACGAGTCATGAACGAGGACACCAGTATACACACAGGAAATAAGCATTGAGTGGACTCCAAAATAACTCTTCACTCTCCACACCTTTGAAGGTTTGCTTGTGGAGAGGAGAGATGGATTCTAGTCATCAGCCCCTAAAATTTCCCCAAATCTTTTAAAATGGTGAATGGTGTCTGGTGAAGTTTGAGCACAAAAGAGATGAATAACATGCTTATTTTACTGCCACGCAAGCAGTACATTGTAAATGAAACACAAGCACTGACGATAAGTTATTGCTCTTGTCTCAGACTCAACAAAAACCCATCTGAAATGAATCGTGTGAAACTGCTGATCTTTTCTGGCCTTGTGCAAAGGGTTCCTGTCATAAAATATGTCATCCACAGCTAAAAGACCAGAATCACTGGCTAAACTGCTGTAAGGCGACTCAAAGTGGCTTTCAGGTTATGTTGCATAAACTTCAGTGACAGAACTTCAGCGTCAGCAAGACAACTGAAAGCCTAACACATTTCTTGGACTTATCTTTGACTATCTTTGAAGGTGGCAGAAATTTCACTTCACAGGGGTGAAACACAAAATTGGTTGCCCACATGAGACTTGTATTGTAAGCAGGTTAAATTAAAATCTTATAGTTCAACTATAGGCTATATACTTAGTCCTGAACACAAAGCACATTGCAAACAGACATGTTTAGGCAAGTGCTCTCACAACAGTGTGCTACAGAATGGTTAGTATAGTACAATAATGGGGAACAAGGTAACAGGTAGTGATGAATTGACGTCATTCTATTGGAGAATGTTTGCAACTAATTTGAGAATAATTATTTTGCATCCACACATTGCAGGCTAGAATATGCTATCTGACTCACAACAAATAGTTTCAGCAGAATAAATATAGCAGACCTAATGATCATTGTGCACTGACAAATAACCAGCAAAAACAAATATGGTGCTGCTAATAAGTTACAGTTCCTCAACTGAAAAACAAGTTTGATGTGCATGGGGCTTGTCATTACCATGCCATAAATGATGATGTTTTTCTGGGTTTAGAGAACACATCAACCTTTCCTCCATATATATCGGAAATGCAAGGAGTCTGTGAGCTATGTACTTTAAATCCCCCAAAGTACTCAAACAGTAACTTATGGTGTTTACATAATGTGTCATTGTTATTTCTACCAATTTTAGAGTAATTTTAAAGAATCTCCACAGTCTCTCTGCCTCTCGCACTGATCAGAATTTGTTTTGATTTTTCCCCTAAAATCTAAATTGTGCATGGACAGAGCTGACAGGTAGAGTGGAAGCTTGGCTTTTCCATCCAAGAGAGAGTGCAAGAATGTGTCTCACCAGTATGGGAGGTCAAGAGCTTTCAGTCAAATTTATAGGATATATTACCCTCTCTTCCCCAATCAGCCTCTGGGGGCAATGAGCCAGATTAATTGGTATCTCAGAGAGACCAGGCCAGGCCTCTGAAGCTAATATGGGGAAAAAAACATTTGCACAATTTGTAGGGGCATTAATTTCCCTGGGGAACTCAGATGCTATCATTCTTGGAGAGAATGTTAACCTTTAAAGGCTGAATGAAACTTGACGTGACGTGATGGGGTGGCTTATGCATTTCAAAACTGACAAAAAAATTCAAAAACTCTAAGTGCGATTTCTGTAAGAGTTTTGCTTATCAGGATGAAAACATCTTCCATTGTATCACTCTAATAAATTACTATTCATTCATTCAATTGTTCATTCATTCATTAATTCATACATGCCAAAATTTACTAATTTATGCCATCATGTGTTTCACATACTCATTTATAACCACTGCAAGAAGACAATTGGTGTTGCAATGTCCTATATGGTGACACTCAAATAGGCTTACAGAGGAGCTATATGGGCCGACATGGACCCCTTTCATTGTCTGTATTGTTTCCTGTCAGCCATTTAAAAGTACAATATGTATTTTACAAACCAATATTTTATCTTCATTCTTTACAAAGCTTGTGTCAATGTTGTTCAAGGTCTTCTGCAATGACCTCTGCTGTGTAAGTCTGAGTGCATTGGCTCAGTTTATTTTCTCATTAGCATGCTTCCTACATGGGTGACACAAATTGGATGCAACAGACTGGAGATCACAGTGGGTTCTATTGGCACAGCAGGCTCTTCCTCTCGCCAAATGGCTTGACATGATATTCACACAATGACTCAGTGCAATGACAAACTGTATACACCGCCCACCAATTAACATAAAGTTATCGATTAACCACACAGAGAGATACTGGACACATCAGAAGTTGTCCTGTCTGTGAGACTAGACTAGAAGCTGGGCAAAATGAATGGGCCTGCCAATGGCCTTCTCGGGAGGCTCTCAATCTGTGAGGCAGAAGTGTGGGGGTGGACATGGAAGTTCATTCGCAAGTTCTGCTAAGGATAAACATGGTAGCCTCATCATTTTTCCATTCACCACTCATGGCAAATTGCAGGCCTGCCACCCTTTTTAAATGACTTGACACGTGCCTGCTTTGCCACTTTCAAATGCCAACACTTCCACTTCCTCTCCCCATAATGACCTGTTTGGTCGTCTCTCAGCTGTTCTCAAGCATTTCATGTCAGCAGAATCGGTGAAGATTCTTTTTTATGAGGGTAAAGATTTATCAAAAAAACAAGGTTAAACTATACATTTGTCAAGAGATAAGCTCATGAAATCATGTTATGAAAAAATAAAAAATAATAATATACTATAAAAAAATAAAAGTTAGTCTTCAACATTTTTAAATGATGCTTCTTCTTTCATAGTGTTCCAGAGAGTAGTGTGGTTTGGGGTTTTGCTTTATTGATGAATCTGTGAGGGTTGTGATGTCACAAGGCCTGTGCCAACTCTAAAAGACAGGTCATCTGCTAGAAAAAATAGTAGTAAAAAAGCAAATGTTTTAGTTACCTGGAACTGTGTTCTCACAGTGGGAAGAAAATACCAAATGTTTCTTCTAAGGTTGAGAATGTAAGAAACTGTCAAAAGAGGAAGTAGACATGAAAGATGTTTCCTAGATGAACGTGTTCCCATAGAGACATTGAAGCTACATGTCCGAAGACACTCTGATCTCATCTCAACATCTTGATATTTAAATGTCGATTAGTTGGCTTTATGTTACATTAATTATATGAGAAGACTATTTCAGGCTAGCTCAAATAGAGCACATCTATTACAATCAGTATGCACTCCAACGTGTAATCCTGGGTGTTTTCAATGCCTTGCTTGACCAGGTAAGCCACAGGCACATGGGTCTTTGAAGGAGAACCTTTCCAAGAGTCTAAGTGAAATGGAAGTTAAATGTGTTATGAGGAGTTCTGATTTTTGTTTTGCGTTGTTTTGAATGCTGCCAGGATTACAGTTAGGACAGGACTCTTCAGCTGACTTGTACTGATTTAACAAACCACCAAAGGTTTTTGACATTTCATTGGATGGATTTCTTTCTCTTGATGTGTGTGAGTCATGGGAATGAACATACCAGAAGTCATTCATAAAGAGACTTATTAACGGCCAGTCACACAGCCGGGATCCATGAAATTCTTTCTCAGTCACATTCTATTTAATCAAATTAATATCAAAAAGAGCAATGCTTTTGTGTTTGTTTCTATTATAAACTCAAAGTAGCTTCAGCCTCTGAGCCGTTTATTTACTGAGGGGATGACCAGCAGTGACATTATTATCTTAACTCCATGTGACCAGCGCTAGCCGTGGAGTAACCATGGCAAACAGCATTAGCGCAAGACACCATGATGTTTAGTATCACTAGGCTTGCTTCTGGGATGTGTTGGAAGAGCTTCCTAGGAAGATATTTAGTTCAAGCATCTTTTATTTTGTGATTTCATTGCTTGTTGCTGGATAGATATTCATAGCCCTTCTATAATATAGAGCCATAATATAGAGCCAATAGTCTGTCTGTCTGTCCTTCGCAGTGCTTTGTTGAAACATCAAGGTTGTTTTTGAGGCATGCATAAACCCATTCACCCTTACTGTCCTCTAATGTCCATCACACACACACACACACACACATTATAACTCTTCCATCTGTCACCCAGTAGGACAGAAATCATTTAGTCCTTTGGGACAAAGATCAGACAGACAAATTCCACAAATTCCCAAAACAGAGCTGAAACCAGTCACAGTGTTCTACTACATCCTGTCTGCCCATCTGCACAACCACCCAACCAACCATGACTATTGGACATCATCAGATCAGGCGCTACAGAGCACAGCACAGGGAAAACTGAAACAGTGAATAGCAAGAAGGTGACTGAAGAAAGGACCTAATCGATCCTTCATCTTCAGAGTCGTAACACCTTGTCAGCAGCATGATGAAAATTTGTCACCTTCACAGGTGTTGACTGTTGTGTTCTGCTGTGCAGACTGCTCTATATCATTAGTTCTCAGACTGGGGATCCCCAGGGGTCCACAGTGCATTGCCAGTGGGTCCGTGAAAACGTTTGCTACAAAAGCATCTAGCATCTAACAGAAGAAATGGATATAAGCCTGTATGGTTAAAGTTGAGTTGTGATTATGAATTTTTTCTGCTCCTTGAGGGGTCCCTGGTCCAATAAAGTTTGAGAACCCCTGCTTTATATAATATTTAATACACACACACACACAACAATACAAAATAAAGATAATTATTGTCAGAGTTGCTGTCACAAAGAAAAAAGGCAATGTAATTTCAATACAAAATACCAATAGAATATCCAGATACATTTGTGAAACGGTTACATGTAGAATATAACATTCTTCAGTTGTTCTGCCTCTATCTTTATCAAGCTGTAATGTATCCACATATGGAAAACTCTGCTCTTGTCTCAGCCAATGACATTTAACACTATGCTTTGCACCTTAAAGTATCAATGGACAATTCATTTTGGCACCATCTCCAAATTAATTTGGATAGCATATAGTCATATGAAATGTGTATCAACACAATTATTATTTTCACCATCCATCCAAGACATGCACTGTGCTTTTCTGGGTGGAGGGAAGGAAACCAAAATAAAAGAAATCCTCTGACATCACAGACATCACTGACTGTACTGTCATCAAACACCAATTAGCATCTTGTAGCAGTGCCAATAAGGCTCTGAAGATTTTTCAGAAGATTTTGTATGCCTTTTAGGTAGCTAGTCCACCAAAAAATACATAGTGTTGCTTTAAGATTTCAGAATACCATTTCCCATGTCAGTCTATTCCTATTATTATTGCTTATTGCTCCCAAGAGGGATTTAGGTGAAACAAGTCAGATTTCATTTTGAAATTTGCTTCCAGGTTGTTCCCAGAGTCCAGGGTAAAGGGTTCACTGCTGATGAAAATTAAAGCCTGCTAAAATGTATTGACAATGGTGTTGAATAAAAACATTTGTTAAATGTATTAGAAATTATAACATAATGTAAAAAAATCTAAAAGGGTAACAAAGATGATGATGCCTCATAGTCTGTGTCCAAGCTGACCAGCTTACAAGATGTCTACCAATACAGCACCATAGGACCACCTGATCTCCTGATGTCATAGCAACAAGCCTTTTGAAAGTGGTGATAGGTGGCGTTTGCCTTTCGCTTCAGACATGAGTCGCCTGTAATGAGCGCCTGCTCGCACTTCTATTTGTCAGCTGTTCGCTGATGACAAAAGCTATTCCTGTATTTTTGTATGATTATTACCTCCTGGTCTGTGTCCAAATGCATCATTTCACTGCCAATCATGCTCCAGTAGAATCCAGAACCAGCATGGTAAATAAAACGTTTTACTCCTAGGAGACAGACATACTAGCCACCTAGTACCTCTGCTCAATTTTGCATTTCACCATACAGCACTAGTCAGAGAATTCAGTTTGCCTCTAAAAGATTTTTTATCTCCAATCAGCGAATAGAAATTGAGAGCTGAACCATTAGTCCCCCCGCCCCCCCAACCCTAACCCTAACCCCCCTCCACTGTGACCACACAGAAGCCTAAATATGTGCCTATTGAAGGTTTCCAAATCAAACCGTCACTTTCAGATAGGCCTAATTGGTTTTGCTGGATGCATCAGGACAAATGCATTGTTGTGAGCTGAGCTAAGGCATCTGCCTACCAAAAGCACATGTGACCATTAGCTTCTCCATAGGCATTGAAACTGACCGTATAGAGGGTGAGTCTGATACATCCTTGTGCTTAAGTCCTGTCTCTAAAGCTGCACAGACAAGGTGTGCTCTTAGCAAACTCTGTGAACTCAGTTCTGTTGGCAGAGTTGAGTGCAGTTCTTGATTACACAATGGGAACCAAAAGCCATCATTTTATATGGACCGCATTGTAAATAAATTGACATAGACAATAGACATATTTTGAACGTTTCCATGCTCATACCAGTTTGATTTTTTTCTGACACCATGAAAAGGAATTGATTAGCATAGGCTACTCATAAATTCTCTTTATTTTGTAGCCCCATTATCAGGCCCTTCAGTTGAGTTATTTTCACATGCTTTCATGCTGTCTGTTTCCTCTCCACAGGAGGTCACAGCTGTAGTTATGGATGTGGACAAAAATGGAAAAATTTATATTTTTATTTATATTAGTGTGTGTGTGTAAGTGTCTGTGTGTGTGTATGTGTGTGTGTAAGTGTCTGTGTGTGTGTGTATGTGCATGTGTGTGTGTGTGTGTGTGTGTGTGTGTGTGTGTGTGTGTGTGTGTGTGTGTGTGTGTGTGTGTGTGTGTGTGTGTGTGCATGCGTGCGTGCCTGTGTGTGTGTGCATCTGTGCGCATGTATGCATGTATGGTTATTCTATTCAGTTAGCAGGGCTTGTGAGGTTAATTGGTTGAGTGGTAGTACATTGACAATAAGATAAACACATATTTTGTGCTGATGTGGATAGCGATGTATTCCATCTCCTGAAACATTTAAGCTCTCATCAATGCCTCATACAAGCACTTCAGAGTAATAACTAAATGGAAAAGTTCATATCTTAGAGAGAACTTTCACTCCACAGGCTTGAAAGCTGAAAGACATCACTAAATAAAAAAATAAAATGTAACACATAAAACATTTATTTAGACTTTCCCATCTATAAAACAATCTGTTTTGATGATGTAATGTGTTACCATGGAGAAGATGCTCAGTTGAGTGTTGACAGCATCTCACTGACATGTGAAAAACAAAGTACTTTTCTGTAACGTAAGATTAAATTTTTAAGGAAAGTGTTTATCAGTCGTGCAGCAGCCCTGCTCGTGAAATTTTCACTGTGTTCTGCTTGTCGGTCTGGAGTCAAGCATATTGCAGTACATTACTGAATCACCAGAATCCCAGGAACCAATCACAACTGCTAATCCAGCATAGGGGTGGACTTTTTATGATGACAGACAGAGCTGCACATACTTCTCAACCAACTATGGCATCAGTGTTAAACCATAGCGATATGTATTTTCTTTCAAACTAGTAAGGAGTAAATAACTACAACCATCATTTACAAGAAGGATGCGTTTGCTGCACTTTGTAGTTATTAATGCACCAACACAAGTCCAATTTCTACACCCTTCAAAATGGGAACTGATTGAGTCACCTCCAGACCCACTCTTAAAGCAACAGCCTGGAGTACTTCCAACCATAGCCCTGCTGTTCGAGTTCACCAAGTGCCGAGGAATTAGAGAATTTGGTACGACACAGACAGAATAGCAGCTAATGCTAACTGAATGGGGCTATCGGAAATTAAACTGAAAGTGAGTTTACAGCCCCATTCAGTTAGTATTAGTTACTGGTGCCATATTTGGTACCAAATTCTCTTGTTCTTCTTTCAACTGACAGCACTTTGTGAGCATGAATGACAGGGCTATGGGTTGGAAGCCCTCAAAACAGTCATGTTCATTTCAAATGAGATTTGAGAAGCGGTCTGCATTTATCCAGGCAAGCTGCATTCCTTTTCAGTTTCCAGATTAATTCTGAGCACAACATGGAGTATTGCAGAAGAGGATGCTATTCATGTTAATACATATACAGTCAGTCATTACAATCTTGACCTGATCTTGACAAGAGAATCCCCCACAAAAATGTTTTATTTTTACAGTTTTTTCTCCCTTTTTTACTTTTACCAGCTTTATCAGGTTTGCTTGATTTAAAAAAAGTACACTTGTTTTCTTTGCTTTGCATTTGAATGCTGAGTTTTGTAATGCTCCTCTTGAGGTCAAATTGTTGGCAATTGGGTCACCTTGTGACCTACCAATGCAATTTGTTCGCATTGGTAAATATTGTTTTGTTATTATTGACGCTCTTATATGTTTCAGTGGATGCTAATTTTGTTTCCATGGTGTTCTTTGGTGCAGTAGCTGCACTTTACCGGGACATGTGCATCGCTGTGCTCTGTGTTTTCACCAGGTGGCTAATCAGAACTAATCACAGCCATTATCCCACCATCTGCTTGACTTCCCTGGATGTTTTGGTTCACTTCAACAATAGGGGGAAACAAATCACTTTGACAAAGTTTAATGTGGCCATACGTAAGGTGTTAACTGAGACAAAGATATCTCTCCATATCACCTGCCTGAGAAAAACAAAAACAAGCTGCTGTTTAAAGAAAGATCATCTCTCCCTCTTAAAACAGCAGCTGTCTGTGTGGTCAGTCTGAGGACTGAAGCAAAAGAGTGAAGAGCTGTTAAAAGGGGAAAAAACAGGCAACTTGAACATGGCAGAAAGGGACGACTGCATGACTGAAATTATCTGTTGTAATGACAAGTATTCACAGCCAAACTGCTTGGAAATGACATAATTACTTACACTTTTCTGACATCTTTATTGATAGACTCTTTGTTTATCAGCCAAATCCACTCTGGAAGGGGACTGTCACGCAGTCTATTCGTGATATGCCGTCTCCCAAATCAACAAAATAACCATGACCATACCCTAAAATGATATGTAGCAATTCTTGTAATCAAACTGACAGGATTCAGATGCATCCACTGAAAGAAAGAGAGTGGGAGAAAGTGAGTGAGAGAGAGAGAGAAAGAATTTCATTTAAATTACCATTACAAGAATCTAGGCACAAATTGCCAGAACACAGACCAGTGCCAGCGCCTATCGTAGAAGCACAGCTGTAGCTGTGAAGCACACGGTAAACAACAGACTCACCGATTGATTGAGTGTTTGGAGACAGAAATAGATGTTTGGCTATAGCTGTCTCTCATCTTCTGAACATCACAAGACATCACATGTCTTATCTTTGTCCATTTGTCAGGAGCTTTCAGGCATACCTTTTCTGACCCCTCTCTGTTAGCCACCAGCAACCTCTTTGTGAGCCTTTCATCTGAGGGGTGCATTACTTTCTTTTGGTGTTTTTTTATTGTTATTATTGTTTGTTCACAAAAAGACTATGTGTGGGTGTGTGTGTGTGTGTGACAGCAGGTAGCCCACTGGTGAACACCCTCCCACACACACACATTGCTATACACAGGATTCTCAATACTGTTCTTCTTGCGGAAATGCAGCCCATTTTAACAGCTTTATGTTGAGAGGACACTGTAAGGTTTCTCAAACCTTTTCATCAATTCATCACAAATTGTGCTGAAGATTGACTGCTAACGACTGATTTCTCACTTTGGCCTTGCGGAGGTGTAACAGGATTGCCAGTGCTCTACCTATGCCATAGAAGGAGGAGGCTTCTAAACCTCTGCTTCTGAGAATTCTCTCTCTCTTTTCTCTCTCTCTCCCTCCATTTCACTCCCTGTTTGCATGTGTGTGGGCTTCAGGCTTTCTCTTAGTCATGGAAAGGACAGGGGTGGATGGATGGATGGATGGATGGATGGATGGGTGAATGGATAGATGACAGGTACCTGTAGTATATTAGCCACTGTATGTTATTGTGTGAGGTGCATGTCATGCCTGATTCATTCATTTGTCCTCAAAGACAACACCCCTTGTGTTGTCTTTGCTTGGATTAAATTACTCTAGTGATATTTGTGACCACACTTGTCAGCAACTTTGCATATGAAAGCTGGCAAGCTAAAATTATCATACCATTACATTACCTTCCATATAGGCAATATGATATATTTTAAGAATTTAAATTTGGATAACCAGTCATTTGAATAATTGGGTGCGACATCTGGGGCGATTCATCGTTTCGCGAGTAATTAGCAGATGACATGTAGTTGCACCTATTCACTTTGAATATATGAATATATTCTATAGGCTACGCAGTGTGTGAACAAGGACATAAAGAAAGACTTTGAAGGGGAAAAATCACCTCCAACTAAATCTCTCCAAAACTGAACTGCTGGTCCTCCCAGCCAAACAAGCCATACATCACAACATCAGCATCAAGATTGACTCCCTGTCTGTTTCTCCAACCAAAGTGGCAAGAAACCTAGGTGTCATGATCGATGACCAGCTGACCCTTGCAGATGATGTTGCCTCTGTGGTTCGGTCTTGCCGTTTTTCCCTATTCAACATAAGGAAGATCAGGCCGTACCTAACCCAACATGCAACCCAGCTGCTAGGACAGACCCTGGTTATCTCTTGTCTTGACTACTGCAATGCCCTCCTATCTGGTCTTTCAGCCTGTGCTGTGAGACCGCTACAGATGATCCAGAATGCAGCTGCACGTCTGGTCTTTAACCAGACAAAAAGGGCACGTCACACCTCTGTTCATTGAACTCCACTGGCTACCCTTGGCTGCTCGCATCAAATTCAAGGCACTAATGGTGGCCTACAGGGTGATTGATGGCTCTGCTCCCATCTACCTGAATACTCTCCTAAAGCCCTATGTCACCCACTGACCACTTTGTTCCTCTAAGGAACATTATCTAACACGACCAACACCTTGTGCAGGTCAATCCAGACTCTTCTCATGTTTGGTCCCACGCTGGTGGAATGACCTTCCAAATGCTACCAGATCAACTGATAGCCTCTCCACCTTCAAGAAACTCTTCCAAGAATATCTCCTGGCTTAAATTTTGAGAAGGCACTTAACATCTTATACTTAATTTCTCTTTTATACTGCACTTTTTATTACACTATTGCACTTTCAACTTAAAATAGTGCAGTTTTTATGTTAGCAATAAGCACTCTTTGTTAGTTTCTTTCATTGTGTTGTAGTTTGAATGTTATCCTCTTTTGTAAGTCGCTTTGGATAAAAGCGTCTGCTAAATGCATACATGTAATGTAAATGTAAAAACTGGATAAACCTCAATCACACATTCGAGTTTGACGGTTGCACGTCGCCATCTTCTGGTTAATGGCTTTCATTTCGAGTGCACTTGTATTTCTGCACCTCCAGTTTCGCTCGATAGATTACGCTAAGATAATATATGATTTAGAATTAGGCCTAGATATTTTTTGAGTGGGCTGAGCAAAAACTATTTTCAGCTTTGACAATTTGTCCAAGAAATAGACTACTTTGTACAGTCAGAATATCACTAGGTCCCATTGGCTAAAATTATATTAGTGAAAATGCCTTATGTTAAGTGAGATTTCGTTTTTTCTCCATATAGCTGCTCATAAACTCGCATGATTTGACGAGACGATGCTTAGGCTGCTAGTGATTAAATAGCAGATTGCATTTAATTGATACAACCATCCCCACTAGCCAGTAGGTGGCAGTAGGTGGCCGTCTTTGCCCTTCAAGTGAAAGCAACCAGGCACAACAGTGACGCTGCTGCTGCTGATTACCATGCGTGATTCACGTCGACTCGGCCACGCTGGAGCATCATGATGCTGGATCTCCCGAAGACCTAAACGACGAAACCCATTCCCAGTTCTCCGTCTCATTCCGTGCAGTTATGTCTCAGTGGCACAGCCCTATTGCGCGATGCCAGAGCTTTCAGCTTACCTGCTCCTTTCTGTTTTGTTGATATCCTTCGAGGATGGGTACGTGAACAGGGCGGAGGGTGGTTTGGTCCCCCCTGGCCCTACCCCGCCGTTGGAGGACAATGCCAGCCCCGCTGTTACAGATGGATCCGTCAGTAGACAGACGCTCCAGCCTCAAGAACATCAAGTTCATACGTCGCCCCTTGTCCCATCAGGTTAGAGCGCAAAACCATGTATTTTCAGTTTATTTTACAACTTGTTTTCTTTTCTCCCAAATGTGACAAATTTCAGTTAGTCACTGTCGCCTTTGAATCGCGTTCGCTAGCCTAATGTAAAACCTCCTAACGTAGCTCTCCCATAACCCACAACAATAACAATAGGCTTTTAACTACTGAGGATGACAGGAATCACCCGTAGCGACATTGCTCCATTGTCTTATCAAACAGTGCATTTATTAACGCGTATGTTGTTGTGTGTGATTAGAAATACACCAATATTATTATAATCCTATTTATTGTAATATCGAGGGTTTTTTTAATAAACATAGCTAACAATCAATTAATAAATAATGAATAAAAGGTAGCAGCATGCTCTTGCCACGACTAGGCCTCTACCAGTAACATGGTCTCCGTTTATCTCTTTAAAGAGATAGACTAATTAGTCTGTTATGAAATGGATTTGAGTTTTATTATCAGGGATTGCATTCATCACTGTCAGTGGCTTATTTTCTGTAATCCTGTCATATCCACATACGAGCTCATTGGTCATATTCTTTGGCACAAAGAACGGCCTATTAAAATTAAGTGTCTTAAACGGCCTATTAAATCAGTGCATAGGCTATTTGCTTTTATTTTATTGCAATTATTTTTGACATTATTGTTTAGATTAATTTGGGTGTTTGTCAGTGGCATGATAAAATAGGCTATTCATAATACAAATATGTTGCCTTTAGATCTTAGGGGGTTTCTAGAGTCACTTGAAAGGTACACACACTGCATTTTTGTGCTGCTGGCACCCCTACACAAAATTTCTGGCATCTGGCTGTCTGTGGCACTTTGATCTATTTTTAAACCCCCTGCCAGTGGTGAGGATTGCTGGTTTCATTACTATTTCATGTTCAGAGAAAGGTTATCGCAGGATTCTCATGGGCACCTGACAAACATGGCTGTCTCTGTTGGCAACCCTGCTGGGCTGTGTTGTTTGTGTTGGAAACTAGTATCTACCACACACTGTCCCATTGTAGGCTACTGAACAAGCATGTAGAGATAACTGACAAACAAACAAAAATAGTGCAAAGCAGGATCAAGTTTTGATCAAGCTCCACTTGTAACCATGACGACAACCATCCCTCCACCCCGACCCTCCCACCCCTACCTGATTTGACTTACAGCACCTCCGCTGTCCCTGAGAGTCTGGGTAAAAGATGCGTCCAGCCAGCGTTTCATTGGAGGGGCGTCAGTGGAGGTGTTTGTCAACGGCACGGAGATGGCAAGTGCCTTGACCCAGGACAATGGTGAAGTGCTGTTCCATGTGCCCTATGCCCTGGGCCAAACCCTCAGCATCGTGGCCAGCATGGAGGGATACGTCCACAAGCAGCTGCCCTGGAAGACCACCAAGATGCCCAGTAAGTACAGCAGTACAGAGAACTAAGTAAACTTGCTACTAACACTTTAGAACACATCTTAAAATACTTACACGAAGAACATGATCATGGGATAAGTTATGAGATGTTTATTTCATATATCAAAGGTTTGTGTAGCTAATACCTTGCTAAGGTTTTATTGTTAGACTTGATAAAGCAGATCTCCCACAAATAACAATTCTGTGCTGGAGTTGAGTACCTGGAGCATATCCAGCAGGTCATCCATCATTAGCAAGTCCAAGAGCTGTTGGCAGTGTTGCTGTGACTGAGTGTCTGTCAAACAGTGTTCAGAGCCACTTCTTTGTCATTGTGAGTTATGTGACACAGTAACACAGATGTCTTGGCCACTGTTGTTGATTCAGATTAAAATGTAATTGCTTTGCACGTTAACACCCCCTCCACACACCCCTCCCACCCTACAACCCCTTCTGCTTCCTCTCAAGGCATAGCAGCTTTTCTGGCCCAAGTCCTTGGAATGAAGTCTTGAGTCAAGTCCTAGCAGTAATCTGTCCTTTTTTGCCAAATGGACCATCTTGCGTATCTCTGTATGTCTTATATAGTGAATGTATGAGATTTAAAAGACAATTTTATATGTTTAGAATCAAAATCTATTTAATACATTGTTTGTAAGCATACCTCAATCAATATTCCCCCAGAAATCCAGTAGTATGTGATTCTAGGGCTTCCATGAACGGTCAGTTATTTATGAAATTCTGGGATTGTCACTAGGGGGACGTCCCACATAGCTTGTGTTTTCCTATTGGCTATCCAGGTCAGATAGTGAAGGCTCTATTTGGTTTGTGAAGACAGGGAGTTCTGGGAAGGGGAATGCCTGGCAGTACAAGCAGAGGGGTCCTGGTCCTACTCAACACCCCCACCCAGTGTTGTCCCTGTGTAACTGATTACACATATTACCCCGATGTCTTGGATGCAAAAACCATAATGAGAAATGTTTAAAATTTTTTCAAACTTATTTTTTTGTTTGTTCTTGCATTTTATTCTTCACTTTTACTATTTTACCTCAATTTCCTTGTCATTTTGCTGTCGGGACTTATTTGTCATGTTGTGATTTTCCATTTCAGTATTTTCCTCTGTGACTCTGGCTCTACTTCCACAAACCCAAGCCAACATTTGGCTTTTTGATGATTCTGTGCTGATCACCCAGAAGACATCTGGTATGTCACATTCTCTTCTATGATGCCGAAATCTTTATATTCAAATATATTTTTGGAAAGCTGAATGTTTGTACATTTGGAGGATTTTGATACTACACACTAAATCCTGTCTCCTAAATGCAGAGTACACATCCCAGCTCAGTGTGCATTTCTCCAGAAGCCTGCTGGAGCTGCCGGACACTACCAACATCTCCATGGTGACAGCCTATCTGACGGTGCCACCAGTTGAGAAGGACTGCCACCTGTGCACAACTGGTGTCCTTAGCAACCGTTCAGGTAAGGACACAGCAGGTACTTAGGGATACATATGTGTACTATACGTGGGGCCTGTGAAACTGAAAGTGAAAAAGAGATCCAACATTTTCTCTGAAAAAAGAAACGAGTGATGGGTCCAAACACTACATAGGCAGGAATAATTGAAGGAATAATTAAATACAGGTAGTGACTAATCAAAATGAAAAATATATTAAGATATATATATTATAATTAGTATCAATTAGCAACATAAACACTCCAGGCAGAGGTTATCAACAACCCCACCCTTATTTCTCTTTGCTGTGTATGTGTATGGGTGGGGGGATTGTGTGTGTGTGTGTGTGTGTGTGTATGTGTTTGTATGTGTGATTGTGGGGGTGTGTAGAGCATGTGGGGGTGAGCTTTCTCTTTGAGCCTCTGAGTTTGCCCTGAGTGCCCAAGAGTGGTCAAGTCAGGAAAACTGATCTCCCCCTTCGTCAGTGTTTTCACAGCTGAAGTGACCTCTCCTCCCAGTCTTAAAGTACTATGTCTTGGTTTGGCAGTTTGGAGTAAGTTGAGACAGCTTGGCGTGGCTCAGATATGACACTCTTTCCTCAGGCTTCGTGAGTGTGAGACTCACGCCAGTGGCCATTCTCAGCGTCCAGCTTCGAGCCAATGGGAAAGAGCTTCCTGTTAATGGGCCAGTCCAGATCTCTGTGCCTCTGCGCCATAGCAGTGCCCACTGGCGGGTGTCCGACTCCATACCTGCCTGGGCTTTCGACAGGAAGAAGGGTGAGGAGAGCAATTGTATATATACCATAATTTCATGATAATTAACCATGATTAATACTTTTGCTTTTAATTAAAAGCAATTGTTTTTTCATTAATTGTAATACATGGGGAGGACTATACATGGGAATGCTCATGAAATCATGATCTGATTCTTATTCAGTAAATAATGTTTACTGAACTGCGGTAAATATATTGATGTGGTTAAGATGTTGACATAAAATGCTAACTTGAGGTTTATACATGATGTGCTTACATTAGGGAAATTACTGTATATTTCAATATAATATAATCTGAATTCTTAGGACTTATAACGTCATGTCAGTTTTACTTGACACTTTTCAGTATGTGACAGAACCATCTTTACCTCTCCAGTCAGGGTGAAATCCTGTCTTTATCAGGGAAATCTTTACCAGAGAAATGAAATGCTTTTTTTCTGATTGTCTGACATGACTTATAATGGGACACCAATGAAGTAGTAAAAAAGTTTAATCACTGTTCCATGTAAATGCTCTTTTGAATGGTAACTATATCAACCATTGTTAACAATGGTTGAACTCCCAAGCAACAATGGAATCAGCTGTTACAAATCTTACTGTTGTCAGTAACCAAAAATGTCAAACCAAACCAAAGAGTCGTTATCCCTTACATAATTTACCCATGGAACAATGATATTAAAGGGATACCAGGCAACATTTTTTTAGGTTAATTTACCAGCTTCGTAGTCATTTCAATTGTTAAATGGCTCATTACAGGGTGAATGATGGCTCTTTTGGCACCCTCTATCGTTCAATCACACAGTTACAAGCACTTAAATGTGTTAAATGAAACCTAAAATGAATGGAACTGAAATGGTGTCTATTACCTTGTCAGTCAATGTAATCAGTGTAATGCGGGAAGTTCCGGATGTAAAAAATCTTAGACTTGCCTGGTACTGCTTTAACAGACACATTCCTTTTTTTCAGGTACCTGGCTGAACAAAGGTTTGGGGGCAGTGAAAAGAGATGGTGATGCTCTCATCTGGACATATGTGGCTGCTCACCTCGGCGACTGGCTTGCTGCCCCCATACCCACTCTAAACGGTGAGTCCAAACTCCCAGATATGCTTGGGCACTGGGCAGTGTATTTAACAGCGGCCAGTGTAAATCAGACGATTTACTCTTACACTTCTTTTGCTTTGCTTCTTCTCACACAATCTGAGGGATATGAACAATATAATACCCTGTGTTATACCTTGTATTATATTGTGTCCATAAAGTTGCCTTGACCTCTGAGGGCCACTTTGCTTGTGTATTTTTTTCTTTGTTAGTTTGTTTGTTTTGCTGAAAGAAGGGCCAAGGGCCAGTACTGTTCTCTCACCACCTATCTGCCCAGTAACTGGATTTTTGTTTGGGGAAAATCTAGGTTACATGGGCCATGGGGCGCACTCTCTGGACGTGTCCCATCACACTTACCTTCTCATGGGCAGCCTTGGAGGAACCCTGCTTATAGCCATTGGGTTTCTATCTGTGCTCTTGTGTCACTGTAGGTAAGGTAGCATTCGCTTCATTCACATACCTCATTGTTTACATTATTTGACCTATGGTATGATAGTCTGCTGTGTGCTCAATGGTGAATTGCAAGGCATTGCAAGGCATTTCATTTTATGACAACTTTAACTAGTCTGTCATCAACCTTTACCATTTGCCATAATGAAGGCCCCAGGCACACAAGCCTTGGTTGGTTGCATTGTAGATGATATGTCTCAGTGATCCACTTTTAGTGTTTTCAGGTTCTGATATTTTCAAGTGCCAAGAACTAGTGATCACATAGTAGGATTCTTTTACTGTATCATTCTGCTATTTCTAGGTATGTCTTCTAGGTATGTATTCTTAAAATTAATGTCAATTACGTGGAAGGTATCTGACCAGCCAATGGCTTAGTACTGCCTCTTTCATAGCATGCATTTCATGTACTTGTACATCATCCATTGCAAAAAGTCACTATACACTGTACCATCACAAATAGTATAACTGTAATTTTCAGGAATATACCCAGAAATCCTTACCTTGATTTTCCTCTGCAGAAATTCTTCCCGAAACCGTGTAAAGCGGCGAAATTCCTCCCATGTGATCCTGCAGAAGGACCAGACCACATCCACCAGCTGTGATGGAGATGAAGAGTCACTATATCCTCACGACGACCGGACTTTCTCTCTGGCCACCATGGCACAACGTAATGCCTCAACAACCCCCCGACACCAAGCCAATTACAACATCTATGTTGAGGACGTCAGCCGCCCATTCAAGTTGTATGAGAATATGGGTGCTATGGGAGTGGCCGAGAGCACCAAGTCACAGATGCCGTCGGTCTACATCAACAGTGAGGAGGTGGCAAGGCTGAGAGAGCTGTCTGACCAGGGTGCTGGCGAGAATGTAGTGTTCCGTGACAAGCTGTTCCACATTTACAACCACCCCGTCGCTATTGTCCCAGCCCCAGAGCTCTTCGCTAGCCCTCCACCACAGACGACCCAGGCTGACTCTTCAGGCTGTCGATCCGCCACGTTCCCCAGGAATGGGATGGAGCACGGACCGCAGTCCGAGCGTAATTTGAAGGACAGCTTCACACAGACCCTCCCCAAAAACACTACACAGGACAGTGATGAGCAGCCGGTCCTAGAGGGTGCCATTCAGGGTGCAGCCATCAACCCTGGAGTGTGGGGCCGCTACAGCCACCTCCTAGAGTCAGTTTCTGTGCCAGGAACTCTAAATGAGGCTGTAGGGATGGGTCCCTTCCGTGCTGAGCTCCAGGGGATCTCAGAACAGACCTTGGTGGAGCTCTCCAAAGTTAAACCATCACCACACCCGCCTAGAGCCTGGTTTGTGTCCCTGGACGGTAAGCCAGCCGCACAGGTACGTCACTCCGTCATCGAGATCCAGGGCCGTCATCGGCCCGGCAGCAGTAATGACACCAGCTTAGACTCAGGGGTGGATATGAATGAGCACCAGCAACCTCTCCTGAAAATGGAACGCGAGGGGCCCTCTCTCCCATCCATGCCAAGAGTAGGCATGCCTGTGTACCACGAGGAGCCTGACCTGAGCAGCAGCGAAATCGGAAGCCCCGAGGATGCCCTGAGGCACACCTTGGAAAGTAGCAACACAGCAATGGCAGCCAGTAGCCTCTCTGAGGAAAGGGACGTGGGGGACACGTCAAGCGAGTCCAGGGGGACACCACCACCCCGACGGCCAAGGAAGGTCCGAGACAAGGGTAGGCCAGACAAAAAAAGTGGTCGACATGTCCGTGAGGAAAGGCCACAGATGAAACACTAGACTGTGCTGAAATTCTGCCAAGCTCTGAAAGAAACCAGGCTTTTGCCATCCGTGCAGAAGTATCTGTTTGTCATCAGTCCACCATGTAATGTCACATGACATCATGACATATATCTCAAACAAATTTACCAAATTTAGTATTTCTACATGCTGATTGGGGAGCATGTTTATTTGATGTGAAATGATTAAAAAAAGTTGAAGAGAGAAGAAGGCTTTTATCCCTGACATTGGTTTGTTGTTTCTGACAGATGTGGTTCCATCACTTTCCTCTCGTAATGCAACTGCTCTTGTTATAAGAAAGCACACCCTAACCATAACTTCTTTTTTATACAGTTCAAAGCTCACAGTGCAAATAAACCAGTTGCAACATGGTATGTATGCACAAAGTCAATCCAGACCTAGACCCATATTTATATCCAAAAGCACATTAAGGACAGGGACACATCAAAGTCCACTTTGCATAAGACTTAAGTCACACAGCCTTGATTTACCACAGCAAAGCAAGGGAATGGAATGAGATCCTTGACTTTTTACCAGGGGCACTTGACAAGCTGTGTGTATGGAGCTGAGTGCTGTCCAGGAGAATTTCTTTTGTCAGGGGCAACAAGTTTTGATGCTCATTGCAATGTTCAGAACAGATTTCCAAATGTACTCAACTAGCCTTGTACCAGAACCAGCTGTAATGCTTTGCCTTTTGATCTGAGATTTTAAGGACTGTCATTTTTGTAAAAGTCTGTTTGTGCAAAATATCATGACATTTAAGCTACTGGTAGATTAGTTGCAAGAATAGTTTGTGCCAAATTTGTAATTATAACTCTAGTTGCGTAGAAAACAAATACAATTTATGAAGCAGTGTAGCCAACACTTGCAGAAACAAGAATCGTCTATTTTGTTATCTGGTCAAGCTCTACTGGATTTTCCAGAAACTGCCACTCAGAGAGAGAGAAAGAGCGATAGAAAGAGAGTGAGAGAGAGAAGTGACTGCAAGATATGACAGCAAGTTGTTCAGAACTGCTGAAGCCTCACTGGTCAAACATGGTGTTTGTCCAAAGCTATGCGTGTATATGTGTGTACAAAAAAAAATGTACAAAATGTGCATGCGTTCGCCGTGTCTGTGTTTGTATGCCTTGTTAATGATGTGAGAATGTTCGCAAGCGTGACGTCTCAGGTGAGATTGTTATCTCAACCCAAGGCCTTCACCAAAAAACACTTACTATCCAAATCAAGCTTTGCTAGTCATTTACCATGTGCATTTAGCTTATCACTTATCATGTGGTTGTGGACAAAGTGATTGTTATATGTATGGTTTACTTCGCTTAAAAAGGTAGCTTCTATTATGAGTCAATTGTCTAATTTTTTCTAGCTCATTATCATTATCATATATGTACGAAAAGTCATCCAAAATAGAAGAAATTGAAACCATGTGTTGGACTGGACTGGAACCAAACAGTTTGAACTGCTTGAAAATTTTCAGCCACAGACACAGTAAGACAGAAATGAACACTGTGACTCAAAACTAGTCAGTGGTTTGACACACAAGAACCAGTGAATCTTTTCCACTCACTTCCTATTAAACAAATGTACAGTTACTGCCTTAGTAATGACTGTTGTCGAGATTTGTTCTGATTGAGTGGGTTTATGTAGTCCATGTTTCTTTTTCCATATTCCTCCTCTTGACATTATTTATTGACATCTATGATTGGTATTGAGAAGGAAATATTCCAATGTCTTACAATACTGCAATACTGATAAAAAATCCATTCATTTACAGTTTAACCCAAATCTAAAATTCTGCATTCCGCATAATTTTGATGTACTTGAATTGGGGCTGGTCTACACAAAGCACTTATATCTGCTCAGCATTTCAAGATCTTACACCAATCTTACACCCCCCCCACCCCCCCGCCTGAAATATGATTGTCAAACTTGGATGGCGTGTGAATATGAGAAAATGAAATGCATGATTGTATAACGTGAAAACTCATTTCAAGTAGTGTACTGAATGTGCTCCAACTATCATTTAATTGTGATTTTTTTGTTTTGTTTTGTTTTAATTTATGAACTTATTTATACATACATTTAAGTAAATTACAACGCCTTTCAGGCAGAGTAGTTGTGCAACAATGATCGTACATTTCTTGTGTGCTTCACATTTGCCTTGTGCACTGTTCCATTGAACATCAATAAAATCACAAGCTAAACAGCTGTCGACTGTTTCTTATCTCATCATTATATGATGCTTCACTTTGTGCCTAACAATTCCCCTTAGCTAATACACTATATACCACTATTTTTTTTATTTATTAATTAATCAATATTGAAAACCCACATGTATATTGCTTTTCATGAAGTAGCCAAATATAGAACATATAGTGTAAATCTCTGTGACTGACTTTTTTTAAAATGTAAGAAACTATGTGGAGCTTTAAACAATATGGAGTCACAACCTCATTTCAGGTATATACATCACTATTATAGGGATACCAATGTTTTTCAGGTAAGAACTACAGGAGGGTGACACTGAGACATGTCACCCTCCTCTAGTTCTTCTGTGGACTAGTAACATTAATATGCATCCCTGTCATCCCCAGAGCCAGCTCGGTCACCACACCACTGCTTAAAAGGACGGGTCCTATAGGCCTCCGTTTCCTCAAGGGTTTGAATCTACGGGGCAACACAGTTCCCACAGGGTTGACAACAGCTTCTGGGGTGCTCACTCCAACATAGAGCCCAGTGTGGATGTCCTCCGACCGGGGCTTGGCCACTGTGACTGCTGGCCTCTGGGAGGCCTTGCTGGAGCTTGGAAAAAGTCGTGCATTGGGATAAGCTGCTTTGAAGCCACTTCTCTTAACCGACTGACCCGTTAGTGGTGCATGGCTCAGAGAATGGCGTCTTGCGAGTGGTTTGGGTCTACCCGTTTGAACCTGGGAAAGTTCTGTGTCGCTGGAGTGGCGGGGCTGGTCAGTGCCCACGCTGTTGACAACAAGACCCTGGACTCTAGGGGGCCATCCTGTAGGTTGAGGCCGGAGAGCTGAGAGAGAGATGAACGAGTCAACACGATTGACAGCTGCCGTGTCTGCTGTCCTCTCTTTGAGTCCAATACCAGGGACAAAGAGGTCTTTACACAGGGCGTCAGGGAGTTTGCCACGCATGGAGGCTGGAATGTCCAAAGCAGGTACAATCCTGACCGCTGAAGTCCCTGAGAGTGGGTTGTAAATCGTGTGCCAGTCCAGAGGGCAGCAGTTAGACTGCCGTAGCCACCTGTCAATGCAGTCCATGTGGAACTGATAAAAATAAAGACTTAAAGTCATTTGTGGCAGTCCTTTTACTACATTTACTACATTTTGTACAATTCAAGAAGGGGAAAAAGAGATCATTAAAATTGCTAAGCCACATTACTCTAAAATTACACAAATTGTATGTGATGTTGTATGTGATTACGATATTTAATATCCTATTTTCTCCCAGTAACACATTTATCTGAAATAATTCTACAATAAGTAAATAAGTAATTTTAAAATAAGTGAACCACAAACATATTTTCACAATTGGAAAGGCAAATGATCACCTGGGCTGTCACTCTACTACAAAAACACTGAACTCAAGCATTAATGTTAGTTGTTCATTGATGTTGATGACAACAGAATTTTGGATGGGTGATAAAGTAATGTAACGCTTGAACATGAGCCACACTTACTGCCCACAATGTCATTTTGCTGTTTAATATTGACAATGCTCAAGATGCCAGCAGCTCCTTAATTTTGATTCTTGACAAAATGAAGGCATCCAAGTCTATAAGTTAGTATTTTGCCAATTATATCTTCTGTTAGCAATGAGACTGCAAAAATCTACTCAGTACATGGTTTCAAATGCAGTAGTGTCTGCTGGCCGCTGGAACAGGTTGCTCCTACCCTTAAAACAGCACTTTAACATGCAAAAGGCCATGACCTCTTACCGAATCAGAGAAAAAACAACATCTCAGTCCCTAAGACGGCTCAGGTCTACAGCCTATGACCCATTTGCTTGTTGTATGTATATCTCTAGTGTTTACCTTATGGTGGCAGGGCAGGTGTCTGACATTCTGGCCCAGACGGAAAGCCCTGAGGCAGATGCGACACTGCATTCCCACCTCCAGCAGACTGCAGCCCTGACGCACCCTCACCCGGGGCAGGGTCACCAGAGCAGCCTCTGGCACAGGCTCACACTTTAGCACCAACACACTGCAGGGGAGAAAACACATATGCAAATTCACACACACACACAAACACACACAAACAGGGGATAAGATGTGTACACGGGTTTCAAAGTATTGTAGAATAATTTCATATAATTTTAAATGTACAGTTCTTCTTTCTGCTCTTTGATATAAATAGGATTGATTAAAAGGGTTGATTAGAGTTACCGGAAATCAATTATTTAGTGTTTCCTTTTATTCCAACTATTAAATGCCATTTGATCTAGACTAGCACCACAGTGCAATCACCATTAAATACTAACTATGGCTTGATGGTGGACACCAACCCATTATCCAATGGTTGAGAGTCACCATGTTCTTCAATGGTTTTCCTCTCCTCTGAAAACTGCTGCATCAGCACCCATGGCTGGGACCTTTTCTTGGAGACACAACAATCAAAGGATGTGTGTGTGTGTGTGTGTGTGTGTTTGTTAATGTCATGTCCACAGATGCATTACACAGAGGAGCTTTCTGCAGGCTCTTACCAGGCGAACGGCAAACATGTGTTCCATGTGGAAGCCCCTCTTCATGCAGTCCTCACAGAGGTGGTAGAACTTACAGCTGGTACACCTGGAAAATCAAAATACAACAGAGACCTTTGTGCTGATGTTACATGTGTTATGTATAGTACGGGGGAGTATTCCGAGTAAGTGTTTAAGTGGCAAACTTAAGACAGAAGTAGTGGTAAACCTGCTAATAGAAGAGCCTGGAGTCCTCATTTTCTTAACTGAACAAAACAAGCAGGCTGCTCTATTAGGAGGTTTACCACTTCCTCTAGCTTAACTTGCCCAGATTTATCACTTAACCCCCAGCTCTGCAATGGACTTAAACCCACCACAACAGTCTTGGCCATGAAGAGCCACTAGAACTAGGCGAACAAGTGGGTTGAATATGAAATCTATGGCCGTTGGTATCTGGCAGCCAGCATCAGACGCAGCCAACACTGCACAGCTACAGCCACAGCCATGCCTACAGGCCACTATTACTTAAGACATCTGGTCTGACTTTGTATTTAAAAAAGAGGAATGTTGATGCATGGGCGTATCCTAGAAGAAGAAGGCCTCACGATTTTGAAAAACAGATGTCATTTTGGACAAAGAGCTGACTCATCACTTTTGACAAACTGCTTAACTAAGTTCAGACAGCCAGTTGAGAGGAAATGGTATTCAAGATGGTATAAGCAGACTTACTTATAGCACTTGCCAGTAACAGGCAGGATTTGGCAGCTGTTGCAAAGGACTCCAAGGTGTTTATGGAGAGGCTCCCTCTCTGATGATGTTTGAAGCTTGACTGCATTTCTCACCTGTTATCAAAACCAAGGTTTTACAAGAGGACACATATTTCTATGCATTTTACACAATCACAATAAATATTGAATGAAAGTCATGTGTAACAGGTTACATTACAGCTGAATGTGGAGTTTATTTTAATTATTTAGGCCAACACTAAAAACATTTATTTAGGCTTCATATACGCAGTATTTTACCAGTTCAAGACCAATTCTTACTCACCTGCTCCAAAAGCAGTTTCATTGGGCCAAAGTCCTCTCTACACAGGGGGCATTTCACCATGGTTTCAGTGTTCAACTGGTTCTGGTGGTCAGCCCATACTTTCATGCAGGAGATGTGAATGTTGTTGCCACATCCATATCTAAGCAAAAAAAACTGTTTAGGCTTTACAGTGCAGTGAACAGTGCAGCATTGCCTATAACAACTGTGTATGTGTGTCTGTGTGCCTGTTAGGCTCAGCCTACTACCACTCTATGAGTTAACAACTTAGTTGCATTGATCCATTCAGTAATCTAGTTTCTTTGTCAAGCTTTGAGAAAAGAAGTACATCAGTAAACATAGTGATTAGCCTATAGTCTACTGCCTGCCTGCAGTGAGCCACTGGTAGACGCTTGCTAAGGAGCTCCTCTTGGCAGATGGGACACACGTCATCTTCTCTGATGTCCCTCTGCTTGAGGCTGCCATCCTCTTCGGCCAAGCCCTGCGGCTCGGGTGGAGGCTGATCTTTAGGACAGGGAGTCTTCACCCTGTGTAAGCCATGCAGCACTTCCAAGATCTGCCTCTCCACGAGGCCCAGCTGAAAAGAATCTACCAGAATACAACGACAAAGACTTCTGGCTGAAGTGGACGAATAAAGTAGATGATAAAAGGAATTTCTTGCCAGCAGTGGGCATAGTACCCTGCAAAGTCTACTTACATTCATGATCTCTGGGTAATCTAAATTTCCGCAACAAAATCCTAAAACAGATCATTACATATTATCAACTGCCATCTCTTTGAATTTTACATGTGACCTGAATTACTCAACTGCGTCATTTTCTTACCAACATATGTGTTTGCAGAGTTCCCTTTCTTTCTGGAAAGTAGGACAGGAACATGTATGTGGGTCTCCCAGGCACACCTGTTAAGAGTCAGACAAGCAGGCCAGTTTGAGATGACATGACAGGACAGAACTGAATGGACATATGTGCGGTGGTGTTGTCTTACCTTTAAGTTTTTTACTTCCCCATTCTCTTTCAACAAAAAACCCGTTGGTCCAAACTCTTTCAGGATAAAAATAGTTGTGCTGAGAGCTTGATCTTGATGCCAGCTTACTGCATCGGTGACAGTTTTTCGCCACGCAGTGTTGCGAAACATGACAACGTTGTCTTGTCAGCATTAGCTTGCTTTGTAAACTTTTCTTCCACTTCCAGGAGATGCAGCAGACAATGGATTCATCTCTCTGCAAGTAATTCACCTTCCTCTACAGTAGTTTCGAGTTGCATTTCTACGGTTCTTACGATCGAAATCGCTATAATCTTGTGCTAAAAGTTAAATTCCAGTTAAATTAACATTAGCACTACTGCTACTTTTGCTAAGAAGCCTAGTATAAGGATGTGAGTGTTGTCTGTTGCTATAGTGACACAGTATTGCTTATTTATAATGTACTTTTTCTTGCCGACAGGTGGTGCTGTTGGACAAAATGTTAACAATGACTCGGTTAAAGGCACTGCTGCAGTGCTTTCTATTAGAGTGTGGTCTGCCAGTGTCATCATGACATTAGCTGCCGTCATTACAAGTATGAACTCTCTGAGACTAATGATTAAGAACAGGCGATATTAGTAGAAATATGATCTGGTCATTTTGTGTTTGGATTCCATCATTTCATGTTTACGGAAATATTGTATTAGGCTAATCCATAAATAATCTGCACATTGTTGATGCTTTTATCAATGTTTGCATAATACAATAGGATTACAATAGGATTTTTCTGACCTTTTTTCAGCAAGGCTCTAGGAACGTGTTCACCAGTTTACCAGGCCTACATTCTTCTACATTCAAGAACAATCTTAATATTACGTGAGCCATCTATCAAAAGAATTTGAGCCGCACCTTGATACAGTTTCAAAGCTTTACTTGATCAAATTAGACCACCTGATTGTGATCACTAAGTAGAGCGTTCATTGCCAAATGGCCTACTTTGATGTAAATCTGGGTCACGTACAAACGGATGCAGACTTCGGTAAGGTAGACAGTCGAGGGAAAGACATAGATTTGGAAGAAACCCCAGCTTGTGGAGAAAATTGAAATTTCCTGTGCTGGGCTTGTTTCCCCCTCCTGCACTCTGGTTCATATTAGCTCTTGTACTTTGGGAGGTCATAAACAGCACACACATAAGATGCGCACATGAGAGGTGAGGGACTCCAGGATCCCGGCTCCGCTGGGGATGGCTGGGAGGCTTGGGAGCAAAGAAGCAGACACATTTACGTCATTACCAATGAGATACATGTGCCGTAGTGTTGTAAGATTACCCCTCACCACTAAATTACACAATTCAACAGATGACTGGCCTAAACAAAACAGTTTATTTCCGTGGACACCGGCCAGGCAAGTCAGAGATTGTCTTGAAACAACACTGACTCTTGAATAATGTTTTAGTGTTTTTATTTCTTGTTTTTTCCCCTCTTTTTTGTTTGCTTTATTCAACAAACCCCTGCACCCCACACTCATCTCATTTCCTTTGTTCTGAACCATTTTGAGTGTTAGTAAACCTTCAGTATCACCACTCCTCATCCCAGCATCCAAGCTAAACCAGATTTGGTCGGACGGTTTGATACCTAAACTCCCTTTTTTACACTTTTTAAAATCTCTTGTCTTCCTTAAAATGCACATCATTAATCATTTTCTGTCTGCTATTTACAGTGGTACTGTAATCCCATTTCTCTTCAATGGGTAACACTAATTGGCTCATTGATGGGATTTTCCTATTGTCTTACACACAGCAAACACATATCATCTTCCCATGACGCAACAAGCCCCATCTGCAAGTGAATCGCCAGCTTAATTTTGGAGCATGTGCTCATGCTCAACAATTCAATTAAACAAGACCAAAAGAATCTTGACACAATGAAACCACTGGGCATAACTCAAGTTAAAGAGGAAGCCCTGAACATTTCTCAAGATCATGCCTTAATCTGCACATTTAGACACAAACACTCAGCCCATGGTTAGGGGTGGCGTCTGCATGCACGACGCGAGCGATGATTAACAGCTTTTCATATCACTTTTGCGGAGTCCACCCTTCCCGACTAGGAGTTTGCAATGGGTTACGTCATCTAAACATCTGTTGACCCGAGGATCATAATTCACATATCATCTCGACCATTTCACATTGACAACACCCAGCTTTACAGCCCTGACCACTGCATTGCACATGCCTCATACGGGACAGGCTTTCATCTGTCCAACACATTTGCCCCTGCAACAAAGACAAGTCCTCTGCCCCAGGGTGGATGTTTGTCATTTGCTAGTCTGCTAGTTTGCTAGTTTATCCACACCAGTTATATTCAAAGCATTTAACTTCAAACACAATAGAGCAAAACTGCCTGATCCTAGACAGGACCTGAATCAGAGTAGGAGGTTGGAGTCTGTTCTGTAGTGGTCAGTTGACCGAGGGCTGGTGTGTGCTTGTGTGTGTGTGTGTGCCTGGTAGGGTGGGTGTGTGTGTGTGTGGGGGGGGGGGTTAGGTCTGCTAGTCAGCTTGTGCAGAGATTCTTCACACAGAGAGGCAGAGCAGCTGGCAGATTGGTAGCAAATGCACCGTGGAGGAGGAACAGAGAGAGCAGCGCTCAGAGAACATGTCCTGAGGCTTTGATCTTTAAATTGCGCCAGAGTCGGGAATCAATTGGATTCCTTAGAGAAAAGTCCAATAACGGGGGCCGTGGACCGCAGGATTTGAGGCTGTGCGCAAGAGCACAATGCACAGAGCTTAATAGAAAAAAATAAAAACAGTAGAATGCAGAGATGTTTCCTCACATACAAAAAAAAAAACTTTTTCATTTTTTTTCCTTTCCCTTTTGCCCCAGCTGGTTTCTGCCAAGTTCAACCACACTGTTTCTGTGAAGTTCAGCTGATCTGCATTTTTTTCTTTGTCCCTCCTTCTGGAAACTGTGCTTTCACGAGAGCATTCAGTGGACGTCCCTGTCTCCTTCCCCCTCCTCCTCTTCCTCCTCCTCCTCCTCCTTGCTGGTGCTCAGGGCAGATGGTGTGTGAGCTGGACTAAATGTGAGAGTAATTAGTGGAGGCCTGGGCCCTGGGGCTCCTCTCGCCGTGGCCTTTAACTTTAACTCACGCCGGACGCCTGACCTAGGTCAGAGGGTGAAGGTCGCCGTCGGCCAGCTCCCCTCCTCCTCCCAAGAGGGAATGAAACGTGCATGAACACATGCAGACACACACACAGACACAGACAAACATACACAAATACAAATGCATGCACCCACACACACACACACAGGCAGGCAGGACAGTGTTGTGCTGACTCTTCCCAGCACCAGCAATCAGCTGTACAATCACCATTTTTGCCAGGCCAGGCAGGCTGGATTGGGAAATAGAAGAGCAGAGTACAGGACAGCCTGTCTTCAAGATGGAGCAGCGTCTGGAGGCCAGATACAGGCTCTGTCACAGTCATGTCAGAAGACGATGTGCATCATGTGTTTCTGACTTTTAAAATGCCTATTAGAACTTCTGTCTTGTGTTTATTTAGTTAGTTGTTAGTGGGCTAGTTACTTTATTTGACAATCCATTTATTTATCTGCAAAAATATCCATCTATCTATCTATCTATCTATCTATCTATTTATCTATCTATCCGAGAAAGCCTGTTCAACCACACTGTTCCTGTTATACTGTTGCCATCTTTAGTGTACTTATATTTGTGTTGTATTCTGACTGATCGTGTTTATGTAACCATTACTATTGCTTGTCAACCCCTGCCTCAACAAAGCCTCTGTTATACTCTGCTTTATTTGAGTGGCTGGTACCCAAGAAGCCCTGTTGGGTAATATTGGGCTTAAGAGATCTGATTTAACGATGAACATATTCTCAGTAGCACTCACTAGCAACAACGAAAGACATAATCCCTTTTGCTCTCGCAGGACAATGCTACCTTTGACTTCATCTCTGAAAGTAAGCCATTAGAGTGTATATGTGTGTGCATACACACACACACACACACACACACACACACACACACACACACACACATATATGCACACGCACTATCAATGTGTATGTGTGTGTGTGGGTGTGCATTGTGTGGGAAAAAAATGGAG